>CM062295.1:593544019-593914019 GCA_031216915.1 Pictodentalium vernedei | reverse complement strand
TTCAGATGGCATTGGATCCTGGCACACCTTTTCTCTGCATTCAACTACCTCAGGATTTTTTTCATAACAATCACGTAGTCGATGCACTAAATATATACTTAGATAAATAGCATCACACTGGTACATTAATAGACTAACAGAAAGATCCAGCGAAAAGTTTAAACTTTAATTTGCGAGTGACACTGCACTCTTCTTCAGAAAACTAAAAACTACTGATTCAAAGTTAGTTAGTAGAATGGTTTCGCGCGCCGAAGGCGCTCTGGGACGATTTGGAGCGTGTCCTTTCGACCCTCAATTACTCTATGATATTATTCCTTTTACTTTTTGTGCTTCACCATGTCCAAACGTGTTAAAGGAGGAAAAGGAGGGAGTTATCGGCGTTTGTGCTTTTTGTTTCTCTTCTTGGAGGGAGGAGGCTGTGACGGCGATGTTGTGCTGATGTCAGATGTTGTGGTTGGAGGTGTGGGGGGGGGGGGGGGGGTGTCTTCCATTTGAATTCCCATTCTCTCCATTTTTTCGCGGAGCTGTTGGGCCTTTTGAAATGCTACGTGGATGTCTTCTTCTGCCTTCTTTTGAATTTCGTCAAAGGTGTTCCTGGTTTGTGCTGGTTGTATAGGCTCGGCGTCTTGGTCCTGGCTTTCTGGAATTGAAGGTAGAGGCGAGAGGGGAGCTGGAAGTGGTGAGAAGACGGCTTCCATTTCCATCTCTCTCCACAGGACCGTCCACATCTGGCGTCTCCGGCTGTGAGGTTGGAGACAAGATGGGTGGTTCTGTGGGAGTTGGAGTAGAAATGGTGGCCTCTTCCTCCACCTTCACCTCCTCGCTCGCTTCTCTCTTCTTTTCCAAGAAAGCCTCCAAGCGCCTGGAATCCCGGCGCTTGGTGGACGTGCTCTTCTTTCTGGTTGTTCTTATTTCAGGGCCTCCAGGCCTCCTCGGGTGAGGACAAGTGTGAGAGGGGATCCTCTCACTAAATGTGCTACCTCTCCCCGAGGAGGGTGGTGTCTTTGTGCATTCTGTAGGTTCAACCTTGAATTCCAAATTCAGATGGACGCTCTCGCCCATTTCCTGGATAGTCCAGGAGATGGGGCAAGAGACGCCCAGAGCTGAAATGGCTTTCTTTAGACGTGCCGGTAAATCCAGGTTTTCCATGTTAATCAGTTAGGTGTTTACACTCTGAATTCAGAAGTGTGAATGAATCAATCATGAATGAATGAAATGAATGAATGAATGCTCAATGACTGATTCAAAATAATTTACAAGGGTATTAAATACATTGAAAGGTGTGAAAAGATAAAATCCATAAAATAAACAAGTTACATATATTACAAACGGGATAACCCAAAGGCTAATAAAATAACAATGGGAGTAAATACAAAAAAAAATATCAAGTCATTGATCGATTCTACATACTGCACTGCAAGGAAATCAGCGAGAACTTCTCTTTGTCAAATTTCCGCTTGCCACAGAAATTAATAGAATCAAGGACGCTGGTTGTGTTTACAATGGCATGGCGGGAGTTCGAACCCACGCCAAGAGAGTTTCCTACGGCACCAGCCGCCTAGCGAAACTGCATTGAACCACGCACACCACTCGGCCTTTCCTACGGCACCAACAGCCTAGCGAAACTGCACTTAACCACGCACACCACTCGGCCAATCGTGGCCGAGTGGTGTGCGTGGTTAAGTGCAGTTTCGCTAGGCGGTTGGTGCCGTAGAAAACTCTCTCGGCGTGAGTTCGAACCCCCGCCATGCCATTGTATATATAGATATATATAATATAAGAATAAATTATTAAAGTTCAAAACAAATACAACGACACCACTGAATATATTCCTGCTTGCGCTTTCACCCATCTCTATGCGGATCTTCAGGCATTTTTTTCGAGCTATACAGCATACTAAAAGTACATAATATATGTATACTTCATCAAATATTTTATATAAGAACCATTCAAGGAATGGTTGAATGTGTGAATATTGTATGCGAACTCACTTCTGCCTCTGTTACCAGGGCGAGGTTGAGATAAATGATTGAATGCTCGTAATTCTAAAGATGAGAGCAAGTTTTGCGCGTAATATATCTTCACATGTTACCACCCAAGGAGGATATGATACGGTATTTTTTGTCCATAATTCACACTTGAATACAGTGAACAACGTGAAATGCGGAACATATCTTTACTTGTTGCCACCCATGGAAGATATGAAACGGCGATTTTATAAATGGGTTCGCGGCCACTTGCCAAATAATAAATCGACCTGTAAGACGTACGCGTATCCCGATCAATTTTATAATTCCCATTTAACAATTAGGATAAGCGTGTCGCAAAGTTTTACGTTGCCATGATGCGATGCACATTGGTACGGCACCTAGCGTAACGGAATAAGAATTAGTCAAAAATGAAAGCCGCTCAGAAGGAAGTAATCTTCTGAGCAAAATACCGCGTTCTACCGTTATATCTAAAGACTGTTCAGATATCTGAATATACCATAATCAGGACTTGAACGATCACAGCGGAACGAATCGGCATACCTTGATGATGAAGTTCGAATAAAACTTTACCCAACGCAGACGATATCAAAATTTATTATTTTAAATATTACCTTATCGAATTTTTCAAAAAATGTCAACAAACCATATCATGTGACCCCTCATTTGTTTGAAATATAATATTTTTTCAATTGCTCAATTAATGTTTTACGCTGAAGGAGGCGCCGATTTGTTAGGTAAATGGATAATATTATTCATTCAGTAATGCAGTTTAAGAAACTCGAGACATCTTGAAAATTAAATTACGAGTAAACAAATAATGACGATAAACCGATATTTTTTGTAATTACATCGGAATTCAATCGATATGAATTGAATACCGGTATTTATTGTATATTTATTGTATATTAGCCTGTGAATTATCGCAAATTCTCTGAATGATATTTCTCGATATCCATCGACTTGATGGATAGCGATAAATATCCCTCTGTAGCTTCCTAAATGACGTCACGCTTCGGTGAATGACCTCGCCTTGAATGAGCGATCAGCGGATCCTTGTTATTGTTTTGAAACTTGTTTGCAGTCGAATTTGGCTGAATATTGCACTGCAAAATGTAACGTCGCATATAATAAAAAGAAAATCTACGCTATTTTACTGAATATTGGGAATTATCTCATTCGTGTGGACCCGAAAATAATATTTTTCCCTCGCGAAAGGGCTCGTAAAATATAAAAACTTTCAGGTCCACACTCATGAGACAATTCCTTATATTGGTTTGAATACCGGTATGTATCGGTTTATCGATATACCGGGCAACTCAAGTTAACTTTATATCCCTGGTGGTTAAAGTTCAATTTACAAATTTTTTTCACTTTTGTATTTAGAAATACGAGCACTAAAACCCGTTAAAATTTCAACTGCTCGGAGTGAAATTTAACATTGACGTTTTCCAACACTCTGTGAGCATCAACATTTTCCCGGCAATTTTGACAAACATTGGTAAGAAAACCCAAACTACCCTGATAGTAAAATCTCCACCTTACCCAGCGTGTGTACCTTTGTCTCTTTTTCTATGACACTTTCCTATCTCTCTGTACATTTTATTTCTCCTGTCTCTCATCCTTGATACCTACATGCTACACATATTTATACAGACTGTATTGACTTACCTATTATATATTATATGTGTTATATACGTGTACATGTATGTTTGAATTTATGCATGTATATACGATATTTCTCTTTTCTTCAATAATACAAATGCTCGCCTTCAATTATTCCTCTTACATACAATGATATAAATTTACTACTGTGTTTTGTAATATTTGTCGTAGGGTTAAATGTGGTGCAACAATGTGAATTCAAATGCAACGAGGAGGCATCACTTCAGTATTTCTTATAGAAGTAGGCAAAATATTAACGTGGTATGTGTTGTACATTTCTGGGCCGAGGTGCTCACGAAATGGGAGGGTATACTACCGATTTTATTCACTTCATATCATCTGTATCTGACGTCAGCTTTTCAAATTGTCTTAAACGCCGGTGGGACTTTCATCGTAGCGTTAAATGCTGGCCGACAATGTGAATTCAGATGTGATGAGACATCACTTTAATATGATTATGTAAAATATTATGGGGTATCAGTTGTATTTAAAGCTGTAGGGATGCTCACGAAATGTCTGGAGGTGTAAAAACATAAAGTGTCGTAAAAACGTCGACAAAGACGTTGGATTAAAAAATCCAAAAACAGCTATTTTTTATTTTTCGAGCTATACAGCATACTAAAATTTCATGTAAATCAGACAAAGTTTATTTTTTGCGACGTTGACGTTCCACAGATGAATTCGTCGTTGGTTCGAAACTCATTGCAATTTTAGATATGGGTTTCGTTTGTGTGTAAATTTACAAAAGAGTGAGCTTTCACTAACGTGGCAGATATTAAACATTTATTAACCCTTCGTACTCGAGCGGTCCGCTTTTACGGCCTGGAACATGATACGCCATAACGTCATTAAATAGGATGGCTGTTGAGTAAATGTGTGGGGTAGTTGAATCAATATTTTTAACGTGCAGCCCTGAGGCTGCACGTTGAAAATATTGATTGGTCTACCCCAGATAATGACCATGGACTCTTCTAATTGCTGCCATTGAACTGGCATGGAAGATACCACTAGAGTTCAAAGGGTTAATAGGCGTCAAATTGACGCTGTTTTAGATAGATTCGAAATTTAAAATTTTGACATTTGCATATAATATAGTGGTCCAGCCTTTGGGTATTCGTATTCAGTCGTATTTAATACATTTTTTCAAGTATTCGGGTGTATTCAGTATTCATGCAATTTTAAAGTATTCGTTTTCGTATTTGTAATCGAATACAGTCAAATTTGAGGTGTATTCGTGAATACTTTTGAATACTTTTTGAATACTTCTTTTATTTTTAATATATAGAGTATTTTGTAAAGAAATTCGGATTATCAATATCAGAGAATAGTCAAGAATTAAACTAGTGTCTGGTTTTTCAATATATTAAAATAAAATTTGAAAACATTAAAATATTTAATAATAGAATATATTCATTTTTATATCTGTTGCAATATTTTTAAATACAACAGGCTAATTCACAGCGAAGGCTAATTGATAATAGCATTTTGTCTTAACCTTCAAAGAATTGTTTCCAAGCAGATGATCAGGTGTGATGTGAATTCATGGTGAAGACAATGGTTAGATAAAAGACTAATTATTAAGATTATTTTTAGGACAAAGGATATCAGTCTGGCTACTGAAAAGATTCCTAAACATCAAACAACTCTAATTTTTAATTAACATTAATCTCATATTTTTCTACAGTACTAGTAGAAATAAGGTGTAGAATGATAGAGCTGAAATATTGTTGTAGTTAAATTACAACTTAATTCCAACAGTACACTAATTGCATAATTGTTTAAATGTAAGCCCAGTTATCACTTAATTTACACAATACAGAGTTCAGAACCAAAAAGTTATTGTTACCTTGATGAGCTTGTTGCAATGAAGGACCATTTATTTATTTATTTATTTATTTATTTATTTATTTATTTATTTATTTATTTATTTATTTATTTATTTATTTATTTATTGGGATTTAATGACACATTTTTCTCAGCCAGGGTCACCTCGTGCCGGACAGTTTTACAGCTGAATGAAGCCAGAGTACCCGGATAGAACCACCGAGCAACAACAAGAAACTGTCAGCCCCCCCCCCCCCAACATACTAACTCCCCACAAAGATGGTTAGCATTGGTTGAAGAGAAGTGCACCATCGATGTACAGTACGCCTTAGTATACAGTGCCACCGTGCCCCCATGCCCCCATGCCCCATGCGGTCAACCGGGATGAAGGGCCTTGCGAAAGGACACAATGCAGTTACCCTTGGGGAATCGAACCGTGGACATTTCAGTTTGAAGTTCAATGCCGTAACCACTGAACCACCATGCTCCCAATGAAGGGCCATAGAGGGTATGTTTTAGGTAAAGATGAAATATTATTGTGGCTAAATTACAATTTAATTCCAACAGTACAGTAGTTGCTCAACTGATTAAAAGTAAACTCAGTTATTAGAGCTGTAGGTTTTTAAATTTCTTGTTCGGTTTCGGTTTTGGTTTTTCAGATGGAGAAAAACCTCGGTTCGGTTCGTCTTGTTCATGAGTGATCACAACCTGATAACAGTTAAGATTATGGGCAAAAAGACGAATAGAGACAGAAATACCTTCAAGGAAGTTTGGGGACTAAAACAAGGAGCCGACTGGAAGCAGTTTCGGGAAAAACTAAAACCAAATCTTGAATGTATACCTTGGGATGCAAATGTCCAGAGTATTTCAGATGGCATAGTAAATAGCCTAACAGAGGCAGGGAAGGATTGTATAGGAAGGGTGAGGGTCCCAACGAGAGAGCTTGGATACAGGGTTAACGAGGGACTGAAAAAGGCTATAAAAGAAAGGAAGGTAAAATGCGCTGCTTACAGAAGAAGTAGGAAGCTTAAAGGGGTGGATAACAATGACACGAGACTAATGAAAGGAGAATATGAACTGGCACGGAGAAAGGTGTATGAGATAAAGAATAATAATAGGAAGGAGCGCAATTGCAGTCTTGCCAGAACAATAAAGAAAACGGGGGGTTCGAGCTCAAACGTATTTTGGAACTGGGTAAATAAACGGGGGAAAAGTAGTGTGCAGAGTATCAAAGTGGATGGGGAAAGTACAGAAGATAAAGGCCGTATCGCTTCAGAGTTAGTCAAGCACTGGGAAAAGATAAACGATAGGCGATGGGGCAGTGGGTCCCCACCAAAAAGAAATACACTGGTGGAGGAGAACCTATCCAATCGTGTATGTAGCGAAATAACGGCAGAAGAAGTGCGGAACGTGGTCTCGAAATTAAAAAATGGTAAAGCGGGAGGGACTGATGAAATTCCGAACGAATTCCTCAAAAATGGAGGGGAGGCACTTATTGAAGTCCTGACAAACCTTTTCAACCTGGCTCTGCGAAAGCAAGAGGTCCCCAGAGAGTGGAGGGAAAGTAAGGTGTCGTTCATACACAAAAAGGGGGATAAGGAAGTTCTAGATAACTATAGGGGGATATCAGTTAGTAGTAACATCGGAAAAGTATTCTGTAAGGTCATATACGGTAGACTAGAGGAAGTTATTGAAGAGAAAGGTTTTTTAGGAGAATTTCAAAATGGTTTCAGGAAAGGACGAAGAGTCACTGATCACCTATTTACACTCACCCAACTGATAGAATCAACAAAGGCTGAAAAGAAAAAGATGTTTCTGGCATTTCTAGATGTGAAAAAAGCGTACGACCGAGTGTGGAGGGAAGGTATGTGGCGAAAGCTCGAGGGCATCGGACTGGGGGGTGACTTTGTGGGAATCATGAAAGCACTGTATACAGATGTGCAAAGCCAACTCAGTCTAGGGAGTATCACTACAAAACGAGTCCCTATGGATATAGGCCTCAAGCAGGGGTGTATCTTTTCACCGATTTTGTTTGCATTGTATGTTAAAGATTTAGGGGACGAACTAATTCAGAGTGCGGAGGGGGTAAATGTTGGAGACATAAAGATACCAGGCTTATTCTTTGCGGACGACATGGTGTTAATGTCTAGAACTGAACAGGGGCTAGAGAAACTGCTGGAAATTGTTGGTAGATATGGGAACACTTGGCGGCTCGAACTAAATGAAAATAAAAGCAAGGTAATACCCGTTGGACGCAAGGTAGATATGACGAAGAGATGGAGAGTGGGGGAGTTCTCAATCCCTGAAGGGGAAAGCAAACAAATCACTGTAGGAGAAACGGGAGAGTATGAGTATCTAGGGGTAAGCATAAATATAACGGGAAGAGGGGTGTACAGAAATTACTCAGCCAAACTGATTCTGAAGGGGAAAAGAATTCTGAACCAACTAAAACTTTTAGGGAAAAATAGTTTCAATAAGGTCTTTGTGGGGAAAACACTGTGGGAGAGGGTGGGTTTACCAAGTATAACGTATGGCACGGACGTGATTCCATTAAACCAAACCGTTATTAAGAAGTTGGAAAGTACTCAGAATGATGCCGGCAGATGGATAACAGGGTCGAGTAATGCTGCAGCTTTGGAAGCAGTAAGGGGGGAGCTTGGGTGGATGAAAATCAAGGACAGGGTAGATTTGGGAAAACTGTGTTACTTTAACTACTTGAGAAACCTGCCTGACAACCGGTGGTGCAAATTGATGCTCGATACCATTTGGAATTCTAATATAGAAACGGGGTGGTCAAAACATGTGAGGGAACTAATGGACAATTACTCTATAGAGGTCACAAACATAGAAGTAGGAATGAAAGAAGGCAAAAGGTTTGTCAAAGAGAGAGTCATGGAAGATTGCAATCGAAACTGGCGAGCAGGGGTTAGCGTGAAAAGATCACTGCAGGGGTTACAATATAAAGAAAAGCCAGCTTTTGAGAAGTACCTAGATGGCACCTTTGGAGGGTCACTGCTGTTCAAACTGAGATCAAGATCACTGGAGCTTCGGGGAAAAATTGGGAGAGATGGGGAAAAGGGATGCCAAATGTGCCACTCTGGAGTAGTGGAGACCCTGGAACATTTTCTCTTGGAATGCCCACAGTATATACCTCATAGAATAAAATTTACTGGAAGAATAATGCAGAAGTGGGGTGAAGAAACAAAGGATAGATGGCTGAAGGGGGACACGGGGGAGAGGGTAGGAATGCTTATTGAAGAAATTGAAAAAGAGGAAGTGAGGGACACTATTAAGCAGTTTATATCTGAATGCTGGGAGGAGAGGAGGGGAAGAGGGGATGGGGTGCAGGGGGAATGATGGCCTTCTCTTATGAGGACCGCGACAAATCAGCGGCTGGCTAAAGAGTTATTATATTATTATGAGGCCAAGTAAAATTCAATAAAACTCATTCTTATGTCCAGAGTCATAACTGAATGGTAGTGAAATTGAGTGAAACTCAATGAATGCCCGAAATAAGCTATAATACATGAAGAATCAGGAAGGCCAATATAATAATTACCCAAATATACAGAACTTTTATTGTGCTTGGCCATTTTTCGAGGTCTGACACCTACACGCAACTTGAGGAAAGCTGCAAACACAACTAAACTGAAATGTTGGAAATTCACAGAATGTAGCCTTCCCAGAGTAGTGAGAGTACCCAGACACTGCCATTGGCAGTGTCTGGATACTCTCACTACTCTGAGATGGCTACATTCTGTGAATTTCTGCAGCAAGAGTTGGCAAGAGAGTATTTAATAAAAAACGAAAAACCTTAGATTACGGGATGTCGACGGTTTCGGTTTCGGTTTTTTTTTAAAAAACTAAAAACCTCGGTTCGGTTTCGGTTAACCTACAACTCTATCAGTTATCCCTTAATTTAACCAATACAGTGTTCAGAACAGAAATATCATTATAAATTAGCCCGATGAGCTTGTTGCAATGAAGAACCATTTATTTATTTATTGGGATTTAAAGACACTTTCGACAGCCAGGGTTACCTCGTGTCAGAGTTTTTCGCGAAGAGGAAGCCGGAGAACCCGGAGAGAACCACCGAGTAATGGCGAGCATCTGCCTGACTCCCCAACACACTAACTCCACACCAGCAGGGTTTGGATTGGTTGAAGACAAGTGTACCATCGATGTGCAGTACATCTTAGGACACAGCGCCCCAGTGTCCCCACGCGGGCAATCGGGGTAAAGTGTCTTGTCCAAGGACACAACGCAGTCATCCCTGGCGGGGATTGAACCGTGGACCTTTCGGTTTGAAGTTCAATGTCATAACCACTGAGCCCCCAAATATTATTGTGGTTAAATTACAACTTAATTCTCGCAGTACAGTAATTGAATAATTTATTAAATGTAAACTTAGTTAACCCTTTATCTAACAAAGTGTTCCGAAGAACAAAATTATTTTTTATTTTTTTATATTTTCATGTGTATGGGTGTTATTAGAACGAGTTTGAAGATCTGGTTCCACAGGCATTGATATTTGTATGGTTTTATTGACAATGTACCATGATATTCTAGGTTTTTCAATTCAATTTACTATCATCAATTCGGAGGAAATAATTTGAAAAGTATTCAAGTATTCATATTTGTATTCATGAATACATTATAAAGTATTCGTATTCAAATACACTTGGAATTTGTGTATTCGTATTCATATTCGTATTCATAAGATTTCAAAGTATTCGTATCCAATATATTTGCAACCCTGAAGTGGTCATGCAAATAATATTGTGTGGAATTTCATAGATATGTATATTATTGATACGGAGTAGTACGGTTGAGAAAATGAGCGTTTTACTGAAAAAATGACAGAAATGAGGCCTAAATTGGAAATGACGTAGAGAATACGTTAAATGAGAAAATCCAAAATACATGTATAGAGGATATCTACGCTGTTTTAGTGAATATCGGGAATTATCTCATGAGTGTGGACCTGAAAATAATACTTTCAGGTCCACAGAAAAAGTAGCGTAGATTTTCTTTTTAGTAAATTGTATGTGACATTTCGTCGCGTGAGAACCATAAGGTTCTATCTTCCAGCGGAAGATAGAACCTTATGGTTCTCACACGACGATTTTACTTCGCAATATTCAGCCCAATTCGACTGCAAACAGTTTCAATACAATAACAAAGATCTGCTGATCGTTCCTTCAAGGCGACCTTCAAGGCGACGTCATGCGTGACGTCACTTAGGAAGCTACTGAGAGATATTTCTCGATATTCATCGAGTCGATGGATATCGAGAGATATCTTTTAGATAATTTGCGATAATTCACAGGCTAGCATATACTATTTTTTATTTTTCGTGCTCTACTACATACTAATATTTCATGAAAATGTGACGTGATTTATTTTTTTTGTGACGTTGACGTCAAGAACGTCGCCCGAATATTCGTCCTTACCCGTTGGGAATTCCCCAAGTCGGTACCACATTTTAGATATATGTTTTGTCAGAGATGGGATTTACAAAAGTGGGAGACTTGGCACAGACGTTGATATTTAAAGATCAAGCAGAACGTGTCAATCGCGAATTGTTTTGGATGAAGGTGGAAAATCAAAAATAGGGCTCCACTGCTTTCAGCGCCGGAGAATCGTTATTATTTGTACCAACTTTGATGGGCGTGCTTTGAAATTGTGGCCGTAATTGTCTGAAGGAGAAAAATAATATAGGCTGACGATAGCTACAAGTCATTCTAACCTGGAAGGATGACTCAAATATTGAAAAATGACTACAAAGACACGACCTGTAACATGTACCCAAAATGAAAAATCTAAGACCTATGTAATGTGTTTGTTGGGAAGGCTGGGCTAGAGATAGAGTAAACAGCGATCTCTGATATGGTGCCTAAATTGTGTGGCTGGTCGAGTCAGGAACTTCTCGGTCGAGTATGAGAACTTCACGGTAAAATCTAATACTAAAGTTCAAACGATACCCAGTTTACAGACAAATATCAACTTCTCGGTGACGTAGCCGCGAAGATGGTTACAGAATGGAAACAATACGACAAGAGAAAGCATCAGATTAACCTTTTACTGAATTCGGCAGTCTGTGTGTTAAGGGAAAGTTAATTTCCGAGAAATGCATGGATGTCACCTTTGGGGACGAGGTTCAGTGTTGTACAAACTGGGGTCGCTGGAACGTATGGAGGGCAGAAATGGTGGTGACGGTGTAATTTGGAAGTGGTGGCGCCCCTATCTCTTTGAACAGTCAAAATATCAGTCTTAAACACAGGTATAAGGCGGGAAATGAAGAACAGGTGGTTATTGGGTGATATAAGGGATGGGTTTAGTATACTGATCAGGTAAAAGGAGTGGGTTGGTATACTGATCAGTGAAATGTAGGGTTTAATCCCGGAAACGGGAATTCCCCGGTTCCCTGTTCTATGAGCCGGTCACGATACCCGATAAATCTATAGCATGGAACCGGATGTGTTGATCTGAAATTTAAAAAAAAAAATTAAAAATTAGAAAACTGCCCCATGGTAACTTTGTAAGATTTCATCAGCCCTTCCACACCTGAACTTTTTGCAATCCTGCTTTCTAAGAACCTTTTTCACAAAATTACTGTAGCTCTTCAACACCAAGATCTTCATTCGCTTCAAAGTTCAAACTTTTCCTCATTTTCAGAATCATTAGTCTCACTCACTATTCACTGCCTCCTTCAACATCAACCCCTTCTTCACTGCCATCTCCTGTCTCCTCTATTTCGAGCAGAGGAGACCGGTGACGGCAGTGAAGAAGGAGCTAAAGCCAGGAGGAAGTGGTGATAAAACTAGCAGTTATGAAAATGAAGACGAGTTTGAAGCGGGTTTGGGTTTTCATAGTTATCTCAGGAAAAGAACTTTTCCGAATGGAGATGGCAGGTTGACAATAAAATATGTTCATTTTCACGAAAATAAAATGCATCTTGCCACTCTCGTAAATGTGCTTGATATTATACGGGACATTTCCCGGTTCCCGGTTCAGGGTGTATTTTCACTCCCGTTCCCGGTACTATAGAAAACCGGGAATATATTAAACCCTAGTGAAATGTGAAAAAATATGATGGCATTAAGCAGTTGCTTTCTGGGTATTGGTGGACAGGAGGTGGGTGTGTGGGGTGGAATCCTCATATGGGAATAACGAAAAACCGGCGCTTAGAGTTATACAAGCTCAGATCTTGTGAAAATGTACCTGTGGTAGGTAGAACGGGAAATCGGTAATCAGTTTAAATATGTTGAAGAAACTGACACAAACCGACGGAAAGCCGTTATCTATATATAAACAGACATGCATGTATAATTAGTGCTGATTAATTTTGTTTTTAAACGTTTTAAGTCTTAGTAATATCGTTATTTTTGTCACATTTAAAATTACAAACGCGGTACTTATAATAAAGATCCCTAAATTATTACAACCTGAATAAATTTCAGGTGAAAGGCAAATTCAAACAAAATAAATGTAGAATATTTGTTGGGGTTTAATGACACTTTAAACGTTTGGTGTCGATGGTGTCGGACAGGTTTATAACCGTCCAAAGCCATAATACACGAACCGCAGATCAGTAACTGGCAGGCTATCCAACTTCCTAACCCAGAAGCTGAAGACAGGCGCAGCACGGCTCGGTACATAGCGCCTAAATGCCCCAGAACAGGGAATGAGTGGTGAGATATCTTGCGCAAAAACAAAGCGCGGATGACACGGGTCGACCTGTCGATTAAAAGTCCACCGCACACCAAGGAATGGAAAAATGGAGAGGTAGGGGTGGGAGTGTACTTTTGAAAATATGGCTGAAAGCATGCTCTAGTACACAGAGCCATTGTTCTCCGACATGGGCAATCAAGATTATGTCTCTTGTGCAAGAATATAACGCAAGTGACTCATATCGATCTATCGGTTTAAAGCGTTCTCAAAACTGCGCTCCCACAGATGTAGAAATGCCGGTTGGGGGTAGGGTACGGTCGGGACGATATATTCAAAACTAAGTTACTATCCCAGTATATCCAGCTGTTAAAGGTGAGTGTGTCTTAGTCCGCAGTACTACCGCGCCCCCATGTGGGCAATCGTGATTGAGTGTCTTGTAAACCGACACGACAAGGATTGATCCTTTGGATAAAAGCGCCCTGGCCACTGGTCTACTACGCTCTCAAGATCATAGACATGTTTGGGGGGAATGGGATCGTCCGGAGTGATACATTTAAAAATTCCTTACTTTCCCGGCATAAACTGCGACTGAGAACATGCCTTAGTTCACGCTGCCATTGTACCCCGCCACAAGAAATGACAGTGTAAAGTGTTTTGTGGAAGGACTCAACAAGGGATCCACGTGTCGACATTTTGTTTTAAAATCCGATGGGCTACCACAAAGCCATGAACGGAGAGATGTATGAAGTGGAGAGAGGGTTATTTGTTACAAATTTCAATTAAAAATTAAAATGAAGCTTTAAAATTCAGCTTATTACTGAGTTCTCTCGTCTAATAACGCTCTGTGTGAGAAAACACATAACAAATTTTAAGTTAATATTCAAAAATGCGAAATCAAAATTCAAATGAATATGGATATCATACAAAAAATGGCCGGATTGCGTGTATCGCGTTGCTAATAGCATCAAAATGGAGCCTATAACACGCATTTCGCTGATACCTTTCGACACGTACGTGCGCGATAAGATTCGCGGCGCGAGAAAAAAAACGAGTTATATTTTTGAAACAAAAGGAATAAAATAGAAAAAAATATAAACAAATTTTTGCAATTTAATCTCTTATTAAAATTTAGTCCCTATTTAAAATTTAGTCACTAATTAAAATTTAATTGCTAATTTAAATTCAAACTCTAATTAAAATTTAATCCCTAATTAAAATTTAATCGGAGTTAAAATGTTAATCCCGCAAAAGGGTGTAATGTTCTACAAATTATAACAAAAATAAATCGTAACTACGCACGAGCTTGTATTCGGCAGTTGCCGAATTCAGATTTTGTATCAGAGGCCTCTGAAACAAGATGAAGTTAGGTAGCTACCGTCTCGATCCATGTTATTATTGTAAGGTAAATTAATAATATGAACATTAGTAGGGAAGAATCAATGCATGCTCGCGGTTTTTGTCATCAATGCTTCGTATTTTTACTTACATTTACTTTTGGCCGATTGCTGAATGGCGGGTTTGTTTGTCATCTTGCGTATTGCCTTAAGTTGGCTCTGCATATCTCTAAGAATAGCATTCCTGTTTTGTTCAAGTTTTACAAAGGTTGCGTTCATGGATGCGGTCAGATTTTCAATTTGTTTTTGAAGAGTGGTTATTTCTCCATTCTGTTTGGTGTTTTCGGCGAAAGATTTGGCCAGCCCATCCTGGATGTCTGACATAGTTTTGTCAGTGTTATCCATCCTTTGCTTTGAATCTGCCGCATTTGACTGGAGCTTTTGTGTCAGTTCGAATTCCAAATTCTTCAATCCTTTAAATTCCATCTTTAAATCGACAAGCTGGTCGAGTAGAGTACATTGTTCTATAGCAAACACTGCAGAAATCAACCACATGGCACAGAAGAGTCGTTTAGCGGTAGCCATCCCAGAACGGAACAATTCTATCTGAAGAAACTAGTTTTTATACGTGTAAAAACTTCTGCTAGAATTTTGGAAAGAAATGTGTTTTCAGCCAGTCTCTTATGTCGGTGAATTATTATACAGAGAAAGTCACAATGTCAATGCGGGAGTATACTTATTCGGATTTCGAGAATGCAATGTGCAAGTATTTGTGCATGGAGGAAAACCTGGCAGATGATGATGAGGACGTTACAAAATTGAAAACAAATTGATAAATAACACCAATAATCCAATTTTACAGCTCTGTAGGGTTGTAGGATCAAGTTATTGTAACCCGCCCTCCATAGGATTTAACAGCTAATTTAACAGTCTCCTTTATCTCGTTTCCCATCGTAACGTCCATATCAGCCCAGGCAGGCCAGTGTTATTCGTAATATCGAATCGCCATTCAAATTTAATTATATATAATTATATGGAGTCATAAGCTATGTTTGAAAAGAAAAACATGGACATTTTTTTTATTTATTACACGCATATTACTTTTCCTCCAGTTCCATATTTACAAATCCATACAGAATACTTGGACCATACGGATTTCCAAATGATGGATCCATCAAAAGAACTAAAAACTCCGCCCATTTTTCATAATTGGTCAATCGAAACATCGCACTCTGACCCAGGTCATTTCGGAAGCTGCGATGGCAGCCGATAAATTGAATGTCAGTTGGAAAAATAAAGAGTTTTAAAGTTTCAAATTTTCTGTGTGTGATGTTTGAATTTTTAAATTAATGGATTCTGTGTCAGAGGCGTGTAATAAACACAGAACGCCACAATGTGTGACTGCGTTCGTCAATACGGCACTCATGCTATCGCGGAAGGATAGAACGCGGAGCCTCTCGTTCTATCCTTGTGAGCTGGCACTCGTGCCGTTTTAACGAACGCATTCACACTTCGTGAAGTTCTGTGTGTACCTTCCCTGCTTGTGTCCTCTTATCTCTTCTCTTAAACGTTTTCTTCCTCAACACTGCCTTACCACTTCTACTTTGTGCATGCATTTTCCTTCTTTTGTACAGTTTTGTCCTTCGTATCTCTGTCTTATAATTTCAAACTTTCTTTTTATCTTCTTCCATCTACTGTTTCGTTCTTTATGTTCTGTCCCCAGCGTGTCTCCTCTTCTTTCTTTTCTTCCAGCCTTTCTTTCTCAGCACCATGCCACTTCTGAATTCTACTCTTTTCATTGTCTTCTGTTGTTCTTTCCTTTGGTGACTTTGTATTACAGGTTCTATCATTTTAAATACCCTCTTCCTTCTTTTGTTACGTTCTTTCGATTCTTTTCTCTGTCATATACGTTTTGTCTTTGTTGTTTACCTTCTGAAAATTCTACCGAGATGTTCACCTAATATAACATTTACAAATGAAGCATTGCGTGTTGAATAAGCATTGTAACTCTTTGCGACACAGATACATACTTACTTATCAGCGCCAAGTTCTCTCTGTTTTGCCTGTCTATACTTCCGCATCCGTCCTCTTATTGATACAGCCTTCTCTTTCATATATCTTTGTCTTCTTATTTCTTGTTTGTCCATTGATTATTTTTTCTTCCGACAGTTTTTCCAGCCTTCAGTTTTGGCTGCTTGCAATATGCCTCCTCGACAGTGTCCAGTTTTTCTTCAACCAGTTTCGTCTCTTTTCACATTTCCGACTTAAGAAAATTTCATCAATCTCTTCATTTGCAGTTTGGTTTCTGACAAAGTCAGGTCTGGGACTTTAATATATGGTGTGACCTCACTAGAATATCACCAATAGCTGGTTTCGAACAATGCTTGATGCGTATTTCTTCTATCCGCTTAAAGTGCTCCGAATCATTCCACATTGTTTCCAAAACAAAAATTAAAAATAGAACGTGGCCATTAAATATAGAATATTCGTGATTCATTAGCATGTAGTATACATGTGGACTTGACCAAAACTGTTGTGAATTGTTTGAAAGAATAGTATTGAGTACTATGGAGTAAAGGAAAGCGTGTGTCTAATAATGGGTAACAAACAAAGAACGATGCAGGCCGATGGATAACGGGGTCGAGTAATGCCGCAGCGCTAGAAGCAATCAGGGGTGAGCTTGGGTGGATGAGGATCAAGGACAGGATAGACCTGTTGAAGCTCGGTTATCTTAATTATTTGGTAAATCTCCCCGACAGCCGATGGTGTAAAGTAATGTTCCTGAGAATTTTCAACTCAAATATCAAAACGGGGTGGATGGTCCAAGTGAGGGAGCTAGTAGAGAACTACTCATTGGAGATCTCGGACCTGGACGTTGGGACAAACCAGGGTAAAAAAATCGTCAGAGAAAGGGTCATGGAGGATTGTAACCGTAATTGGCGAGATCGGGTCAAATCAAAGAGGTCTTTGGATGGCCTGCGTGATAAAGAGAAGCCAGGTTTTGGAGAGTACCTTGATGGCACCTTTGGGGGGTCACTGTTGTTCAAGCTGAGGTCGCGATCACTGGAGCTGAGGGGAAACATTGGGAAAGACGGTGAAAGGGAGTGCCAGATGTGTAACTTGGACATGGTGGAGACACTGGAACACTTTCTTCTAGAATGTCCAAAGTATCAGCCTAAAAGAATGAGATTCACTGGGAGTATAATGGGGAAGTGGGATGGGAGAATGAAGGACATGTGGTTAGGGGGAGACTCAAAGGAGAGGGTTAATATGCTAATCGAAGAGATTGGGAAGAATGGGACAAGGGATATCATCAAGCAGTTCGTCTCCGAGTGTTGGGAGGAGAGGAGAAGCGTGGGAATAGGGAGGCAGTGGGGAGTACACGGATAACCATGGCCTTCTCGTCCGAGAACCGCGACAAATCAGCGGCTGGCCAAAGTGTTATTATTATTATTACTTACTTCTTATGTCTCTTCTTCAAAACAGATCCCTTGTTTATACTATATTGAGCAGTGTTCATGCTGTCAGATGCCAATGTAGACAACTGCATTACATCTTTTTGATTTGGCACCAAATTATCTTGGTAGGCTAAAATGTAGCTAATACCGCATTATATTTTGCATTGCACAGCGCAAATGCCCTTGTGCACTTCTTTCTTCTGCAGTAAAGAGCGCATTAACTATCTCGCATTTTCTGCGCTAACTGTGGCAGGACCTCTAGCTTCAGTTTTACATGATTACATGCAAGTGCTAATCGATATCTAAGACTCCAATCGAGATGAAAATGTCTCGACTGTAAAAAATATTAGCGACTCCCCTGTTCGTATTAGTTGCCTATAATTTTGTTCGGTTATCTTCTCTTTCAAAATTTCTATGGTTGGCAATTCTTTGGCATATTGTGTTGACATTTTTCTTTTTTATTGGGGTTTAATGACACTTTCCACAGCCTGGGTCACCTTGTTTCAGACAGTGTTAAGGCTGGATAAAGTCGGAGTACCAGGAGAGTACCACAGAGAAGCTACGGGCAACTGCCAGACAACCCAACGCACTAACTCCGCACTAGCAGGATTAGCATATAGGACAGGTCCATCGACAAGGAGTACCCCTTAGTGCACAGCGTCACCGTGCCCACACCTTTGCGATCAGGATAAAAGGTCCAGCCCAAAGACACAACCCATAAACCCCTTGTGATGTGTGTAACCATTTCATTGGATAAGCCTTGGCTTTGAATTGACGGAACTTGACACATCAGATTTAACGGAAATTAATTAATTAATTTATTTATTTATTTATTTATTTATTTATTTATTTATTTATTTATTTATTTATTTATTTATTTATTTATTTATTTATTTATTGGGGTTTAACCACGCTTTCGACAGCCAGGGTCACCTCGTGTCGGACAGTTTTACGGGTGGAGGAAGCCGGAGTACCCGGAGAGAACCACCGAGCAACGGCGAGCAACTGTAAGGCTCCCCAGCATACCATTTCCACACAGGCAGGGTTAGTATTGGTTGAAGACAAGGGCACCATCGACGTGCAGTACGCCTCAGTACACAACGCCATCTTGCCCCCCCCCCCCCCCCACCCGTGGGCACTCGGGTGAAGTGTCTTGCCCAAGGACGCAACGCGGTTGCCGCTGGTGGGATTCGAACCGAGGACCATTTAACGAAAATGAAGCATGAAGTGAAAAAAATATTTCAAGTCACACTGGCACGAAGCAAGGAGAAGGGGCGGTTCGCCCGTCCTTGGACAATTTTTGTTGGAAATTGTTGTTGTCTGCCGGAAAAGGCGTTGAACGCCCGAATGCCAACATTCGCTCTGATGGCAGGTAATTGAACAACAGTTTCCAAGGAATTTCCCCACATGGTGTGTCGTGGACAGGAATGTACCTAAATAATGACAGGTTCTTCATCAACACTCGATTTGCAGAAAAATGGCAGATCCGTCTTTCATATTTTTGCGTACGGTAATTGAACAGTACTGTGTGCGAAACACGTTCGCTTATTATTATTTTAATTACTTTATTCTTGATATAACTCTTTACCCAATATAACGGCCAAAAACAGCGCTATTCAGAAAATTCACTATTAAATTTTAATTATTTTTTTGATTTTTTGTCTAAAAAATATAGCCTATGACCCCTTATTCTCCTTGCGCTCGTTCCATTAAGGGGTCATGAGCAATGTTTTTGATCCAAAAATGAAAAAAAATAGTTATTCAAGAATTCTAGTTGCAAGTGTCGTCTGCATTTTGTGTTAGTAAAGGGATAAAGTATATTGGGTTAGGTTTCAAGTTAGTACTAACAACCTACGACCCGGGAACATATTTTTAACACTCGGTCTACTTTGTCGGAAAGTTTTGAGATTCTAGCTTCGTGTATAAAGTGACGTTCCCAAAGTGTATCCTCTCAGGTCACCGGTCCAGTTCACACTAAAAACTAAAATGTTAAAACTGACACTTTCAATGTGTTAAACCCATTCTAACTCTTAGGGTTTGATTTTAACACTCAAAGTGCAATGCTTTAAGCACTTGGACATAACAATCGTCAGACATCTGAAACTTGAATGAATGGCACTTCCCATGTGTCTAGCATTCGTGGTTCTTCCAGAATCGCCCATAATTTGAGTTGCGCTTGGTGGGTACATAATTAAAAGGACACAACGCAGATGACGCGGATCAGGCTCGAGAGTTCGAGCCTGATCCGCGTCATCTGCGTTGTTTTCTTTTAAGTCTCGCGACATTACACTTGTCAAGTGGAATTATTGTAACATCTGTCAAGTTCTGGGATATCTACACATGAACAAAGTGCTAGTTCAGCACTTAGTAAGTGTTAAATACAGCACTTCAAGTGTAGTTTTTAACACTTTAGTTTTTAGCGTGAACATATTTTTAACACTCGGCATACTTTGTCGGAAAGTTTTGAGATTCTAGCTTCGTATATAAAGTGACGTTTCCGAAGTGTATCCTCTCGGGTCATCGGTTCAGTTTTACAAGAAATTGGAATCTAGGATGGGACATTTCTTTAATCTATGGTCGTGGAGTTTGCAAACAGACCAGAGTTGATGTAATGTGATGTCACTTTGTTCACTAAATATACATAAATAATTACATTGTTAATGTAGTTATACGTTTTGGGTGCAAATACTCAACTCCCATTGGTCAGCTGGATGAAAACGTCATGACCAAATGTAATTCATTTTCCAATGAATACATTTGTTCGAACTTTGACCCGCATTTACGGCAGAGCGCAGTTGACAGAATGTAATTCGGGCGGTGTTTGGGCGGGTTTTTAACTTTTAGCGCCTCTCGAAGTGATCAACTGCGCTGCTGCTTCTTTGGTGAAATTTCCCAACTGTGGCATAAAGCCCGTTACTAAAATACTCGTTTCCATTTCTAAAGTTGTGAAAATTAAAGCTTATTTGCCTTTGAGATATCATTTAGACGGAACAAAGGCCTGCGCTAGTTCTTGATTCCAACGACTGAAAGCCGTATGATTTTCAACAACGGCGAATGACGATTCGTGGGGGGAAAAAGTAGTTTAAACAGTTACGAATGTAATTATAAGAATTGAATGCAGTTTTTATAATCTTTATTGGAGTATGAACGTGTGGGAATGGGTACAAATTGTATGAATCCCTTCGGGATTCATACATAATTTGTACCCATTCCCACGCGTTCATACTCCAATAAAGATTATAAAAATTGCATTCAATTCTTAATTATATTCTTTCGTTCTCTGATTATAGATATTCCGATCGACCAGCATTTAACTCACATTGAAAACATAGTTGTTTATCCGGGGTCAACATTGTCTGATTTGGAAGTGTGGAAAAAAGAAGGGGAAAGTACGACACATGTGACAGTGAATTGTGTAATGTCGTGTCGTGACGCCATCACCATGGTGAAATATGCTGTTAGTGTGAATGCACAACGTGTGTTGTTAGAGAAACGCGTGTTTTCGGCGTCCATTTTGCCTCTGGGGGCCGAAATCTCTTTTCTGTGGTGACATATGGTTGTTATGGAACTCAATAGCCAACGATAGGGCGAGGTGTGTTCTAATGGGGGTGTTCGATTTAATGGTCGTAGTTTTTCGAATCACATAAAAGTACCTGACATTGAGTAATATGGACACGAAAACTATCCAAAAGTACAGAAACGGACTAAATTTTGCTCTAATTCTTCCCGAGTCCCTTTTCATTCCTATTTGGATAGCATGTAGCGCTATATGAAAACTACGAATGTGTGTTCGATTCAGTAGGAGTATCTTTACTGGCTCTAATTATTTCAGAATCTTCGTTTTCCACCTAATGCTGAGCATATTCTGGCTATCCTATTCCTTCATTTCTGGACCCATGTTTTTCGAAGAATTCGATCGAACTGAGGCCCATGTTGGTACCTTTTGGTAGTTGTCTGGTCAGAGCTGTGGTAATTGTAATTTGTAATTGTAATGAGTGTAATTAATTACATGTTTTCAAAGTAATTGGGTGTAATGTGTAATTGAGACCTTTGTCAGTTACATGTAATTGAAAAGTAAGTAATTACATTGGAAATTACCATGTAATTTTAATTACTTTCAATTACATTTAGTCACAAACATGAGTGTAAATATTTTTTAGAAAAGTGTCAGGTGACTAGCTATTCCTACCTTTTGGTTAACTGATGAGCAATCTTGTGTGGTGAACTGAATGTCTGGTTGATTCTGGTGATTTGACACTTTTCTATGGGATCGAACATACCTTCGGGATCCAGTATCAATAAGTGCTATCAAGATAGGAATGAGAAAGTTGATTCTGGAAGAGGCAAATATTGTCCGATTAGGTACTTTTAGAAAGTTTTCGGGTTCTTTTCGGCATTTTTTCTCTGTATAGAGTTGTTTACGGTTATTCGACATACTCCCATTAAATCAAAAGCACCCAAAGAACACCCACCCTCTATATCGTAGGCCAGTGGGTACCATAACAACAATCTGCCACCATAGAAAGATGGAGATCCGCAGTAATGAAAATGGATGACGGAAACCTCTGTCACCCCAGGACACGCTTCGTGCATGTGCACTGACACAACGTATCACCGCGCTGGTGACATCGCAATACGACCGCTCAGCCGCGTTACCATGGCAACTTACAGGACGCCCACAATGCACAGCGGTAGTGTGTTACTCCCCTCCTGCTTTCTCTCTTTCAAATCCGGCAAGGTTGGCATCGACATATTGCTCACTGACATAAAACTACAGCTGTGGTGAATCTTCACTCATAACATTTGACAAACAAGCCTGTTTAACAGTAAAGATAATAAAAAAATCGACCAAGTCTCCATTGATAAACATTTCTTGCGATGATTGTGTATGGTACAAATTCAAAATAATAATAATAATAATTATGATGATGATGAAAGGAGTTTAAACATGTTCTATTTGATAGATTACTGGTAAAATGTCTGTTGAATAAAAAGTGTTTTTCTGTTTCCTTTTAATGAACTCAGGATCTGTAAGCTTGGGGAGAAAGTCTCCTCACTCGGTCAGCATCGATATAGATGATAAGTTAAGCCTTACTTCATGCATGTGTCGTGGTCATGATATTGACATAAATACCGAAAGTGATCTTAAACTGCAATTAAAAGTTTTCTATCGGAAATTTTGAGCGAATTATCAAAAATCGCGGACTTCTGGGGAGTTCGGGCATTTCCGAGAAGGTCAGTTGACCAAAGAAACCTCGCTCATTGTCGCGAACTTGTTTGGATTACGAAACCCACGTGGGTTTCACGAGGTGGCCTGGGGCCACAGACATGGGCCTCGCGAAGTTTATCGATTTGGTTGGGCGGGGGGGGGGGGGGGGTGTAAAACCAATTTGTCCCGACTGTCATGGCTCAAGTCCCGACCGATAAATTATTATTCCAACTAAATTATCAAGGCGAGGATTCTCCGAAGGCTTGCCTTAATGATGTATTGGTAATATTTGTCGTCGGGATAATAATTCAATATACTCTTGCCTGACTCAAAATTGGTCATACTGGGACCCGAGCGGCCACGGACTTCGATTTGCATGAGACCAACTACGCGGCCAAAAAGCAAATTTAGACTTGTAAGAAAGTACATGCTTAGTAGCAAGGTTAGTCGATATCTAAGTCTCCAATTGAGGCGAAAACTCCAAATTCTTGTTGTGTCTGTGCCTTGAAGAAGGCCTTCGTCAGACCGGAAGCTAGGTGAAAACTATTTTTTTCCATTGTTTCAGCTTAATTCAGAAGAATTTCTTTCGCTATAGACTCTTGCATCATTCAGATCCAGCACACATGAAACAGATTTGTTTTATTACAATATAGACCTTCTCAAGCCTTCAGTCGTTTCTTTCAAGCGTCAAAAACATTTGCGACATTCTTGTTCGTGCCAACCTCAGTCCAGTCTATTCTGGCCTTGGTTGTCAGCCAAGCCTTTGAAAAAACCGGTTGTAAAATGTGCACCGTGCTGCTGCCTACATCCGAATCATTCAACAGCACTAGTACTGGGGAATCTTTTAGAATTTTTTGCCGGGGCACCTGCGAAAGTTCAAATGTGATCTATCAGCTTCAATGTGGAATTTGTCACATCCAGTATGGCGGCGAAACCTGTACCCCGTTTCACATACGTGTGAATAACCACCGGTCATTCAAAACAATAGAGTGTGACACTGCATGTCAACGTGTCACCCTTTTACTTCTTTTCGGGCCTTCACCGTTGATTCCAAGTCCGACTGTACAAAGGCTGAGCGCGTGGCCCGGGAAACATTCTGGATCGAGCAGCTAGAGAAAATACGGAAACAAGAAGAAAAATTACACACAGACGACGTAAGAAATGAAATGAGATAAAAGTTCTCGTAAGCCAAGTTCTGACTAAACGGGTGTGTAACAGAACCCCAAAGAAAAGAAACCGGGGTAAAAGTAGAAAGCAAAAGATAAAAAAAAAATACTGTTAGACAAATTTTGAAAAGTATTCTAGTAAGTCATAAAACCCTATAAAACCTGATATTAATATACGGTTCCCTTCGAAAATTAAAATTTACTGGAATTTTGAAATGTCAAGAGACTTCCATGTATTACACGAAAGTATGATAAAAGAATGATTTAAAAAACTGCAGTCCGTCACCTTAAAATGCACCAAGTAGCCTGCAAGGAGGAAATTTTAGAGTTTGGTCTTTTTCTAGCTGGTACGAAACTGCGTGGGGATGTGCTAGGACTGCCCCCGCTGTAGGATAGTGCCACTAAAGGCGTGTTGTTAACTATTACTAGTGCAGGGAAGCGACCAAGTAAAACTTGCATCCACAAGACCGTTGCTAATGGATTCTGACGCTGCCTAACACACTTAGATGTTCGCCAGAAGTAAAAGGGAACAGATTTCGCGGCAGGATTAGTGACGCAGAATGAGTAAATAAGCTAAAAAGACATTGAAGATGATGAAAATAGTAGCGTCGGACAACAACAAAATGTGTCCAGGCCGCTGAGTATATATATATATATATCTTCTATCGAACTCTCAAGCGCCACCAGTCAAATTTTGTTATGTCCCGGAACAATCTAGTCTTGAATTATCCATTCCCTATCTTAGCTTCAATCGTCTGAAATATTTACTGTTCGCTTTTCCAACCAACTGAAATGTTTCATTTTATTGATTCTAAAACAACATCAACAATAATTTCCTTTGAATCAACCCAAGAAATGTTTGTTTTCAATCGAGATTTAGTTTGACCGAATCTTTAATTACTTTGGCGATACTGATACTGTTAAACATGCATGTTAACTGAATAATTAAGCATGAAGGCACCCCACAGCTCCAGTTGTATGACTACTCAGCATAGTTCCACCAAATGTGTTAATATCTTGATGTTTTAATGCGAATTAGATACTTATGGATTAGGATATCTAAATCAGGAGAACGAAAGATTATATATATGTATATCTTTGTAAGGAAAAGGACGTCGCATTAAATTAACGATGGTCTATGTACAACTCAACGAACAGAGGGTAAACAAACATCTAATAACACGGTCGTTCGTATTCCTCATCGAATTCGAGTGGTGGGCCACATTTATTGGTCTGCTTAGGATTCTCAAACTCCTGGCATTACCAACAGACACGACATATAAGGTGGCAGACAGAGGGATTGATTTAACATCCCATGAAAGGCGATTGCCTTATGTAAAAGTCAGACATTTGCGCCACATGAGGAATTGGGAAGCTGGAATCGGGGAATCGGTTGAAAAATTTTCATCTTGGGCTAAAGGATTCACTATTGTATTCTCCACTGTTTACAATATTTATGATTCTAGAATACAAAACTGAATGCCATGATATAAAATGTTGTGAAAATAAAATAAAATGCATATACTTTTAGGAGAGCGTCTGGTGCATTTCAATATTTTTTCATGTATATTAAATTCTGTGACGCTCATTTTGATCCAGCTTCCAATGACCTCACTAAACAGCTGTGGTGACAATATAGGTTTCCTTACCAAATCCCACAGCTTTGAGCCACACATCTCTAAAAACACATATGAAGGTCATCAAGATATAAACTATGTCATGCGAATATTCCCGAAAAACATGTTTACGCCTTTCTACATTTACGTAATGTCAGAAGCAGAACAGGATATTGAATATTTCATTTTATTTTGAATAAGAATTGGAGCAGAATGTTATTCCTTGTTAATCTACTCCACTTTCTAAGAAACACGTTTATCCTGCAGAAGCCTGAAAAATAGTACAGAATCTGAATATTAATAATACCAAGATTTATAGTAACTTAATTTTGGTGCCGTCTGCGGGAGCGTCGCGGATATGACCGATTTAGAGTCGGGGTGGGGTGATATGTTTTCTTTTTATTCATTGAGGTTTAACTATACCTTCTACAACCAGGGTCACCTCGTGTCGGACAGTTTTACGGGCGGGGAAAGCCAGAGTACCCGGAGAGAACCACCGAGCAACGGCGAGCAACTGCCAGACTACCCAACGTACTAACTTCACACCAGCAGGGTTAGCATTGATTGAAAACAAGTGCACCATCGACGTGCATTACGCCCTAGTACATAGCTCCATCGTGCCCCCGTGTGGGTTTTCGGGGGTGGTGGTGGAAACATTAATTTTTTCCGACCGTGATAATACAACCCTTAGCTGACAAGATATTCTAAATACATCATCATGGCCTGCCTTCTCCGAAGACACACCGTGATAATGTCGTTGGAATATCTGTCAGTCTCGTTTATAGATAGAAGTCTCTTAACTCTTGGAAAGGTATCTGTGGGCAAATACATGTAGTATTCACGATGCACGGGCCTCCCAACTTCTTAATTAGCATTGACGCACCCCAAATGGGATATACAAGGCCCCAACAGCCCGAATAGGGTTCCACAAACTTTTTATTTTGCGTGATCGATCATGTGCATGACATAATTCCGGGTATTTAATCCGGCCTCGTAAGAAGGTACATGGTTACAAGCAAGAGGGAATGAATCTATATGTAAGGATACGTTCAAACTGGAAAAGATCAGCGAAGCGAACTGGTAAATTTCGACGAAAAGATTCGTGTTTGGCTTTCCGTTAGTACTGTTCACACCACGTAGCGAAGCCATGTGTAACGATGAAATCAAAATTTTAGATTTGGTCGCTCGAACACGAGCGAATTGTCATAACAACGCAATATACTCTAGTGAAGGTTATGGTTGGAATCCTAGTTTTTGAAAATGCACATGACCTGGGGTACTCAGAAAAGCAGTGGATATCGATGGATTGATTTCTGCTGTGTTCAAACGTCCCACTATATGGGATTCAAAGGACAGAAAAGACAGAAAGTTTTTATTCTTAAATAGTCCTGAAACGTTTGCTCGTCATTTCGCAGCTGTGGCATTAAATGATGATATTCCCCCAGTTCTTCTCTGCAAGCTTTTATTTCATACCCCATTTTGCTTTCAAGCGAACCAAAGCGACAATCGCTTCGCTACTCCCACCCTTCGCCCTTATTTGCTTTGCTCAGTTTTGCCTCGCTTCGCTGATCGCTTGCAGTTTGCACGTACCCTAAGATAGAAATTCGAACGAAAGTGCCCAACTGAAAAACAAATATTGGGGAGAGGATGTCACTCCGTCCCCAACGTCCCGTCCATTATTCACACCATTATCGTCTGCATATTCAGACGGAAGACAGATAACCAGAAAGAAATGCATTTCATACTAGTTTTTCTCAGATCGCGTAATATTGAACATCGCTGAAAGAGGGCGGAAAGAGGGCAACATGTTGGGAGTTTTTGTTTTAATTACAAACAACTGTCATATCTGTTCAACGGCATTTACAAGAAAGCCAATTCAAATTTGTTTTTCAAAAAATCAATTGTTTTTCCAAAAACATTTTCTTGAAACGTCATCTTCTAGTCGTGTTAGGTAAGGAATTGATGCCGATACACACTGCCGCGAGCGGCGCGATGGGCGCATCGCGAAAAAAGCCCTTTTCAATGAAATGAACAGTAGTGTTCACACTGGACGCGCTGCGATATGGCGAAAGACGACCAAGCAAATTTCCCTGAGCGACGACCAGGTGCAATTTCTGGAAACGTTTTATTTTTTCGCTTTGCTGCAGCGACATTGTACCAAACAGCAGTAGGTAATAAATGCCGATTCAAACACAGATGTACATGTACTTGTACATGTACACGTACATCGATGTACACCTCCATAGGGTTTAGTGTCAAAATCGTGTACAGGTACACGATTTTGTCGTTTTTTAGGGTGATTTAGAATCGGCTTTGCCGATTCCAAATCACTGGATTCTATATACACATCGCTCAAGAGTGAAAAAATGCATGAAATTTCAAGGAAAAAGAGGTGTATCGTCTGATTTGGAATCAGCAAATGGGTTTTCCCCATAGGATTCAGTGTTAAATTGCGAGCAAAAAACGTGTTGCCGTTTCTAAATCATCATCTTGCTGATTCTAAATCATCTGTGTCTGTACACGATTTTAACACTGAATCCCTATGGAGGCGTACACGGAAATCCATTTGCGGATTTTACGTCAGAAATCAATTTGCGGATTTTACGTCAGAAATCGAATCGTGTACGGTACACGGAAAAGAGGTGATTTTGAACCGGCAAACCCACTACCACGTTTCCTGAGGAAATAAAAAAAGTGATTGATATATATAGGAGAGAAAAAAAATATATAAATAGTTATTTAAAAAAATAAATATATCAAATCGAATAAATAATAAAAAAAATAAGTAAATCATGTGTGCTTCCCAGACTATTAGAGCAAGATTTCTTTTAAAAATGCTGATGAGAGCCTACGCATTCTGTGTGAACGAACAACTAGGTCGCCTCTTGTTAGAACGATGCGTCGGATGTCGGGATCACCTAGACTTCGATCACGAAAATCATTCGTGTCTGTCGATGGAAAGGGAAGATATGGTCGTCAAGTATTTCGAACTGGCATTCGAACGCGTTCAAATCGACGAAGTGATCGCGTTTTGGAAGAGATTACTCTTCTGTAAGGACCAAAGCAAGCCCACAGTTTCGGAAGAACTGAAATTGGCGCGTAAAAGTCTGACTTTAGAAGACAAGGGATGCATCATGAAATTATTGTTCAATGAAGCATACGTCTAAGTTTTCTCGTTGATATAAAATAAGGGAGAATAGAAAATAAAATAAAATAAATACACACATAAATTTTTTTATCTAATATTAGAAAGAAATAAAACACAAAAATGAGAACCAGAAATAAATTGTATCCGACGTTAGTGAACGACGAGGATGAGAATCCGATCAGCGTTTTGCCAACGGCACCATCACTGGAAGAAAAAGAAAGAGGAGAGAGGTATCGCATCGATCAAATCAGTAGAATCCAAGAGTATCTAACTCGAGAGAGAGATTCTCGCCATTCTCTCAAGAAGAAGTATTCGCGTTTCGTGAAATTCGTCAATGCGATTGACACGACACTCATCACGATTTCCATGGGTTTACACGCGGCAGGCATCGGATTGTTGTCGACCGGGGTCGGTATTCCGATGGTGTTAACCATAGAAGGAGTGGCTCTCGCCGCCGGATTGTTTAGCACGCTTGGAAACTTTTTGAGTAGGAAATTATATCTGAAGGCGAGGAAACATGACAAGATTCGCGTCTTGGCCGACTCCAAGATCGACACGATATCCGAAATGATCTCGATGGCATTGAAAGACGGTAGGATATCGGACGGAGAATACTTCGCGATATTGAGCGAGAAAACGAAATACGATGCCATGAAAGAAGCTGTGAGAATCAAGACTCGTCAGATCATCAAAGAAGAGATGAAGGATTCTCTCGTGGAAAAGGGGAGGAAAGAGGCCAGGGAGGAATTCAGTAAGATGATAGAACTCAAGAGCAGCGATTGAAAAAAAAATATATATAATAAGAACAGAATTAATTAATTATTAAATTTATATATAAAATAAAAAACGAAATTAATTTAAATAACTGTTAAAAATGTATTGCGTAAGGTGTAAGAGAGTTACCGAGACGAGTAATTCTTGAGAAGTACGAACTAAAACGACAGACAGATGCTTCGCGGAATTTGCGACGTGTGTGGTTCTATCAAGACTCGATTCGTCAAAAAAAGAGAATGCGAGCAAAGGTAAAGGCATCGTGAATAAAATGATCAATAATCTACCTTTCGAAATGCATCTGCCGGGTCACAGTTTCACGGGACCCAGAACGAAATTGAACAAGAGACTCAACGCCAATCTGACTCCCAAATCTTGGAGCAAACCTGTGAATAGGGTGGACGCGGCCGCGTATGATCACGATCTGTGCTACGCCGGACATCCCCACAACGAAGACTCGCAACAACATCTGCGATAAAAACATGTTGGGGAAATTGAGAGGCATATCGAATCCGACCAGGAGAGAGAAGATAGAACGTTCGCTGGTCGGCAATCTGATCAGTGTGAAACGTCGATTCGGATGGGGCGTTAAAAAAAAAAAGCGTATCGGAAAAGAAGAAGAAACGATTATTGATGAGCGAATTGGCCGAGGAGTTACACAAACCCATCGTGCGTAAATTTCGAAAGAGAAGGGTGTTCGTGAAGGGTTTGGATGATATTTGGTCTGCCGACTTGGTCGACATGAGATCGTTTTCGAGGTGGAACGAGGGTGTCAAATATCTATTGACGGTCATCGACGTGTTTTCCAAATACGGCTGGATCAGAGCTTTGAAGAATAAATCGGGACCTTGCGTCGCCGAGGCTCTGAAGAGCGTGTTCGACTTGTCTTCTCGAAAACCGCGTAAATTGTGGGTGGATAATAATAATAACTCTTTGGCCAGCCGCTGATTTGTCGCGGTCCTCATAAGAGAAGGCCACCATTCCCCCTGCACCCCACCCCCTCTTCCACTCCTCTCCTCCCAGCATTCAGATATAAACTGCTTAATAGTGTCCCTCACTTCCTCTTTTTCAATTTCTTCAATAAGCATTCCTACCCTCTCCCTCGTGTCCCCCTTCAGCCATCTATCCTTTGTTTCTTCACCCCACTTCTGCATTATTCTTCCAGTAAATTTTATTCTATGAGGTATATACTGTGGGCATTCCAAGAGAAAATGTTCCAGGGTCTCCACTACTCCAGAGTGGCACATTTGGCATCCCTTTTCTCCATCTCTCCCAATTTTCCCCCGAAGCTCCAGTGATCTTGATCTCAGTTTGAACAGCAGTGACCCTCCAAAGGTGCCATCTAGGTACTTCTCAAAAGCTGGCTTTTCTTTATATTGTAACCCCTGCAGTGATCTTTTCACGCTAACCCCTGCTCGCCAGTTTCGATTGCAATCTTCCATGACTCTCTCTTTGACAAACCTTTTGCCTTCTTTCATTCCTACTTCTATGTTTGTGACCTCTATAGAGTATTGTCCATTAGTTCCCTCACATGTTTTGACCACCCCGTATCTATATTAGAATTCCAAATGGTATCGAGCATCAGTTTGCACCACCGGTTGTCAGGCAGGTTTCTCAAGTAGTTAAAGTAACACAGTTTTCCCAAATCTACCCTGTCCTTGATTTTCATCCACCCAAGCTCCCCCCTTACTGCTTCCAAAGCTGCTGCATTACTCGACCCTGTTATCCATCTGCCGGCATCATTCTGAGTACTTTCCAACTTCTTAATAACGGTTTGGTTTAATGGAATCACGTCCGTGCCATACGTTACACTTGGTAAACCCACCCTCTCCCACAGTGTTTTCCCCACAAAGACCTTATTGAAACTATTTTTCCCTAAAAGTTTTAGTTGGTTCAGAATTCTTTTCCCCTTCAGAATCAGTTTGGCTGAGTAATTTCTGTACACCCCTCTTCCCGTTATATTTATGCTTACCCCTAGATACTCATACTCTCCCGTTTCTCCTACAGTGATTTGTTTGCTTTCCCCTTCGGGGATTGAGAACTCCCCCACTCTCCATCTCTTCGTCATATCTACCTTGCGTCCAACGGGTATTACCTTGCTTTTATTTTCATTTAGTTCGAGCCGCCAAGTGTTCCCATATCTACCAACAATTTCCAGCAATTTCTCTAGCCCCTGTTCAGTTCTAGACATTAACACCATGTCGTCCGCAAAGAATAAGCCTGGTACCTTTATGTCTCCAACATTTACCCCCTCCGCACTCTGAATTAGTTCGTCCCCTAAATCTTTAACATACAATGCAAACAAAATCGGTGAAAAGATACACCCCTGCTTGAGGCCTATATCCATAGGGACTCGTTTTGTAGTGATACTCCCTAGACTGAGTTGGCTTTGCACATCTGTATACAGTGCTTTCATGATTCCCACAAAGTCACCCCCCAGTCCGATGCCCTCGAGCTTTCGCCACATACCTTCCCTCCACACTCGGTCGTACGCTTTTTTCACATCTAGAAATGCCAGAAACATCTTTTTCTTTTCAGCCTTTGTTGATTCTATCAGTTGGGTGAGTGTAAATAGGTGATCAGTGACTCTTCGACCTTTCCTGAAACCATTTTGAATTTCTCCTAAAAAACCTTTCTCTTCAATAACTTCCTCAAGTCTACCGTATATGACCTTACAGAATACTTTTCCGATGTTACTACTAACTGATATCCCCCTATAGTTATCTAGAACTTCCTTATCCCCCTTTTTGTGTATGAACGACACCTTACTTTCCCTCCACTCTCTGGGGATCTTTTGCTTTCGCAGAGCCAGGTTGAAAAGGTTTGTCAGGACTTCAATAAGTGCCTCCCCTCCATTTTTGAGGAATTCGTTCGGAATTTCATCAGTCCCTCCCGCTTTACCATTTTTTAATTTCGAGACCACGTTCCGCACTTCTTCTGCCGTTATTTCGCTACATACACGATTGGATAGGTTCTCCTCCACCAGTGTATTTCTTTTTGGTGGGCACCCACTGCCCCATCGCCTATCGTTTATCTTTTCCCAGTGCTTGACTAACTCTGAAGCGATACGGCCTTTATCTTCTGTACTTTCCCCATCCACTTTGATACTCTGCACACTACTTTTCCCCCGTTTATTTCCAAAATACGTTTGAGATCGAACCCCCCGTTTTCTTTATTGTTCTGGCAAGACTGCAATTGCGCTCCTTCCTATTATTATTCTTTATCTCATTCACCTTTTTCCGTGCCAGTTCATATTCTCCTTTCATTAGTCTCGTGTCATTGTTATCCACCCCTTTAAGCTTCCTACTTCTTCTGTAAGCAGCGCATTTTACCTTCCTTTCTTTTATAGCCTTTTTCAGTCCCTCGTTAACCCTGTATCCGAGCTCTCTCGTTGGGACCTTCACCCTTCCTATACAATCCTTCCCTGCCTCTGTTAGGCTATTTACTATGCCATCTGAATTACTCTGGATATTTGCATCCCTAGGTATACATTCAAGACTTGGTTTTAGTTTTTCCCGAAACTGCTTCCAGTCGGCTCCTTGTTTTAGTCCCCAAACTTCCTTGAAGGTATTTCTGTCTCTATTCGTCTTTTTGCCCATAATCTTAACTGTTATCAGGTTGTGATCACTACCCAAGTCATTTTTTCCCTCGTCATCTATTTCTACATCTATAACCTCCCTCCATACGCTAACGTCAGTGAGTATATAATCAATTATTGTTTTCTTATCGTTCCTCTCCCAGGTCCATTTACCCTTACATTTCGCATCCCTGTTCAGGATCTTTAAACCAAGCTCTTTTGATAGGTCCAACATCTTCCTCCCATTCGTGTTAATTTTCCTATCACCTCCCTGTATGCCCTCCTCCTTATCCCCGATGTGCCCATAAGGGAAAGGAATTCTACAACAAGCACGTTCATCGATTGGTCGACCTCTACTCGATCAAAAACAAAGAAAAAGCCAGCGTGGTGGAACGTTAGAATCGAGCGATGAAGGAAAAGATGCACAGATACTTCATGGCGAATTCGACCAAGAAATACATATACGCTCTGAACGGTCTGATCAAAGATTACAACAACACGTGACACAGATCGATCAAGATGACTCCTGTGGAAGCTAGCGATCCTCGAAATGAAAAACGGGTCTACGCGAATCTATATCCTGAAAGATCTAAGATTAGGAAGAAGTCTAGAACACCGAAATTTGCGGTCGGTGATCGAGTGAGAATCTACGCTTATAAGAAGCACTTCGAAAAGGGTTATACTCCTCGATGGACCTCGGAAATCTTCGTGATAATCAAAATATTTCACACCGATCCGGTGACTTACGAAATCGAAGCTTTGGATGGAGAAGAGATCATCGGAAAGTTTTACGAACAACAATTACAGAAGACAAAGTTTTGATAAGAAAACAAATTTTTTTTATTTACTCTCTCTAACATTTTCTTGTTTACACACATATATATATAAGAGAGAAAAATAATAATAAAAAATAATTAAAAACTATTTTTTAGATAAAAAAAAGCAAGCTAATTAATAAACAAAAAAACAAAAATCCTTTAAAATGACAAATATACTAGATATAGCACAAAGCATAGTGAAAGATGAAAGTATTCAAGAATATGAGGTTCACGAATATGAACCGGTAACCGGAACGAGTTTGAACAATGCGGGAGAGATAAGAATTAACGTCGAAACTCAAGATCTATTCATACATCCTAGCGAGAGTTACATAGTGGTGCAGGGACGTCTCACCAAGGAAGATTGGAGCGACTACGCCGACGACGACATGGTTACACTAGCCAATAATGGCATCATGCATCTATTCAGTAATATAAAATACATGCTATCCGGACAAGAGATAGAATCTGTGTTTCATCCCGGTCAGGCCACCATGATGTTCGGACTCTTGATGTATCCTGATGATTTTTCGAAATCCAGAGGACTTAACCAGTTGTGGGTGAAAGACACCGTCGGCCCTGCTAGCGCCGGCGCTGCCGCGATATTCGACTACGTCGTCAAGACGTCCAGCCCTAAAGGAACGTTTTCGTTCAGGATACCTTTGAAACACATCTTCGGATTTGCGGACGATTACAACAAGATCATGTACGGATTCAAACACAATCTGACGTTGATTTGAAAAGGAGATGACGACGCAATAGTGAGACTCACTGCGACCAATGTGGGTAAGATAACTCTACACAAGATATCGTGGTTCGTTCCGCACGTGGAGCCTTCGATCGTGGAAAAAGCGCGTCTCTACAAGATCATAGAATCCAAGAGAAAATTACCCGTGGGATTTAGAATGAGACAGTGCGACACAGCTAGCATTCCTCTCTCCACGAATCAGTTCAATTGGAGATTGATGGTGAAATCCGCTTCTGAGAGACCGCGTTTCATCGTGGTTGCGTTTCAGACCGATAGGGACGGGTCTCAGGAAAAGAATGCGTTGCTGTTCGATCACTGCCATTTGAGAAACATGCAAGTGTTTCTGAATGCCACGAGATATCCAGCAATCGATTACAACGCGTCGTTCGACAAGAATGATTTCTGCAGACTGTACAGCGATGCCGCTGATTTTAGAAAGAAGTATCACGGTCTAGACGAATTGATGAGCAACCCTAACATATCTCCCGGCGAATACAAGTCGATGTATCCCATGTTCGTATTCGACGTCAGTAAACAGAGTGAACGACTCAAGAGTAGCGTCTTAGACATACAGATCAAGATGCAATTCGATAAGAACATGCTGAGAAAAACCGAAGCCTTCGCCCTAGTCCTGTCAGACAGAGAATTACAATTCGAATCGGATGGAAATAAGATGTCGATCATTCGATGAGAGACGTGTGTGAAAAAAATAAAAAAAACAAAAAAAAAATAAAAAAAGTAATGTGTAATTATTAACAATAAAAAAAAAAAAAAAAAAAAAAAAATAAATGAAGTAATGTGATCTAGAGAGATTAAACATCTTTCTAAAATTCATTACTTTTTTTTTTTGTTTTTAATAAATCACACATTATTTTTTTTTTTTAAATTCATTATTTTCCACGCGTTCACTGTTTGTTCAAAGGAACTAGTTCAATCAGTAGACTCACCACGGAAGTGGCGGCTTCGGGATTATTGGTTTTTGTAACGAAATTAATCCTGTCTCCAGCGTTCACTTTGAGAGGCGTGCCGAACGTGCTAACATTCGCGTGTTGATTCTCAGTCTTTTCAACGCTGTATCTCTTATCGCTCTCTACTCCATTCACTATAAGATTGACGACTGCTCTGTTATTCAAATCCGAGGAAGCCAGACTCATTCGAAGGATTTCACCTCCCAGCGGCATGGTATATCCCACCTGACCATGTTTCGATCCGCTACCTCCATTTCCAAAAGACCACTCAGCTTTTCCCTCATTTAAGGTGCCGGCCTCCTCGGCCCACACGGTGATCAATTGTCTAGCATATTTGACTTTCTCCACCACCGAAATCAGGGTGCAGGCATCCGTCATGTTCACGGGATCCGGTAGATTCGTGAGCGCGTGTCCACCCATGTCTAGTTTACCTTCCATGATGTCACCCTTTCTCCAGACCGAGCTGTCGTCCACGTACTTTTTGCTGACTGCGCTGGAATCGAATTCGGGATCGTGACTGAGTCCGAATAAATTCTCACCATTCATGTCGATACCACCCTCCATGGTTCAGGTAGAGATCGTTCACTTCCGATTCTAGATATTCTTGTGATCGTATCACGGCAGAATCTACGTAGCCCTTGTTGACCGCAGTTGAGTCCGCATCCGTGTCATCGACCTTCGACAGATTCAATATCTTGTTGAATCCCGCATTCAGATTTGATTTCATTTCTCGTCTGTCAGACTTTCTCTGTTCCAGATCTACGTAGTGTTTGGTCGCCACGTCCTTGGGATTCGTGGGAGTGGCCACGTTCGTTATCTTGTTAGAATTGGCGTTCAATTCCGAGTGCATCATTTTCTGAACGTATCTATTTCTCAGGTGTTTGCTGAATCTTGCGTGAGAGTCGTCCGCGTATTTCTTGGTCGCGGCATCCGTGGGATCTATGGGATTCTCGATGTTCACCAAATGTTTGGATTTCAGATCGAGATCGTCGGTCATGGTTTTATCCACGTAATTATCTAGCATGATTCGTTCGAAATCGGCGTTCTCCCCGTCGACGTATTTTTTAGTTGCAGCATCTGCGAGATCTATCGGCTCGAGAAGATTGTAGAGCTTCTTATCGTTCATGTTCAAAGGTTCCTCTCGAGGTTCGTATCTCCGAACGTAATGTTCGTCCAAGTTGGCAACGTTGTAACCATCATCGACTTCGAACGTCTTCCTCTTCTTTCTTAGGTTGACTTTTTCGTCGTCACTTCTACCAAATTTATCGACTGGCATGTTGTTTTTGAGATTTTTTTGTTTTTTTTAAAATATATTTCAAACGCAGTTTATTAAAAATGAATTATTTTATTTATTTTTCGTTCTTATTCGATTAAAAATTTTTAAAATAATTTTTTTATCTTTATATATACTATAAAAAATCTCTCTCTAATGTAAATCATTGAGAATGTCTTGAAACCGATCTCCTTCAGACCATCTCTTGAGAACATAGAGACATAGGTGACCGCAAAACACTTGATCTGGTGATTGCACTCGTTCCGTGTTGTAACGAACCATTGATTTGTTGAAATAGTTCTTTATTTCTTTTGGTGGTGAGATTCCGTAGCTGTCAAAATAATAATTCTTCTTCCCGTTCTTGAACCACGCCACCCAGTGAGTGCCTTCACCCGATAAATTGTCTAGATTTAAAATTCCGCATTCCGATTGTCAAGGTCTTCTCTTCGGCAAGGCATCTCTGGAAAACACACCTAGAAAATCTTTGATTTTTAAATCCTTCGCCGCATTCGACAGATCGATGTCGTTAGGTAAGACGACACCTTCTATGGATATCTCTATTTTCTTATTCATGAATGCGTATATTTTTTTTTTTTTTTTTATTTATTTATTTATTTTATTATAATTCACTAAAAAGGCGTTATTCTTTTAATTTTTTCTTTTTCTTTTTAAACTAACTCTCTCGATGTCTCTATCGATTTCTATAATTTCGAATCCATCTAATTCCTCTTGATTTTCTGGAATCCTATCATCTACAATCATATCTGGAATCCAATCATCCACATTCATATCGTCTAAAATTAGATCCAAAGTCCAATGTCCGCGTGCCAAAGTGCTTATTTTATCGTCTAACACGAATCTCTTATCGTCATCGGCTGTCAGCAAAATCTTGTTGACTATTTCGGTATACAAGTCCTGATTTTCGCTTCGAATCGAGTTCATAGTCTTATACACCGGACCACTTCCTAACAGACAATCTTTATACTCTTGGAAAGAGATGTTTTTCTTCACCACGCATGTTTTAACCCCTTTACACTTCTTGATCTCTTCATCTTCTAGACGATAAGCATACAGTTTGGGTCTCAAGCCCACGAATTCGACGATTTGTTTACCGCCGCTCTCGTCCTTAAATTTACCCAACACCTTCTTGTTGTCGTTTGATTGAATGTTGGACGGGTGATCGATGGGATAATTGCTCATGTCGAACCATGCGGCCACGTCCTGAGATATATCTCGGTAGACGTCTTTCGTCTCTATCTCATAAACTAAACTGTCCGTGTCGGTGAACAGTAGTTTGGCTTTATCACCAAATTTTCGTTTGATGTAATCGTAGTGAAACTGATACATCAATCGCTTGCTGATATCTAAGATGATCGGTCCGAGATAATATGGTTTGTCGAACTTCAGGTGCGTCTTTTGCATGTGAACGGCCACTAGATTTTCATTGAATATGGTTCGGTGTTTGTAATTGTGTTTCGCCACTAATTGTTTAGTTCTTTTCTCAGACGTGATGAGTCGAACGTTGGTTCTCTTCCTGATGTTTTCCATCGATTTACCGTATATGCAGTTGTTCATGAGTTTGAAGAAATCTTTTTCGAAATCGTTTTCGGCTCGAATTCTGAGATTCGTGTTGAGATCGATGTATTTTTTCATCCAAGGCTCTTCATCGAATCGAATGATGCGATGTATGTTGACTAATTTCATCCCGTAATCGACGTATTGTTTCAAATTCTCACTGTAGACGACGTAGTTACATTTGTTAAATAAATTGGGAATGAGTTTTTCCTCGTCTCCTTCGTTCGGTTCCATTCGTTCGGGAGCTAGCGGATAATCGTTGTGTAGATCATGTAATTCTTCCAGATAGTTCAAATCAACTTCTAAAATGCAAGGATAGTCTCTCCATTTTTGCATCTCTTCTGGTTCCGTCACCCATTTGACATTTCCAATCGGTAAAGGATGACTCATAGCCCAACCATACAGATTATTAGAGTCCCAATACTGTATGTATTTATTTGATCGTTTCAAATCGAAACCTTCTTTCATGTAGGGACTGTTAGCTTCAGAATATCTGTGGGAGATCATCGAGACACCACCTCTCGCAGCCCTTTCGAACATGAGCAACATGTTCACGTTGGATAATAATTCCAATTGAACTTCGGTGGTCTTCAACAGAGCGTCCCATGCCAGACCGGGTGTGGTGAAATACCAAGCGGGATCTAGATCGTAATTTCGACGACAGACGTCTCGAAAATTTTCGAACACGTCTGCCAAGAGCAGAACGTCGGTCTTCAGATAGAGATCGTGATAATCTCTCATGGTTTTCATATCAAATGATTTCCACACGTTTTTGGCGTGTTCGTAATTCTCGTCGGAAATGTCGGATTCATATAATTTCGAATAAAAATCTTCTTTCGAAGGTAGTGCGGTGTCTTCAAATCTCTTTAGATCGCTCATGTAATCATAAGGATAGACTCCTTTCCTCAACATGACGTCTACTCATTCTCCAAAATGTTCGCTCGTGATTTTAAATTTATCCTTACTCATGTTATCGACTAATTTTTCCAGAGCAGTCGACATGAATTTAAAACTGTCGATGAAACTAATGCTTCTACGAATGGATTTCGTTTTTTCTTCCAACGTCTCTCCGTTGATTGCTCTTTTTTTCTCCATGAGCTTCCATTTCATGAAGGAAATGTATCTTTCTTCGCTGTTTGCGATGCAATTTAATTCTTCGTGGGAAGTGCTGAGATTTCTCACGAACAGATGTCTGTCGTAACCCGAGAGATTGTGAAATATCACTGGATAGAAAACGGCGTCTCGATATTTTAAATTACACTTGCTGTGAGCCGGACCGCGATACAGACCCGTGTAACGATCGTGGTCTCTGACCTTCTTATTTTTCCTACTAATTCTCATCGAACAATTGTCTGCATATGTGACATTCGGTGGCTCTGTTATTTTCGTCCTGCTGCTCTCGCGTGATGATCATTTTCGCCGGAGTTTTGAATTTGTCATATAACATTTGAATTTTTCACGTAAATGCAATAGACCAAAGGTATGTGTTTTTGATATCTTTCGACGTAACTTTGAAGAGTGTTGGGTTGACAGGAACTCATTTTCGCAGTGAAACATTCGAAATCGGCGTACACGATGAATGGTACTTTTAACCTTCTATTATGATTTTCAAACTTCACGATGGTGTTGGGTTTGGGCATTTCGATGGCGACACCTTGATTTTCGTTGCAATATTCCTGATGTTTCGCTAACGATTTTTCATTGTGGAACGCGTTCAAGCAGTTGCAACATAAACATACCTTATGTCCATATTTATTATTTTGTCTCGACAGTAATCGGCTCGGATGTTTAACTCAACAATAATGACAATTGTCACCATTCGAAATCAATAATAAAATAATCATCTTTTCTCTTTCGAGATGCGAAGTCTGTCTGAGAGGATAGATCGTTCGTTTTTCATCATCGTATCCCAAGACGTTCACCGCTATGGTGGGATTTTGAGCCTCAAAACGTTCGATGTGTTTTAATTCTGTTGGAAAAGTCACTCCGGTCCAATGGAGATTTTTAGAAGTCTCCTCGTAATGAGAAACTCTAACGGGGTTCATTTTGACAGGGTATAAAGCGGAGGTGACTGCCCATTTAAAACACTGATCATCTTTATTTCTCTCGTTGACCACGGCGTGTTTTTTAGCTAGGAAATACGGTAATTTCATGTAGGAAGACCCTTTCAACGAATCATTTTCAGTTATGTGAATTTCAAGTTTCAACACCTCATCGAACATCCAATTACTACCTTCATGTTGATAATTCACGAGAGATGTCAACATCTTGTCTTTCATCTTTTCGAAAACATCCGATAAATCTGAACCTCGAAATACGGGTTCAACGTTAGATCTGAAATATGCATTTTTCACAATGCTCTCGCCAGACTTCACGTCAATTTTATTCATCACGCAATGGAGTATCATCTTAATTTTTAGTCCCACGTTCATGTATTTGCGAAACAAATCTAATACTTTTTTCTTCACCCATTCCATGAACAATTTGGGATCGATTTTCTTCAAGGAGGGAACCACGTCGAAAGTTTTAAAAATGCCTTTGATCGCACTCTCCTGTTCTGCGGACTTCGATTGAATTTCATTTATTGCTTGTCGAATTTCGCTCGATATATCTCGTTTGTGTAGAATCTGAAGTGCATCACTCGTTTTCGTTTTAGTTTTTCTTTTCTTTTATTTTGAAACTTGAAGTTCTTCAATGGCTTTTCGTTTAGTCGTCTTCTTATTTTTCACAATCAAAACGTTTTTGGTTTTTTTCGACGTCGGCATTTCAATTCCTTTTACTATCTTTTTCTTCTTCTTCTCATTTTTCACAACCGATGCATTTTTTGATGTCGTTGCTATCAGCATTTCATTTGCCTTTCCATCGTTTCACAAATATTTCTGTATGACTGTAATTTTTTTTGATTTAGTTCTATGATTTCTGAAATGTGAAATTTTTAATAGTTTACAAATCTCGTTTAACTGAGGTACGGTTTTCTCATTTAAATTTTCCATTTTTTTATCTGTTTGCTCCATTTGTAAGAATTTTTTTTTTCGAATTTCGTATTAAATAATTTGTTAAAAAGTTTTGTTTTTTACTCTTTATATAAAAAAAAAGTTTTTTAATTTCAATTTTTTTTCTTTAACATTTTTTTTTTATTCAAAACAATTTATGATCGCTTTTATTTCTTGTTTGCAAAACGAACACGTTTTCTTGTCTCTAGAATAACATTCCTTACAATAACACAAATGTGCACACGGTAGAAACAAAACGTTTGCGGATTTGTTTTCGCAAAGCAGACATGTGTTCATATCACCCGACTCCTTCTCAACAGATGATAACTCGTCTGCTTCTTTCATGAATTGAATCAAATCTTCTAAAGTCAAGAATTGAGATAACGTCTTGTTTGCGTAATTCAATGTATTGTACAATTGTTCCTTCGTGTATCCAGATTGTAAAATACCCCTTAATAAACTCTTGTTTTTATTTCTTTCCCACTCTTCGTTTTCAATTTTAATCAATCCCAATGACTGGATCTTCTTCAAATAATTGCAATGACCTTTGGTATTATTTATGTGTTCTACCAAAGGTCTGTCATGAGGTTCCCAATTAATTAAATGTATGTTGCAACAAAAACATTTAACTCTATCACTTTTACCCACATAAATGAAACCCGGAGCAGCTAAATCTTCTGGTTTTTGAGCAAGATGCGAAGGCCAATTTTTAAATGTTTGAAGTCTTGCACATTCTAAACTATAATTCGGATGTTCGGACTTGATCATTGTTTTTACCTCAAAATAGGGTTTCTAAGAATATTTTTTTTCGAATTTTGTATTTAATGATAATTTGTTAAAAAGTTTTAAAATTGTTTATATATGTTTTAATTCCTTCAAAAAGAATTAATCAATTTTATGTTCTTAACGTGAAAAAAAAAAATTGAATTAATACGAGAAAAAAAAAAAGGATGTTAAAATTTAACTTTTATTTATATATAAAGAGAAAACAAACTTTTTTTTTTTTAACAAATTATTATTTAAATACAAAATTTAAAATATACATTATTTGCAAGAATTCATAAAAAACCCCAAATAATCGATCATGACAACAACACCTAAAAGATGCGAATTGAAATTGAAACAAGTCAAAGTGTGTAAGATATTAGGTTCTAATATCTATACATTAGAACAACACGATCCCATCGCATTGAACGAGGTTGAGATGGAGAGCTTAGAGTGCTACGACAACAAATATCAGATGTGTTTGAAATTGGATGAAGCCATGCTTGATTTGTTTTATGAGTACCAAAGCAATCTGCTGAATAATATCATCATCACCTAATACAGAAAATTCGACAAGAATGATTTGACGATGTTCTATGGAAAATACATATTTACAATAATCTCACTCGAACTCGTGGACAAATCGGGTGGTGAGAGTGCTTTCACTGATGTAAAAAAAACTCAAAAGAGTAAAGATAAACATTCAAGGCATTTTCGTAAATGGAAAAATGACGAATGTCAACATGCTAATAACGGACTTGGAAATATAAACAATAGAGAGATTGATTTTTAGCGAAGAAGAAGGAAAAAAAGTAATGAGATCTAAAGATGATCTCATTACTTTTTACAAAAAAAATTTTTACATTAAAGAAAATTAAAATTAAAAAACTTTTTTTATATATATATAAAGAGTAAAAAAAAAACAAAACTTTTTAAACAAATTATTAAAATACAAAATTTAAAATATACATTATTGCAAGAATTCATAAAACAAAAAAAACCCAAATAATCGATCATGACAGCAACATCTAAAATATGCGAATTGAAATTGAAACGAGTCAAAACGTATAAGAAATTCGGTCATAAAATCTATAGGTTACAACAACACAATCCCATCGAATTAAACGAGGTCGAGATGAAGGACTTAGAGCATAAATACAACAGATATAAGATGACTTTGAAATTGGATGAAGCCATGCTCGATTTGTTTTACGAGTACCAAAGCGATCTGCAGAAAATCGTCATCGCTAAAGATAAAGAATTCGACAAGGACGATTTGACGTTGTTCTATGGAAATTACATATATCCAAAAATCTCACGCGAACTCGTGGACAAATCGGATGGTGAGAGCGCGTTCACCGATGTAAAAAACTCAAAAGAGTAAAGATAAACATTCAACACATTTTCGAAAAAGGAGAAAACACGAGTGTCAACATGCAAATAACGGACTTGGAAATATAAACAATAGAGAGATTGAAATGTTAAAATTTAACTTTTTATTTATATATATAAAGAGAAAAAACTTTTACAAAAATTTTTTTACATTAAAGAAAATTAAAATTAAAAAACTTTTTTTTTATATATATAAAGATAAAAAAAAAAACAAACTTTTTAAACAAATTATTAAAATACAAAATTTAAAATATACATTATTTGCAAGAATTCATAAAACAAAAAAAGAAATAATCGATCATGACAACAACACCTAAAAGATGTGAATTGAAATTGAAACGAGTCGAAGCGTGTAAGAAATTAGATTTTAAAATCTATAGATTACAACAAGACGATCCCATCGAATTGAACGAGGTCGAGATGAAGGACTTAGAGCATAAATACGACAAATATAAGATGACTTTGAAATTGGATGAAGCCATGCTCGATTTGTTACGAGTACCAAAGCGATCTGCAGAAAATCGTCATCGCTAAAGATAAAGAATTCGACAAGGACGATTTGATGTTGTTCTATGGAAGTTACATATATCCAAAAATCTTACGCAAACTTGTGGACAAATCGGGTGGTGAGAGCGCGTTCACCGATGTAAAAAAACTCAAAAGAGTAAAGATAAACATTCAATACATTTTCGAAAAAGGAGAATACACGAGTGTCAACATGCTAATAACAGACTTGGAAATATAAACAAGAGAGAGATTGATTTTTAGCGAAGAAAAAGGAAAAAAAAAAAGTAATGAGATAATCTTTAGATCTCATTACTTTTTTTTTTGTTTTCCTTCTTCACTATTACCCATATAATATAATAACGTTTCCTTTTTTCTTAAATTTCAGCGTCGATTCTTTTCTTTTTTTTTTGGTGATATGCTACGTTTTTTATAACAACACATTTGTTTATCTGAATCATAATTATGAACAAATGGTTTGCATCTCTTGGTAACACTCGCATCATTACCATTCTCTTCAGAAGATAGTGGCGATGGTGGAAAACATCTCAGTGGTGACGGTGGAAAACGTCTCATTCTTTTAAATTTCAACTGTCTATCCCGATCTTTATTTAACTCTTTTATCAGTTCTTTCCTTAGATATCCATCATTAGCATCTAACCATTTTCCCACATCTTTTTCGCACTGTATCTCGCGATATTCATCATTATCGTCTAATTGTTTTTCCACCTTTTTATCCATTTTATATATAGACAATAAACATATAGTGTGTTTTTATATCTGTGTTATACAACGAGTTGAAATATGGTTTATTTTTTCGAGGCTTCGCCGAGAAAAAATAAACCATATTTCAACGAGTTGTATAACACAGATATAAAAACACACTATATGTTTATTGTTTTTATCTGATAACAAACAGACACCCGTCTCGTGTGTCTACCCGACTTATATATGCTTCCCACGGGCCTCCAAAGAAAACCAGTATACGAGACAAAAGAAATAGGACAAGATGCATAGAGTTGTGTCCCTTACATTACAAAATCGATGACGGCGATTGTAAAGTGCGATTGCACTTCTTGCATCATGTAACTGCGCTGGAACAAAATAAATTTCAACTATTTTATTAACAGTAACAAAACGGTGTTTCAGTAGAGTTATTCTTTTTTTGACATAGTTCCAGTTTTCTTCCGTTTTTTTGTTTACAATTTTTACAAAAAGTGTTTTTTTTTTCAGGTAGAGCAGACGAACTTTTAATTAGCGCAGTTCCGCGAGTACTTTTGATCGAGGCCGTGACTATAAATATGCAGTCACCGCATCCTAATTACCATTAACATTGAAGTAATTTCTACAATGTTTTGAAGCAAAATTTTAGGTTGCCTTCATTGAAGCAAAATAAATAAGAAATGACACCATCAGAGGATTTTGACAAAGTGCAATAAGCGTACAATTAAAACCTGCCCTGTGATATAACGATGTTTCATGAATGAATGAATGAAAATGGAATTGAAAGAGGTCAGAGGTCGTTCGCATAAATTATAATTATATACAACACCCGTTGTATATACTTCAAGTATATGCAACGGTTGTTATACTCTATGGTTATCAGATAAATTATTTTATACTTTCTATGATTTATATTTTATATAATTATATAATTTTTTTACATTATAATAACATATTCAAAATTGGTATATTCTTAAATGGCGAATTCTCACCAAACAACAAACCCTTGCCGAGTCGCTCAACGTTCCGTCCACTCTTCAGATAGAGACCATTTCCACTCAAAGAGTTGTCACCTCTAATGGGTTGTAGATACAATCCTTTACCGCTGTCGTCTATGTGGACGCAACACACGGCTCCTCCCTTCTTCAAAAACAGTCCGCTGCCACCCATTAATTTCTCAACTGCCGAACTCGTGAGTCCCGTGAGTGCTCCCACGCCGAGAGTCTTTCTGAGAAGGGGTAGTGCCTTTGCGGCGAAGGGTAATGCTTTTGCAGCGATTCCTGCCAATAGCGGTATGAAACCACTTTTCATTCTCAAATTGTATCTCAATTGAGCGGGACTCAATTTCACTGTCAACCCTCTTCCATCACGAATCGCTTTCTCCATCCTTTTGATTTGACTTTTGGTCCAGGCAATCGAATCCTGACCGCCTCTCATCAGATCTTCACGAGTTAATTTGAATTTCACCGCCTCGCGTCGAGTTCTTAACACTCTCTCAAGTTTCTTCCTCTGTCCTGCGGATATGTTCACGTTTTTTTTCTTGTATTCTGTCATAATTCTTTTTTTTAAAATATATTTACTTCAATTGTCTTCTTGTTTTAATAATAATTATTTATATTAAAATAATTTTTGTAAAATTAATATTGCGTTTATTTTATTTTTGTTATTTATATATATACACAATATATATTTTTTTTTTTTGCTTTTATATTTCTCTTATGTGAAATCGTATCGTCACCCTCTCTCCGCGAAGATCTAACAGTTCACCATTTTGATCTGTCAACGTGGTTTTGAGACTATACAACGTGTCTAAAATCACTGGTAGATAAACTAAATTTAGAGGTCGCTCCACGATCTTATAACCCGGCGACACGTTTGGAAAGAAGGAATAGATCGTCGGTTGAGCGCTACCATTCACGTAGCTTCCAGCAATCACATCCACGTTCACCAGAATGCTATTGACTGCAAGAATGTCGACCGTATTTTCAGATGCTGCGTGGCCTCGATACATCTTTCGATCGAATCCCAGCATCTTGCCTATAGAATCGTCCGTGTTGAAATCCACTCGAAAATTATCTTCCAAATCCAACATTGTCTGTAAGGTATTAGGATTGGGAGTGAGTCTGATCTTGTTGCTTCCCTTTCCATCCGTCTTCATTCGCGTCTGAATGTAATTGTTCAAATCGTCTATGTCGTAACTTCCTTTGGGAATTCGAATCTCCAACCAATCCACTCCGTCGGAATACTTGAATGAGTTATTCTTTTCGGTGACATTGGGAAAGGAATAATAAGTCTCCAGATTCACCAACGCCATCTCGTATCTTTTCTCTCTATTCAATTTGATGGAAGGTTCGAATTTCGTAGCGAATCGAGTTGAATTGCCACTTACCACGATTTGAATGGATTGTTTTGCAGTCGTATTCTCGGCTATCCGTTCTAACAATTCTCCTTTTCGAACATTATATTTTAATTTTATTTTTTATTTTTTCAAAACTAATTATTTGAAGATTTATTATTTTCTAATTTTTTTTATTTTCACGCTCTATCTTATTTTCATCAGAAACATAAAACTTGTCGAATCCACACCGATATTTTCCACGATTAAATCCACTTGTCAAATCGATCACGACGAAATTGTAAAGTCCTCCATCCCAGACCATCTTGCAGAATCTCCTGAATTCCGCCACGCTCATGGCGTTTGCGACGTGCTCGCCGTAGATGTGATTGAGATTCTTGAGATCTTGGCAAAAGAGACATAGAAAATTAGCGTTCTCCCTTATCGTCTGTCTGGGCAATCGAAAATAATTCTGCGACAGGTAGAAACAGTCCACGTTGCTGTGTCGACCCCTAACGTAATACGATTCGCATCGGTTCTGTCTCTCCAAAAGCAGATCGTCGAAAATCATGAGATTCTTATCTTCCGATTTCAATTCTCTAGGGTCTGGAACGTCGCTAGCGTTCTCATAAAATCGACACTCGACGTTCGAAGATGCATTTCTCTTCGTCAGTTCCATCAGGTCTCGTCTCTCTGGCATCGTTATTTCTCTTCATGGCGTGGGTCTGAACCAGAATGTCGCCGTAATTGTCGAAATCCTGTTCCGTGTAATCACTAGGCTTATCATAAAGGAGAAATTTGCGCAGTCCAGAAGTTAATTCGTATCTTTTCGAGCCTATGGTTAATTCATCATCATCTATTTCTACTTCTGTATCGCCGACAAAAGTTCTACCGTCCGAATCCTTATAAAATCCATACAACAGATCTCTCTTACCGCCATCCTCGGACGATGCGACGCTATCAGTGGTGATAGTCGAAGCTGTATCGCCGCTCTCGCTCAAGTCGGTTTGAATCCCTGTGGGAACGTAATCCGGTGTAGATTGAAAGGAATGCCGATTTCCAAAACTACCGGGCAACGAACCCATTCTCAAAGAACTCTCTTTTATGGGTCTCAATTCTTCGACTATCTCCTTCCTGCTTCGCTCTTGACCCTCCGTCACGTAGGGCTGGGCGATATTTCGATATACCGGTAAATACCGGTATTGAAATCGGTACCGGTTAAATATCGTCTATTTTTTGGCAATACCGGTATATCGTCTGTAACGATATTGGTTTGGGTCACATGATAATAAAATTTCAACATGTGTTTTTTCGTTAAATCGCACAGAAAGTTGCTTTGAAAATACAGGAAGTTTATCTTTCCTTATTTCGTGAACAAATGATAAACAGCGAGAGATGATGAGAGTAACATTCTATCTCGTTTATCGTCACCGACATGCAAGCATTCATGGAGAAATTATGAAATAAAAATGTAATACTTGTTTGCTAAATTTGTTTGATTATTTTTAATTACTGAATAATTAAAGTAGCACACATCACACAAATAGTTTGTTGTTACATGGAAAACACACCCGACTGTCACGCTGTAAAAACACGGTCACCTGCTGTTGGTCGCATTTGTTTGAACTGTAATCCGCAAGCCATACTTATCGCTTAATTCGTCGTCAGCAATCTGACACAAAAATGTTTCAAATCACACATATTCACAATTGCGAAATGTGCAACAATTTTTGTCAAATATGACAGAGGTGTGATGCCATCACTGGGAGAAAACATTGTCGGCTGGTGATTGACACCTGCAGACTCTCATGAAAGTGAAGGGTGATCACGTCTTGGAGGCGTGCTTAATATCAACAGACCGACTGGCCTGACATGTGACAGATTACATTTGACATTGTCATCTGAGGAAGTTCACTGCTGGAAGATAGGAGAAGGGGAGGAGCTACTTCTGGTTCTTTGTGAAACCAGGCCCTCAGAATCCCATCAACTGGATACCCGTTGTTTTGATAAAAAGTTTTGTTTGCCACTGTTTTCATGAAGCCACACATACGCAATTAACACAATGTGACAATTGCCTGGCTCAGTAATTAAATGCTTATCAGTCAAGAGAGGCTGGCCATGTTTTTACAGGAATTAAATTGACAAAGACTAATTTACTTGTATCCCAGATTCAGATGAAAGCCAGTAAACCCATGATAATTTTATGGCTTATTTTCGTATTAAACAATAGGTTCAATAACTTTGTAGACATGGATTATTATGGTCTTCCATTCAAATCACTCATTTTTCCAGAGCAGTAAGTGATACTTCTATCTTTTGCTCCAAAAATATATTTTTTATTCATGATATCCCATGCACTTAATATGCGTTTCACACACTGCTGCACGATATACCGGTATATCGCGATATTTTTTCTGATATCGTTACCGGTATTCAGATTCCCATATCGCCCAGCCCTACCGTCACGGGTTTAAATATTTTTGTGGCTTCGCTTCTGAGATCTATCTCTCCGAGACGTCTGCTTCTGTCAGCCAATTGAATGCCCTTCTTGGCACGTTCATATTCGCCTAAAATTTGATCTCGGCTTCTAGAATCCATCTGTAAAAACATTTTTCGTTTTTAATTTTTAATGTTCCTTTGAATATGCTAATGTGAGTTATTTTATAATTTCAAAATTAAATGTATAATTATTTTTTATGTTTTAAGTTAATAAAAATCTTCTGTCTTTAATATAATAACTAAAAAAAATTCATATCTCAACTTAGTATTGATTGAATTGGGAAAACTTGAAAGTTTGAGAAAAAAAGTTTAAGCACATGACAAACCAGTTTCTGATTTAACGCATTTGAGAAAAATTACGTTTGTTAAATTTTCATTCATATCAAAACAATTGACTCAGTGTCGAATTGAAATAGAACTTTGAAGCACATAAAGAAACTGGTTTTCTAATTTAACGTTAAAAAGGATTCATTCAAAATCTCCGATCATTATCATGAATATATTAAAAATTTACCACTCAAACCTAATTGAGTGGAAAAATGCGTTTATTATACATTATTAAAAGGATCCATTAAAAAAACGAAAACCTTCATTCACACCACAACAAAAACATGAGTGTCATTCATCAAACATTCCATAAAGTGTTTTATTAAGATTTGCTTCACAAAATTAACACTCATATTTATAATCGACTCTTTTGAACGAAAACCTTCATTCACACCACAACAAAAACATGAGTGTCATTCATCAAACATTCCATAAAGTGTTTTATTAAGATTTGCTTCACAAAATTAACACTCATATTTATAATCGACTCTTTTGAACGAAAACCTTCATTCACACCACAACAAAAACATGAGTGTCATTCATCAAACATTCCATAAAGTGTTTTATTAAGATTTGCTTCACAAAAATTAACTGTGACAAAACGCGAACAAATGATCTTTTACCTCTGATTTTTTCTAATTTTTTTTTCTAAACTCAATTTGTTTTTCGTCGCATTGAAACAAAACATGAATGTCTATTTTTTACAGATCATATTTTTATAATCGACTCTTTTGAACGAAAGCCTTTTCATTCACGCAACTCTTTTAAAACTGACACTCATATTTAAAGTCAACTCTTTTGAACGAAAACCTTTATTCAATCACAACAAAAACATGAGTGTCATTCATCAAACATTCCATAAAGTGTTTTATTAAGATTTGTTTCACAAAATTAACTCTCTCATCGTGGCAGTGGGTTTGCCGGTTCAAAATCAACTCTTTTCCGTGTACCGTACACGATTCGATTTCTGACGTAAAATCCGCAAATGGATTTCCGTGTTCGCCTCCATAGGGATTCAGTGTTAAAATCGTGTACAGACACGGATGATTTAGAATCAGCAAGATGATGATTTAGAAACGGCAACACGTTTTTTGCTCGCAATTTAACTCTGAATCCTATGGGGGAAACCCATTTACCGATTCCAAATCAGACGATACACCTCTTTTTCCTTAAAATTTCATGCATTTTTTTCACTCTTGAGCGATGTGTATATAGAATCCAGTGATGTAGAATCGGCAAAGCCGATTCTAAATCACCCTAAAAAACGTTAAAATCGTGTACCTGTACACGATTTTAACACTAAACCCTATGGAGGTGTACATCGATGTAGGTGTACGTGTACATGTACATGTACATGTACATCTGTGTTTGAATCGGTATTTATTACCTACTAACAGCCAATCAGAGAGCTCTGCATTATCGCATGAAATACTTAACCCCCCAAACAACTCTAAGGATATCAAAATTCATTATTTTAATTATTGGTTTTTTAAATTTTTAAAAAAATAACCCAACCAAACCATATCATGTGACCCCCTCATTGGAACGAGTTCGAGGAGCTCGTTCCAATGAGGGGTCACATGATATGGTTTTGTTGACATTTTCTGAAAAATACATTTTTTTCAATTGCAAGATTTAAAAAATTACGCGGGTGGATGCGGCCGTTTCTAGAGGGCAGGCTGGCATGCCAGCTATTGTAATATATCTATCATTCCAGGAGAGGAAAAAGGTTCCAACTGCAAGGCCAAAGCCTTGCAGTTGGCAACTTTTTTTCTTCAAGGGATTATATTAAGTTTTTTATATACAAGTGTTTGATTTTTTTTTCTTCCCTCGAATTCCACCATTAACCGATGGTATTCACCTAAATAAGTCCACTGAACATTCATCGGTAGAACCCAATACTGACAGCTTAGACGTCTACTTCGATGAATCAGCAACAATAATAAGTGGATCTCCTCTCCTCTTCCTCGTCTCTGCAAAAGACAAAAATTCGTTGGAAATGTCGCACAAATGTAAATTGTAAGTTCGCGGGGCAATTTTCTCCTTCAAGTTTCTACGTGTCGTTCGCGGCAGTGTATAGCGGCCTTTATTGTGAGACAAAAGGTCGGAGCGCTCGAAACACAGAATATTTTTGTTGTAACTAAGAAAGGAAAACTACAAAATTCTCGACACCAAAATTATTTTGAAAACAGAAGTATTATATTGAAGTACATTGACAGATGTTCTCATATTTCTCTTTGCTAATTCAGATCGCATGTTTCTCTTCCCAGCCCAGGCTCGTAAACAACAGTCGGACTCATTCTAATCAAACGTCAGATTGAATTTATTCGCGGGATATGGGTTGCACATTAATCTTTAGCTGCAAGGCAGTCAAAATAATAATAAAAAACACATTTAATTTGTTATCGTTACTCGGCTCTTAACCCTTCGAACCCTAGAACCCTGATGGTATCTCCCATCCCAGTTTATTTATTTATTTATTTATTTATTTATTTATTTATTTATTTATTTATTTATTTATTTATATTTATTTATTTATTAGGGTTTAACGACACATTAGCAGCCAGGGTCATATCATGTCGGTGACAGTTTTACGGGTGGCGGAAGTCGGAGTACCCGGAGAGAACCACCGAGCAACGACGAGCAGCTGTCAGCTCTCCAACATCGTAACTCTGAACTCTGCACCGCGATACAGGCATGGTTAGATTGGTTGAAGACATGCGCAAAATCGACGTGCAGTACGCTTTAGTACACAGCGTCATCGTGCCCCATGTAGGCAATCGGAGTGAAGTGCTTTGTCCAAGGACACAACGCGGGAGCGCGAATCAGTCGCTGAAATGGTCACCCATCCAACTACTAACCGCGCTCGACGTTGCTTAATTTCGGTGATCTGACGAGAAAGGTTACCACTACGCCTATCCCAGTTCAATGTCATCAACTGGAAGAGTCAATGGTCATTTTCTGGGGGTAGACCAATTAATATTTTCAACGTGAAGCCTTAGCGCTGAACGTTGAAAATATTGATTGGTCAACCGAACAAATTCTTGAAGAAGTTATCTAGTTATCTACTACATAAATCCGGGTTGTACCTAGAACGGATTGGGCCGATCGGATTCAAAGGGTTAAAATAGTAAAAAAAAACACTTTCATTTTTTCCATCGTTAATCTCTTTCAAACCACATGGTTCAACCTATCATTTCGTTTAGCTCCTTCCAATGAGCGAGCATTCGACGAAATTTGAGTGAGAATATATCAGTTGTTTGAGTATTGAAATTCATATACGCTGGAACAGCTTGTGTTAAATAAAGGGTTATTATTTTCTTTAACAACTGCAACAAAAACATAGCTTTTGACTCATCCTTGGTACAAGCTAGTCGAGGTTATTCCAATGCGAGTCATAAACACCCCCCCCCCCCCAAAAAAAAAAAAACACAAACAAAACAAACAAGTTTTTTAAGAAATCAATGCAAGTATCGTCTGCTATTCGTTTGAGTCGTCTGCTATTCGTTTGATGTGAAGTATTAAAATAAACTAGACGAGTGATTCTGTAGAATCACACAGGCTTTTCTCGGCGTACAAAAACATTCAGCCCTTTGAAGGAATTGTACACAATTTCAGCCCCATATCACTTAACATGTAGGTGTGCATACCAATATTGTCCTGAATGAAGGGTTAACACATCCAATGGATGCATAAAATCACATGAAATCCTTCAAAACTCATTTTAATGCAGAAGCCGACCCTCAAAGTTTTATAAGTAAAAGTCGCCCATTTAGTTCATTGTAATCTTAAATTTCCATCGGACTGCAACTGCGTATTTGAAACCGATTTTGGAGTTCAGTCATTCAAAATTACCTGTAGAAATAAAGATATCGGACAATATAAATGTGGAACAAGTGGCAAGTTCCAGTTCAGCAAAGGAAACTGCATTTGATAAATAGATGAATTTTTGCAATGCATCACAGTCGATGTTGACAGGTCACGAGCAACTGGACGTTTACTGGCCAGGTATGGCGTCATGTGAGGTGAATACGACAGAGTCTAATATTGATCGTGCTGAACCTTGCATGACGCCATACCTGGCAAGTAAACATCCTGACTCAGAATTTGGAGGTTGTCTTTCAGTTGGCTATAATCCAATTCAACCTGTTTTCAAATTAAAGTCGATTTTATAGACAAATTAGTGCCGGCGTGCTGTGTAGCACATATTTATTGGGGCATGCAAACGTTTATTGAATTGGTAGGCCATAGTCCAGATCAAACAAGCCAAAGGAGAGCGCCCCCAAACCGCCGTAAGCAGAGAAGCCAGACGGGCCACAAAGGCACCGAGACTCACCAGCCGAGGAGACAAAGTGGGGAAGGGGAGGATGAGGAAGGGCGGCCACAGCCAGCAGGCGACCTCAGGGATCCGTCGTGGGGCGCTAAGACCACGATTGTCCCAACGAAGTCCCAATAGCGAGATTTGGGGGCTGGGTGGCAGTGAGGCCTACTGCAACCGCGTTTCTTGGTCCCAGGCCTGAATCTTAACTACAATCTTAACCGACAGGGATAGCACAACCAATGATTTAGCTTGCCTGAACGTGTCAGGCCTGCAACTTGCGAGGGAAAACAATTATTGCTCACTTTTATTTATGACATCCGATCCCCAGTCCTCTGCTGAGTGCTATGTTGACGGCACGCAACAGAACACTCACTTTCAACAAATGAAATGCATTGTGTACTTGGGCAAAGCACTCAATACCGATCGCCTACGTGGGGACAAGGTGGCCATGAGTACTAAGGCGTTTCGCACGTCGATGGTGCCCCTGTCTTTAACCTTTGCTCACCTTGCTTGTGTGAAATTAGGTCGTTGGGGAGTGTGATAGTTGCTCGCCGCTGCTAGGTGGTTCTCTCCGGGTACTCCGCCTTCCCCTACACGTCAAACTGCCGACACGAGGTGACCCTGGCTATTGAAAGTGTCGTTAAACTCAAATAAATAAATAAATAAATAAATAAATAAATAAATAAATAAATAAATAAATAAATAAATAAATAAATAAATAAATAAATAAATAAATGGGAGGACAAATCGTCCCTGTACCTATTAAGTTTGGCCCAGACAATCGCTGTACTAACGGAAAGAACTTTCCTCACATTGGCCCGTGCCGATGCGTGTTAATGGAATTTACCTATTGGAGTTCATATAACGAGAGACAGATGTCCACTAAACCACCGTCGTTGGGTGTTTTCCAGCCAGCAATTATTTTCAGGTTTAAGGGTTTACAGATGGCAGCTCCAGAGGGTTTTGAAAGATTGCCAGCCGTGCCTAAACCTATACTCATAAATGTAAGTGTAAGTCGGGTGTGAAATTCACCACACAGCCGATGGCGTAGAGATCGCATGAGGGGAATTTCTGAATTTGCTGAATTTCTATTTTGTGCAAAAAATCACTCGAAATCTTTCAATAGTCATTTCAAAGCAGAAAAACGTCATCCAAATAGACCCCCCCCCCCCCCCCCCAGTCAGGTGTCATGGGGTCATAAGGTATTTTTCAAAAGTGGTTCTACTTTGATGAAAAAGACATACCGGGGGTACGCAGATGCCAAAGTTGAGCATACAAGGGGTTGGGTGATTTTTAAAATTACTATCAAAGAGAGTTCTCTGGTGGCTTTTGGGGGATTCATTTGCATTCTACGTTCCTGAAAAAAAGTGTAACAAAGGGTTCGTGTAAACCGCCGACGCACCCCCTCCCCTCCCCTCCCCAGAAACGCTTTCTCTGTCTCTCTCTCTCTCTCTGTCTCTCTGTCTCTCTCTCTGTCTCTCTGTCTCTCTCTGTCTCTCTGTGTCTCTCTGTCTCTGTATCTCTGTCTCTGTCTCTGTCTCTGTCTCTCTGTCTCTCTGTCTCTGTCTCTGTCTCTCTCTGTCTCTCTCTGTCTCTCTGTCTCTCTCTCTGTCTCTCTCTCTGTCTCTGTCTCTCTCTGTCTCTCTCTGTCTGTCTCTGTCTCTGTCTCTGTCTCTCTCTCTGTCTGTCTCTGTCTCTCTGGAACTTTAGATTAAAATTAGACAGTGTGTGTGTGGAGGAGGGGGGGGGGGGGGGGGGGGGGGGCTGAAACTCGTAAGTTTGTGAGAAAGGAAGATTGGCACTGAGTTGGGTCATCCATGCATTGGAGAGGGTGGATGGAGGTTGCAAGTCACAAGATGGTTTAATAATTTTTTTTTCGAGGGGGATGGAAGGTTAAATCCCCCCGATCTCTACGCCATCGGCTGTGTGGTGAATTTCACACCCGACTTACACTTACATTTATGAGTATAGGTTTAGGCACGGCTGGCAATCTTTCAAAACCCTCTGGAGCTGCCTTCTGCAAATCCCTTAAACCTGAAAATAATTGCTGGCTGGAAAACACCTTCGGCGGTGGTTTAGTGGAAATCTGTCTCCCGTAATATGAACTCCAATAGGTAAATTCCATTAACACGCATCGGTACGGGCCAGTGTTACGAATGTTCTTCCCCTGAGTACAGCGATTGTCAAGACCAAATTTAATAGGTACAGGAACGATTTGTCCTACCATTTATTTATTGATCTATTCATTCATTTATTGGAGATTAACGACACTTTCAACAGCCAGGGTCACCTCGTGTCGGCAGTTTGACGTGTGGGAAGACGGAGTACCGCAGAGAACAACCAAGCAGGCGGCGAGCAACTATCACACTCCCAACGAACTAATTCCACACAAGCAGGGTGGGCAAAGGTTAAAGACAGGTGCACCATCGACGTGCGAAACGCCTTGGTACTCAGGGCCACCTTGTCCCCACGTAAGCGATCGGGATTGAGTGCTTTGCCCAAGTACACAATGCCTTTCATTTGTTGAAAGTGAGTGTTATGTTACGTGCCGTCAACATAGCACCCAGCAGGTCGGATGTCATAAATAAAAGTGAGCAATAATTGTTTTCCCTAGCACGTTGCAGGCCCGGCACGTTCAGGCAAGCTAAATCACTGGTTGTGCTGCCCCTGTCGGTTAGGATTTCAGTTAAGATTCAGGCCTCGTACCAAGAAACGCGGCTGCAGTAGGCCTCACTGCCATCCCGCCCCAAATCTCGCTATTGGGATTTGGTTGGGACAATCGTGGTCTTAGCGCCCCACGACGGATCCCTGGGGTCGTCTGCTGGCTGTGGCCGCCCTTCCTCATCCTCCCCTTCCCCACTTTGTTTCCTCGGCGGGTGAGTCTCAGTGCCTTTGTGGCCCGTCTGGCTTCTCTGCTTCCGGCGGTTTGGGGGCGCTCTCCTTAGGCTTGTTTGATCTGGACCATGGTCTACCAATTCAGTAAACGACTGCATGCCCCAATAAACATGTGCTTCACAGCACGCCGGCACTAATATCTCTAGAAAATCGACTTTAATTTGAATACAGGTTGAATTGGATTATAGCCAAAAGACAACCTCCAAATTCTGAGTCCGGATGTTTACTTGCCAGGTATGGCGTCATTTAAGGTTCAGCACGATCAATATTAGACTCTGCCGTACTCGCCTCACATGACGCCATGCCTGGCCAGTAAACGTCCAGTAACTCATGACCTGTCAACATCAACTGTGATGCATTGTAAAATTTAATCTATTTATCAAATGCAGTTTCCTTTGCTGAACTGGAACTTGCCACTTGTTCCACATTTATATTGTCCGATATCTTTATTTCTACAGGTAATTTTGAAAGATTGAACTCCAAAATCGGTTTCAAATTCGCAGTTGCAGTCCGATGGAAATTTAAGGTTACCTTGAACTAAATGAGCGACTTTTACTAATAAAACTCCAAGGGTCGGCTTCTGCATTAAAATGGATTCCATGTGATTTTATGCAGGCATTGGATGTGTTAACTCTTCATCCAGGACCATATTGGTATTCACACCTGCATGTTAAGTGATATGGGGCTGAAATTTTGTACAATTCCTTCTAAGGGCTAAATGTAGTTTAATTTAATCCTTCACCTCAAACGAGCAGACGACTCAAACGAATGGTAAGGGGCACTTGCATTGGTTTCTTAAAAACTGGTGTTTTTTTTTTTTGGGGGGGGGGGGGGGGGGGGGGGTTGTTTCAACAACCTCGACTAGCTTGTACCAAGGATGGTTCAAAAGCTATGTTTTTGTTGGAGTTGTTAACGAAAATAATAACCCTTTATTTAACACAAGCTGTTCCATTATTTATGTATTTCAACTCTCAAACAACTGATATATTCTCACTCAAATTTCATCGAAAGCTACCTCATTGGAAGGAGCTAAACGAAATGATAGGTTGAAGCATATGGTTTGGAAGAGATTAACGATGGAAAAATGAAAGTGTTTTTTTTTTATTATTATTTTAACCCTTTGAATCCGAGCGGCCAATTCCGATTCCGTTCGAGGTACAACAAAATAATTTTGGCGTCAAGAATTTTGTAGATTTCCTTTCTTAGTTGCAACAAAAATATTCTGTGTTTCGCGCTCTCCGATCTTTTGTCTTACAATAAAGGCCGCTACACACTGCCGCGAACAACACGTAGAAACTTGAAGGAGAAAATTGCCCCGAGAACTTTCCATTTACACTAGTGCGACATTTCCAACGATTTTTTTTGTCGTTTGCAGAGACGAGGAAGAGAAGAGGATATCCGCTTTTTATGGTTGCTGATTCCCCGAAGGAGACGTCCAAGCTGTCAGTATTGGGTTCTGCCGATGAATGTTCAGTGGACTTTTTTAAGTGAACACCATCGGTTAATGGTGGAATTCGAGGGAAGAAAAAAATCAAACACTTATATATCAAAAACTTAATATTATCCCTTGAAGAAAAAAAATTGCCAACTGCAATGCCTTGGCACTGCAGTTGGAACCTTTTTCCTCTCCTGGAACGATAGATATATTATAATAGCTGGGACGCCAGCCTGCCCTCTATGTCCTCTCTATCCTCTCAACCCTCCCTGTCAGCCATATCCTATCACTCTATCCAATATCACCTTAACCCTTTGCTTAACGAAACGGCCCCATCCACTCGCGTAATTTTTAAATTTAGCAATTGAAAAAAAATATATTTTTCAAAAAGTTTCAACAAAACCATATCACGTGACCCCTCATTGGAACGAGCTCATCGAGCTCGTTCCAATGAGGGGGTCACATGATATGGTTTGGTTGATTTTTTTTTTTTTTTTTTAAAAGTAAAAAAACAATAATAAAAATAATGAATTTTGATATCCTTTGCGTTGTTTGAAGGGTTAAGTATTTCATGCGATACGGTAGAGCTCTCTGATTGGCTGTTCGGTGCGATGTCGCTGCAGCAAAGCGAAAAAAAAAAACGTTTCCAGAAATCGCACCTGATCGTCGCTCGGGAAAATTTGTTTGGTCGCCTTGAAAAAGGGTTGTTTTTTTAGCGATGTGCCCATCGCGCCGCTCGCGACGGTGTGTATCGGCCTCAATTCGTTACCTAACACGACTAGAAGATGACGTTTCAAGAAAATGTTTTTGGAAAAACAATTGATTTTTTGAAAAACATATTTGAATTGGCTTTCTTGTAAATACCGTAGAACAGATATGATAGTTGTTTGCAAATAAAACAAAAACTCCTAACATATGTTGCCCTCTTTTCGCCCTCTTTCAGCGATGTCAATATTACGCGATCTGAGAAAAACTAGTATAAAATGCATTTCTTTCTGGTTATCTGTCTTCTGTCTGCATATGCAGACGATAATGGTGGAAATAATGGACGGGACGTTGGGGACGCAGTGACATCCTCTCCCCAATATTTGTTTTTCAGTTGGGCACTACCGTTCGAATTTCTATCTTAAGGTACGTGCAAACTGGAAGCGATCAGCGTAGCGAGGCCAAGCGGAGCAAAGCAAATAAGGGCGAGCGGTGGGAGAAGCGAAACTATTGTCGCTTTGGTTCGCTTGAAAGTAAAATGGAGTATTTGCGGGCAAGACAAATGTTCCTGCTGGAAAATTCAGCTCTGAGGTTCAGTTTTCGGATGAGAAATGTTTGGGTACATGAAATAAATGCTTGCAGTGAAGAACTGGTGGAATATCTTCATGTAATGCCACAGCTGCGAAATGACGAGCAAACGTTTCAGGACTATTTAGGAATGAAAACTTTCTGTCTTTTTCTGTCCTTTGAATCCCATATAGTGGGACGTTTGAACACAGCAGCAATCAATCCATCGATATCCACTGCTTTTCTGAGTGTCTCAGTTCCTGAGCGTTTTCAAAAACTAGGATTCCAACCATAAACATCACTAGAATATATTGCGTTGTTATGACAATTCGCTCGTGTTCGAGTGACCAAATCTAAAATTTTGCTTTCCTCATTACCACAGGTACTCGGCACAAGCTGGGATATCGAAAGAAAAATGATATTTCATACCATTTTTGAATCCATGCTGACGTGCCCCTGTAATGGTATATAAATATTAACAAGGTAAACAACTCGCTTTTCGAAAACGATAGCACTCATCTTCGCCCCCCCCCCCCCCCCCCTCAAATTTGATTCACATAACGTATCCAACAATACCCAGTATCAATGGAAAGGGGAATGAATAAGCTTTACAGCGGTGTACTACATGACCGTTGGATGTTCTTGCGTTGTTCATGATAACTGGGAGAAGTCGCAGAAAAGGCCGAAAAACATTTAGTCGGACAAGAAAGTGCACAGTGAAATGAGGTTTACGAGCGACAATTATCCGATTTATTATAAATAATTCGAGGTCCCATTGCATATGAAGGGCAGATTCAAATATTAACCGTATACCTTTATCAATTACTAATCTCGGATCCACATTTATTAATTTCTGGAGTTCACATTTAACGTTTATACACTTTTTAGCCGTAACTTTGACATCTTTTGACAAGTTGACCTGAGGAGACGGCGTCCTTAGATACGCGACTTGCGCAAAGCTTTCCCCATTCTCCCATTGGCTTATTTTCATCGATGATTCTCTCGGCATAAATAGTAGCCAATGGGATGTCATTGTGCTTCTATGGATGCCTCTAGCTTGTTTTATTCCAAGGAAAGATTAAAAAAATGTATAAACGGCAAATGTGATCGCCAGAAATGAATAAATGTGGATCCGAGATTAGTAATTGATAAAGGCATACGGTTAATATTTGAATCTGCCCTCCACAGACAATGGGACCTCGAATTATTTATAATAAATCGGACAATTGTCGCTCGTAAACCTCATTTCACTGTGCACTTTCTTGTCCGACTAAATGTTTTTCGGCCTTTTCTGCGACTTCTCCCAGATATCATGAACAACTCAAGAACACCCAATGGTCATGTAATACACCACTGTAAAGCTTATTCATTCCCCTTTCCATTGATACTGGGTATTGTTAGATACGTTATGTGAATCAAATTTGAGAGGGGAAAAACGAAGATGAGTGCTATCGTTTTCGAAAAGCGAGTTGTTTACCTTGTTAATATTTATATACCATTACAGGGGCACGTCAGCTCAGATTCAAAAATAGTATCAAATATCATTTTTCTTTCGATTTCCCAGCTTGTGCCGAGTACCTGTGCTCATTACACATGGCTTCGCTTCGTGGTATGAACAGTACTAACTGACAGCCAAACACACATCTTTTCGTCGAAATTAACCAGTTCGCTTCGCTGATCGTTTCCAGTTTGAACGTATCATAAGATATCAATTCCATCTTGCTTGTAACCATGGTAACCATGTACCTTCTCACGAGGCCGAATTAAATACCCCGAATTGTGTTATGCACACGATCGATCACGCAAAATGAAAAGTTTGTGGAAACCTATTCGGGCTGTTGGGGCCTTGTATATCCCATTTGGGGTGCGCCAATGCTAATTAACCCCTTACCCAACGAATCGCCTGCATCCGGCCGCATAATATGCAAATTCAGAAGTTGAAAAAATATAATTTTTCAAAAAATTTCAACAAAACCATATCATGTGACCCCTCGTTGGAACGACCTCGTTCCAACGAGGGGTCACATGATATGGTTTGGTTGAATTTTTTTGGAAAAATTTGAAAAAATGATATTTAAAATAATAAATTTGATATCGTCTACGTTGGGTAAAGAGTTAAGAAGTTGGGAGGCCCGTGCATTGTGAATACTACATGTATTTACCCACAAATACCTATCTAAGAGTTAAGAGATTTCTAGACGGACAGATATTCCAACGACATTATCATGGTGTATCTTCTAAGAAGGCACGGCAGGTCATGATGATGTAGTTAGAATATTTTGTCAGCTGAGGGTTGTAATGTCACGGTCGGAAGAAATCAAAGTTTCCACCACCACCCTCGAAAACCCACACGGGGGCACGATGGAGCTATGTACTAGGGCGTAATGCACGTCGATGGTGCACTTGTTTTCAATCAATGCTAACCCTGCTGGTGTGAAGTTAGTGCGTTGGGTAGATTGGTAGTTGCTCGGTGGTTCTCTCCGGGTACTCTGGCTTTCCCCGCCCGTAAAACTGCCCGACACGAGGTGACCCTGGTTGTAGAAGGTATAGTTAAACCTCAATGAATAAAAAGAAAACATAACACCCCACCCCGACTCTAAATCGGTCATATCCGCGACGCTCCCGCAGACGGCACTTACAATTAACTTACTATAAGTCTTGGTATTATTAATATTCAGATTCCGTACTATTTTTCATGCTTCTGCAGGATAAACGTGTTTCATAGAAAGTGGAGTAGATTAACAAACGGAATAACATTCTGCTCCAATTCTTATTCAAAATAAAATGTAATATTCAATATCCTGTTCTGCTTCTGACATAACGTAAATGTAGAAAGGCGTAAACATGTTTTTCGGGAATATTCACATGACATAGTTTATATCTTGATGACCTTCATATCTGTTTTAGAGATGTGTGTCTCAAAGATGTGGGATTTGGTAAGGAAAACTATAATGTCAACACAGCTGTTTAGTGAAGTCATTGGAAGCTGGATCAAAATGAGCGTCACAGAATTTAATACACATGAGAAAATATTGAAATGCACCAGACACTCTCCTAAAAGTATATGCATTTTATTTTATTTTCACAACATTTTATATCGTGGCATTCAGTTTTGTATTCTAGAATCATAACTATTGTAAACAGTGGCGAATACAATGCCGAATCCTTTAGCCCAAGATGAGAATTTTTCAACCGATTCCCCGATTCCCTCTGCCCAAATGCCTCATGTGGCGCAAATGTCTGACTTTTACATAAATGGGATGTTAAATCATTTCCACTATCTGCCACCTTATATGTCGTGTCAGATGGTAATGCCAGAAGTTTGAGAATCCTAAGCAGACCAATAAACGTGGCCCACCACTCGAATTCGATGAGGAATACGACCATGTTATTAGCTGTTTGTTTACCCTCTGTTCGTTGAGTTGTACATAGACCACCGTCAATTTAACGCGACGTCATTTTACTTACAAAGATATACATGTATATAATCTTTCGTTCTCCTGTTTTAGATATTCTTATCCATAAGTAACTAATTTGCATTAGAAACATCAAGATATTAACACATTTGGTGGAACTATGCTGAGTAGTCATAAAACTGGAGCTGTGGAGTGTCTTCATGCATAATTATTCATTTAACACACATGTTTAACGGTATCAGTATCGCTAAAGTAATTAGAGATTCGGTCAAACTAAATCTCGATTGAAAACAAACATTTCTTGGGTTGATTCAAAGGAAATTATTGTTGATGTTTTAGAATCAATAAAATGAAACATTTCAGTTGATTAGAAAAGTGAACGGTAAATATTTCCGACGATTGGAGCTAAGATAGGGAATGGATAATTCAAGACTAGATTGTTCCGGGACATAACAAAATTTGACTGGTGGAGCTTGAGAGTTCGATAGAATATATATACTCAGGGGCCTGGACACATTTTATTGTTGTCCGACGCTACTATTTTCATCATCTTCAATGTTTTTTTAGCTTATTTACTCATTCTGCGTCACTAATCCTTCCGCGAAATCTGTTCACTTTTACTTCTGGCGAACATCTAAGTGTTTTAGGCAGCGTCAGAACCCATTAGCAATGGTCTTGTAGATGCAAGTTTTACTTGGTCACTTCCCTGCACTAGTAATAGTTAACAACAAGCCTTTAGTGGCACTATCCTACAGCGGGGGCAGTTCTAGTACATCCCTACGCCGTTTCGTACCAGCTAGAAAAAGACCAAACTCTAAAAATTTCCTCCTTGCAGGCTACTTGGTGCATTTTAAGGCGACGGACTGCATTTTATTTATATCATTCTTTTATCATACTTTCGTGTAATACATGGAAGTCTCTTGACATTTCAAAATTCCAGTTCATTTTAATTTTCGAAGGGAACCGTATATTAATATCAAGTTTTACAGGGATTTAGGACTTACTAGAATACTTTTCAAAATTTGTCTAACAGTATCTTTTTTATTTTTTGCTTTCTACTTTTACCCCGGTTTCTTTTCTTTGGGGTTCTATTACACACCCGTTTAGTCAGAACTTGGCTTACGAGAAGTTTTATCGCCACATTTCATTTCTTACGTCGTCTGTGTGTAATTTTTCTTTTTGTTTCCGTATTTTCTCTAGCTGCTCGATCCAGAATGTTTCCCGGGCCACGCGCTCAGCTTTTGTACAGTCGGACTTCGAATCAATGGTGAAGGCCCGAAAAGAAGTAAAAGGGTGACACGTTGACATGCAGTGTCACGCTCCATTGTTTTGAATGACCGGTGGTTATTCACCCGTATGTGAAACGGGGTACAGGTTTCGCCGACATACTGGATGTGACAAATTCCACATTGAAATAGATAGATCACATTTGAACTTTTGCAGGTGCCCCGGCAAAAAATTCAAAAAGATTCCCCAGTACTGGTGCAGTTGAATGAATCGGATGTAGGCAGCACGGTGTACATTTCACAACCAGTTTTTTCACAGGCTTGGCTGACACCAAGGTCAGAATAGACTGAACTGAGGTTGGCAGGAACAAGAATGTCGCAAATGTTTTTTGACGCTTGAAAGAAACGACTGAAGGCTTGGGAAGGTCAATATTGTAATAAAACAAATCTGTTTCATGTGTGCTGGATCTGAGAGATGCAAAAGCCTAAAGCGAAAGAAATTCTTCTGAATTTAGCTCAAACAATGGAAAAAATAATTTTCACCTAGCTTTCGGTCTGACGAAGGCCTTCTTCAAGGCACAGACACAACAAGAATTTGGAGTTTTCGCCTCAATTGGAGACTTAGATATCGACTAACCTTGCTACCAAGCATGTACTTTCTTACATGTCTAGATTTGCTCTTTGGCCTTACGCGTAGTTGGTCTCATGCAAATCGAAGTCCGTGGCCACTCGGGTCCCAGTATGACCAATTTTGAGTCAGACAAGAGTATATTGAATTATAATCCCGATGACAAATATTACCATAACATCATCAAGACAAGCCTTCGGAGAAGGCTCGCCTTGATAGTGTAGTTGGAATAATAATTTATCGGTCGGGACTTGAGCCACGACAGTCGGGACAAATTGGTTTGTCTATATATTATTTATCTATAATCAGAGAACGAAAGAATATAATTAAGAATTGAAGGCAATTTTTATAATCTTTATTGGAGTATGAACGCGTGGGAATGGGTACAAATTATGTTTGAATCCCGAAGGGATTCATACAATTTGAACCATTCCCACACGTTCATACTCCAATAAAGATTATAAAAACTGCATTCAATTCTTATAATTACATTCCGTAACTGTTTAAACTACTTTTTCACACACGAATCGTCATTCGCCGTTGTTGAAAATCATACGGCTTTCAGTCGTTGGAATCAAGAACTAGCGCAGGCCTTTGTTCCGTCTAAATGATATCTCAAAGGTAAATAAGCTTTAATTTTCACAACTTTAGAAATGGAAACGAGTATTTTAGTAACGGGCTTTATGCCACAGTTGGGAAATATCACCAAAGAAACAGCAGCGGAGTTGATCACTGCGAGAGGCGCTAAAAGTTAAAACCCGCCCAAACACCGCCCGAATTACATTCTGTCAACTGCGCTCTACCGTAAATGTGGGTCAAAGTTTGACCAAATGTATTCATTGGAAAATGAATTACATTTGGTTATGACGTGTTCATCCAGCTGACCAATGGGAGTTGAGTATTTGGACCCAAAACGTATAACTACATTAACAATGTAATTATTTATGTATATTTAGTGAACAAAGTGACATCACATTACATCAACTCTGGTCTGTGTGCAAACTCCACGACCAGATGGTAAACAAATGTCCCATCCTAGATTCCAATTCCTTGTAGAACTGGACCGGTGACCCGAGAGGATACACTTTGGGAACGTCACTTTATACACGAAGCTAGAATCTCAGAATTTTCCGACAAAGTAGGCCGAGTGTTAAAAATATGTTCCCGGGTCGTACAGTACGTGGAGAGTGTATTATCATTAAATCACCCGCAGAGTGGAGCTTCCACTCGAGTAATAATTGCAAATTTGTTGCAAAGCATAACCAGCACCAGCAAAGTTTCAGCCAATGGACCTCCAGGTTAAACCCGGAGGTCCATTGGCTGAAACATTGCTTGTGTTTTTTGTCGATATGTACAAACTTTGAAAGTTATAGCTTGGGTGATAACTCCACTCCGCGGGTGATTTAGTTACAATCCACTCTCCACGTACTGTAGGTTGTCGGTACTAACTTGAAACCTAACCCAATATACTTTATCCCTTTACGACACTTGCATCTAAAATTCTTGAATAACTATTTTTTTTAATTTTTGCGTCAAAAATATTGCTCATGACCCCTTAATGGAACGAGCTCAAGGAGAATAAGGGGTCATAGGCTATATTTCTTAGACAAAAAATGAAAAAAATAATTAAAATTGAATAGTGAATTTTCTGAATAGCGCTGTTTTTGGCCGTTATGTTGGGTAAAGAGTTATATCAATAATAAAGTAATTAAAATAATAACTAGACTTTATGATTCTGGAGAATCGTGGCTTTTCCAGATGAGATTCCTTAATTTTTGATGAGCCCACAGTGTCTGGTTAATTGTTTTTAACTGTCTCACTGACGTTCCTTCATCGATGTTATGAGAAAGGTGAGTATAGTAGTCTCAAATGACTAAGTTCGATAAAAATTTTTTTTTACGTAAAACTCATCATTAGCGGTGGAGTGGGTTAATATCAATATCGTCGTCGAACAAGTCAATGACCGACAAAAGGAGTTTTGTTGGTTTGACACATACCCACTAAGTGCTGTGTCTATTTGAAAATGGTCCATTTTATCTCAAATGTATCATATTGATGTATGGTAGTTTGTTGAGGGTTAACAAGTGCTAACAGGAACATTTATTCATGCAACTTGTAATGTCACGCCAAGAACTGCGAATGGCCATTTTTTCTTTAAAATCTACAAGATGTTTTCAGAGAAATCCTGGAAGAACATGAATGTTAAGCTTTTGATGGGTATAACTGTTTATCCAACCCAAAACGGGTTAATTGTTGTTTTTTGAATACTCTTATTACTTCCAAAAATAATTCTCAGTTAATTCTACTTCCACTTATTTTGATCTCTCCTCTCAACTTCGGGTGCTGTGGGTACGCAAACACATCCCATTTTATCAACATTTTGATGTTTGAGAACCTGCATCGGGTTAACAAATGCTTACAGGAATATTTTGTACATGCAACTTGTAATGTCACACTAAGATCTGAGAATGGCCACTTTTTCTTGAAAATCTACGAGATGCTTTAGAGAAATCCTCGGTTAACATGAATTTTTAACCTTTTGAGGAGGAGCGCTCTGTAACCAGCCCTAAATGGGTTAATGCTTGGTTTTGTGAATACCTTCATTACTTACAAAAATGATCGTCGGTGAATTCCACTTCCAAGGAAGGAGGTTATGTTTATCTCGCAGGTACAGATTTGGCGTTATTGTTGCCCAAGAACAGCCCATTTTCTCCAAATGTCTATCCTTGGCAGCCTCTGGAGGGTTAACAAATGCTTACCGAAATATTTTGTCCATGCAACTTGTAATGTCACTCCAAGACCTGCGAATGGTCCATTTTTCTTGAAATATTTTTTGAGAAATCCACAGAAAACTGGAATTTTAAGCTTTTAAGGGGTATATATCCTTAACTAGTCAAAAATGGGTTAAGACCTCGATTTTTTAATACTCTTACTACTTACAAAAATGTTTCCCTGTCAGTTTTGCGTCAGGTAAAAGAAGTTATGTTTCTCTATTGCATTCCCATTTGATGTTGTTGGTGTCCAAAAACAAACTATTTTTTCAAAATGCTGACATTTAGCAGCCCATGGAGGGTTAACAAATGCTTACCGGAATAATTTATCCAATCAGCTGGTAATGTAACACCAAGACCTATCAATGGCCATTTTCTCTTGAAAACCCTACCAGATGTTTGTAAAGAAATCCAGGGAAAACAAATTTTCAAGCTTTTGATGGGTATCAATATTAACAACCACAAGAGGGGTTAACGCCTGTTTTTTTTAATACCCTTATTACTTACAAAAATGGACCTCGGTGAATTCCACTTCCAACAAAGAGATTATGTTTATTTCTCAGGTACACATTGGGTGCTGTGAGGGTCCGAAAAAAGCACATTTCAACAAAATTACGATGCTTGGCAGCCTGTAAAAGGTTAATAAATGTTCGCCGGAATATTTTGTCCATGCAACTTGTAATGTTACACAAAGACCTGCGAGTAGTCAATTATTCTTGAAAACCTACAAGATGTTTTTAGAGAAATCCACAGAAAATGGGAATTTTAAGATTTTAAGGGGTCTCTCTCTTTAGCCTGTCCAAAATGGGTTAAGACTTCGACTTTTGAATACCCGTACTGCTTACAAAAATGTTTCCATATAGAGAGTGTGCTCGATAAAAGAAGACACTTTTCTTTGTGGCTTACCCACTCGGTGCTGTTGGCGTCCAAAAAACAGCCCATTTTATCACAATTTTGACTTTTAGCAGGCCGTGGTGGGTTAACAAATGCTCACCCCAGTATTTTGTCCATGCAACTTCTATTGTCACACCAAGACCTAGGAGTGACAATTTTTTCTTGAAAATCTACAGGACTCGTTTAGAGAAATCTCTGGAAAACATGAATTTTTTAGCTTTATGGGGGTGTTGCTGTTTAACCAGCCCAAAACGGGTTAACGCTTGTTTTTTTTTTATCGCCCTTATTACTTACAAAAATGATCCTCGGTGAATTCCACTTCCAATAAAGAAAGTTATGTTTATGTCTCGTGTATCGTTTGGGTACTGTGGGGGCCTGCAACCGGCCCATTTCATCAAAATTTCGATGTTTGGCAGCCTGTGGAGGGTTACCATATGCATCGCCTAATATATCATGTCTATCAAAGGTCGTGTCACAGGCAGGTCTAGCAATGATGAATGTTTAAAAAATATCTACAAGACGTGTTTCGAGAAAGTACCGACGCTTGGGTACATTTTTAGATTTTGTACCCCTCTATGCGTGTGCAAAATTTTGTGAAAATCGGTTCGAAAATGGCTTCTGAATCATGCGGACAAAATGTGTGGAAAAAACCCCCCCAAAAAATAATCCGTAGAAAAACAATAGTCTTTTCCAGAGAGAAAAGCCTAATAAGCGAACGTGTTTCGCACACAATACTATTCAATTACCGTACGCTTATATATTTGAGACGGATCTGCTATTTTTCTGCAAATCGAGTGTTGATCAAGAACCTGTCATTATTGAGGTACATTCCTGTCCACGACACACCGTGTGGGGAAATTCCTTGGAAACTGTTGATCAATTACTTGCCATCAGAGAGAATGTTGGCATTCGGGCATCCAATGCTTTTTCCGACAGACAACAACAATTTCCAACAGACAACAACAATTTCCAACAGACAACAAAAAATGTCCAAGGAGGGGCGAACTGCCCCTACTCCTTGCTTCATGCCAGCGTGACTTGAAATATTTTTTCACCTCATGCTTCATTTTCGTTAAATGGTCCTCAGTTCGAATTCCATCTGCGGCAACAGCGTTGCGTCCTTGGGCAAGACACTTCACCTGTTGACCACGTGGGGGCAAGATGGCGTTGTGTACTAAGGCGTACTGCACGTCGATGGTGCACTTGTCTTCAACCAGTGCTAACCCTGCTTGTGTGGAGTTGGTATGTTGGGGAGCCTTACAGTTGCTCGACGTTGGTCGGTGGTTCTCTCTGGGTAGTCCGGCTTCCACTACCCATAAAACTGTCCGACACGAGGTGACCCTGGCTATGGACAGCTTGGTTAAACCCAAATAAATAAATAAATAAATAAATAAATAAATAAATAAATAAAAAAATAAAAAAATAAATAAATTTCCGTTAAATCAGATGTGTCAAGTTCTGTCAATTCAAAGCCAAGGCTTATCCAATAAAATGGTCACACACATCGAGTTTATTGTTTCTTCACTTCATGTGCCATACTGGAAAGAAAAATTTCGTTTTCTGATTGCAAACTTTGCCAGATGTTCACACATATTTCTTCTGAATTTTGTTCTAGGTTATCAGATGGCAGGAGGGTCATTCACGCGTGCAAATTTTTTCTGGGGATAGGATTACACCTAAAACCTAGACTTTATGATTCTGGAGAATCATGGCTTTTCCCGATGAGATTCCATGATTTTTCATGACCCCACAGTGTCTGATAAATTGTTTTTAACTGTCTAACGGAAGTTCCTTCATTGATGTTATGAGAAAGGTGAGTATAGTACTCTCAAATGACACAGTTTGATAAAAAATTGTTTAGGTAAAAACCATCATTAACGGTGGAGTGGGTTAATGTCAATATCGTCGTCCAACAAGTCAACGACTGACGAAAGGAGTAATGTTTGTTTGACACATACCCACTGAGTGCTGTGTCAATTATTTAAAAATGGTCCATTTTATCTCAAATGTATCCAAAATATTGATGTCTGGAGGCTTGTAGAGGCTTAACAAGTGCTAGCAGGAATATTTATTCATGCAACTTCTAATGTCACACCAAGAACTGTGAATGGCCATTTTTTCTTTAAAATCTCCAAGATGTTTTCAGAGAAATCCAGGGAGAACATGAATTTTAAGCTTTTGATGGGTATCATTGTTTATCCAGCCCAAAATGGGTTAAGTGTTGTTTTGTGAATACTCTTATTACTTCCAAAAATAATTCTCAGTGAATTCTACTTCCACTTATTTTGATATCTCCTCCCAACTTCAGGTACTGTGGGTACGCAAACACAGCCCATTTTATCAACATTTTGATGTTTGAGAACCTGCATAGGGTTAACAAATGCTTACAGGAATATTTTGTACATGCAACTTGTAATGTCACACTAAGATCTGAGAATGGCCATTTTTTCTTGAAAATTTACGAGAGTAGGGTATAAATGCGGATTTAAGGACACGTTTTCAAAAAACTGTACACGTACACGAACATGTATGTGTACCCCCATAAGGATTCAGTGTTAAATCGTGTACAGGGTGTAAAAAACGTTGTTTTTACATGATGTCCCAGAAACCGCAAATGCAGTTATTGTATTTTAGACCGTTCAAACAGCCGTTGGCGAACAAGTGCGAATTCGAATATTGCTCGGAAGGGAAAAATGAACGAAATTCGAAGAAAACGTCAACCTAAAGAAATCTTCTCGCTGTTTCCATCGTGGATTAAACCTTCAATCTATCGTTGGCAAACGCCGGCAAAAAACGCTTTGAGGCTTCTAGGACAGCATTAAAAATATGTTTTGTGGCTTCTGGGACACCGACGTTCGCGATCGCGTTCCAGACGGCCGAGGGTGCGTTCCAGGCGGCCGAGAGTGCGATCCGATCGGTAAAAACGATTTGAGGATTCTAGGACAGGAAAAATCGATCTCAAAACGTTTTCTCGACGTTCACCAACGGTGTAAAGTGGGTGTAAAGTGGAATTACCCATCGAGGATTTTTATCCAAACTAAACAGAAAAAACCTGAGTTTGGAAAATTAGAACCGATGGAAATCGTCTCTCCATGTTTGCCATCGCTGTGGCACGACCGGCCGCTGAGGAAATCATTGGAGGGAACTGACGAAAACGTGAAATCCTCGGTAAATCATTTCATTCTTGTTCTTGGTGTAAATGAATGGTTTTCATTCGATAAAATCAAACGGTGAAATTGCGTTCCACTTAGATAGGTTTAAGAGGTAAATTCAGTTTTAATTGACTACTATGATAATGTTCACTTGCGTCTCGGTTCGAGAGACATGAATAAACACCTTTTGATGAGACACACTTTCCATGTTTTCTCCACAGCGAGAAATAATCGCTGATGCAAATCTTTAACATGTTTGAGGAGCAACGTATTTAGAATGATTTTGAAGTGTGAAGTTAAGTTTTTATATGGAAAATTATATCGTTACTTCAAACAGCATTTTAGATGATGTGAAAATTCTGTTTTAAACTATTTTTACGAATGAAAAAATGAACCGGTTTTTCAAAATGATGAAGTAATTCTTTCTGATTTAATGCGTTTTGAGAACTATTGGAGTTTTCTCCCATGGTGTGAATAATCGGTGATGTGATTTTTAACACGTTTGAGGGCAAACGCATTTATCGAGGTTTCATTTGTAAAATGTTTTTCCCGAACTGTTTTTAGTTATATATTTTAAAGACAGAACATTTTATTTACTTAAAAATATAAAAATAACTACACTTAATTTTGAGAAAAATAAAATAACCGACGTTACCACAATCTAAAAAGGAAATATTAATAATTTAGAGAAGAAAAATGTTTTTACACATCAAAGATTCCAAGCGAAGAGAGGAACTCCTCGACGAATATGAACGAGTCAAGAAAAGCATTCGATACGCCGTCAAGAAAAGCATTCGATCCGCCGACAGAAGCAGACGATTGGGAGAGATGGAATTAAGACGAGAGACTACAAAACTATTTAAACCCGTGATGGAGGTTCAGGAACGAAGCAAGAAGGAGATCGTTGACGAATTGAGACCCATAAAAGAAAGTTCTTTGAGAATGGGTTCGTTGCCTGGTAGTTTTACAAGGGAGTTTTCCTTTCAAAGATCACCACCGGATTACGTTCCCATGAGAATCGAAACCGATGTGAGCGAGAGTGATGATGCAGCTTCGACTATCACCACTGATAGCATCGTGTCGTCCGAGGATGGTGGTAAGAGAGATCTGTTGTATGGAATTTACAGGGATTCTAGTGGTAGGACTTTCGTGGGCGACACTGAAGTGCGAGAGGGTGATGATAATTTAATCGTCAGTTCGAATAGGTATGAATTAACTTATGGACTGCGCAAATTGCTCCTTTTTGACAAGCCTGGAGATTACACGGATCAGGATTTTGACAATTATAGTGACTTTCTGGTTCAGACCCACACCATGAAGAGAAATAACGATGCCAGAGAGACGAGACCCAAGGCTAACAGTGGACGAAAGTGGTGAAACCCATATGGGATATGAATAAGAAATTCGTCGAATCGGTGACTGGAAAAGGAGTGAGAACCACTTTTGTTCCAAGTGATTCTGATGCTCTGTCTGAGAGATTGAAATTGTTGATGGCTAGTCGGCGCGCTGGTAATACTGGAGTGGATAATGAGATAGTGAGCATATGCGACGAATTGTTGAGGCAGAAGGTCTTGAATAGACAAAAGGTTGATGAATGAACTGAAGGATTGATATATATATAATAAGTAGAGCGAACAAACAAAAAATAGATAAATAAAAAACAGTAAATCTACACTAGAAATAATAAAAGTATTTAAACAACAAACGATTTACGAGCAAAAAAAACAAAATATATATTATAAAATAAAAATATGTTGGTGATAAAGAACAGGGGATACGTTAGAACTTACATTCAAGGTGGTTCTGGCATCATTGATTCTATAATGCGAGCATTCACGAGCAATGCAGGTAGAAAACTTGCATCAACCACGTTTGAGGTTGGTAAGAAGACGGCTTTGGATGCTGGTAACAAAGCTGCTTCCGAAGCTAGTGGTAGGATCTTGTCTGTGGCTGGCAAGAGGGCAGCCGACACATTGATCGACAAGTTGATCAGTCCGCCATCGAAGCAAGCTACGTTAGAGCGATCGCCGAAAAGTTGGAAAGATTTTAAGAATGCTGTGGTACCCATTCAAGATTTAGCCAAAATGATGAATGAATCTGGATTGAAGAGAACTCACGATGGTGTAATATAAATAAATAATAGTATTTATAAAACTGAGTTTGAAAAAACATAAAAATTGTGTTTGAAAATCTAAAAAATAACAAAAAAAATAAAAATGATGAACATCAAAGATATGTCCTCGAACGACGCCGTGACCAAGAGGTTGAATAACGAGTTCTTTTCCAAAAGCATAAGAGGCTTGATAATGGGAAAATCGAATTGTGGAAAGACCAATCTGTTGATGAATCTGTTGTCTGACTGGTTGGATTACGACAGATTATTTGTGTTTGGCAAGAGTTTGTTTCAACACGAATTCAGATTGCTTCGAGAGTACATGGATCGTAGATTGCCCAAGGACGTCATAGCCAGAATTTTTGACAGTAGGGAGGAATTCGACAAAAGTGAAGCTTCTCTTTCAACCATTTTGGACGGTGCAGCGATGGGATTGATGAAGAGAAATGTGTCTTCGAACATCGAGTGTCGATTTTATGAGAACGCTAGTGACGTTCCGGATCCTAGAGAATTGAAATCGGAAGTTAAGAATCTCATGATTTTCGACGATCTGCTTTTAGAGAGACAGAACCGATGCAAATCGTATTATGTTAGGGGTCGTCAAAGCAACGTGGACTGTTTCTACCTGTCACAGAATTATTTTTGACAGCCCAGACAGACGATAAGGGAGAACGCTAATTTCCTGTGTCTCTTTCGCCAGGATCTCAAGAATCTCAATCACATCTATGGAGATCACGTTGCAAACGACATGAGCATAGCAGAATTTAGGAGATTCTGCAAGAGAGTTTGGGATGGAGGACTTTACAATTTCGTCATGAACGATTTGACTAGCGAATTTAATGATGGAAAATATCGGAGCGGATTCGACAAGTTTTATGTTTCTGATGATAATAAAATAGAGAGCGAAAACAAAAATTAGAAAATAATAATAAATCATCAAAAATTTAGTTTTGAAAAAATAAATAAAAATTAAAAACATAATGTTCGAACAAGGAGAATTGTTAGAATGGATAGCCGAGAATACGGCTGCAAAACAAATCCATTCAAATCGTGGTGAGTGGCGATTCGACTCGATTCGCGACGAAATTCGAACCTTCCATCGAATTGAATAGAGAAAAAAGATACAAGATGGTGCTGGTGAATCTGGAGACTTATTATTCCTTTCCCAACGTCACCGAAAAGAATAACTCGTTCAAGTATTCCGACGGAGTGGATTGGTTGGAGATTCGAATACCCTACAGACGATGTTGGATTTGGAAGATAATTTTCAAGTGGATTTCAACACAGACGAGTCTATAAGCAAGATGCTGGGATTCGATCGAAAGATGTACTGAGGCCACGTGGCATCTGAAAATACGGTTGACATTCTCGCAGTCAATAGCATTCAGGTGAACATGGACGTGATTTCTGGAAACTACATGAATGGTAGCGCTCAACCGATGATCTATCCTTCTTTCCAAACGTGTCGCCGGGTTATAAAATCGTGGAACGACCTCGAAATTTAGTTTACCTACTCGTGATTTTAGACATGTTGTATAGTCTCAAAACTACGTTGATGGATCAAAATGGTGAACTGTTAGATCTTCGTGGAGAAGAGAGGGTGATGATACGATTTCACATAAGAGAAATATAAAAAAGCAACAAAAAAATATTGTGTATATATATAAATAAGAAAATAAAACACGAGGCCCCCAAGGGGCCTGAGGGCGCTCACCTGACATGGTACCCTAAATATCAACCCAGAGAATTGATTTCAACAAGCTGCATCTGCTCCTCCTAAGAAAAGCTTATACCAAATATCCAAAGATTCTGACCAGGGGATCTAAAGACAAAGATTTTTAAAGAATATTCCTCATATTGAACTAAGTTATAATTCGGGCTTCCACGGGGAGCCCATATATGAACCCAGGGACTTGGCTTTAACAAACGTGAATCTCACCCCCAAGGATGCTGCACACCAAATATCAAAACATTCCGACTGCTGAATCTGAAGAAGAAGATTTTTAAAGAGAATTCCTCATTTTGAACTAAGTTACAATTCAAGTTCCCACAGTGAGTCCAAATATGGACCAAGGGACATGGATTGAACAAACTTGAATCTCACCCCCCTAAGGATACTGCATATCAAATATCAAAACATTCCAACTGCTGGATCTGAAGAAGATTTTTAAAGAAAATTCCTCATTTTGAACTAAGTTATAATTCGAGATACCACAGTGAGCCCAAATATGAACTCAGGTACTTGGCTTGAACAAACTTGAATCTCAACCTCTAAGCATGGTGCATACCCAATATCAAAAGATTCTGCCTGCTGGATCTTGAGAAGAAGATTTTCAAAGAAATCTGCCTGAAATGCACTAAGTTCGAATTCGAGCTTCTATACTGAGCCCAAATATGAATCTAGGGAGCCGATTTGAACAAACTTGAATCAGATCTACCCCACAATGTTGCATACCAAATATCAAAAGATTCTGCCTGCTGAATCTGGAGACGAAGATTTTTTAAGAAATTTGTCTGAAATGCACTAAGTTCGATTTCGGGCTTCTATAGTGAGCCCAAATATGAATCCAGGGGGCCGATTTGAACAAACTTGAATCAGATCCACCCCACAATGTTGCATACCAAATATCAAAAGATTCCGCCTGCTGGATCTGGAGAAGAAGATTTTTTAAGAAATTTGCCTGAAATGCACTAAATTCGAATTCGAGCTTCTATAGTGAGCCCAAATATGAATCCAGGGGCCGATTTGAACAAACTTGAATCAGATCCACCCCTCAATGTTGCATACCAAATATCAAAAGATTCTGCCTGCTGGATCTGGAGAAGAAGATTTTTTAAGAAATTTGCCTGAAATGCACGAAGTTCGAATTCGAGCTTCTATACTGAGCCCAAATATAAACCCAGGGGGCCGATTTGAACAAACTTGAATCAGATCTACCCCACAATGTCGCATACCAAATATCAAAAGATTCTGCCTGCTGGATCTGGAGAAGAAGATTTTTTTAAAGAAATTTTCCCTGAAATGTACTAAGTTCGAATTTAGGCTTCTATAGTGAGCTCAAATATGAATCCAGGGGGCCGATTTGAACAAAATTGAATCAGATCCACCCTACAATGCTGCATACCAAATATCAAAAGATTCTGCCTGCTGGATTTGGAGAAGAAGATTTATTAATCTTTTTCCCATTGCCTACAGTGCTGTAGAAACCAGTTTTGAAAAAAAACAGCTTTTGAAAAAATTAAAATTTTTTTAAAAAAATCACCAGTTTTGAAAAAAAATCACCGTTTTTGAAAAAAAAAACAGCTTTTGAAAATAAATTTACCACTTTTGAAAAACAAATTCTAACCACATTTGAAAAAAAATTACCACTTTTGAAATAAATTGTTGTTTTTTCAAAACTGCAACTTTTTTTCAAAACTGGTTATTTTTTTTTCAAAACTGGTTATTTTTTCAAAGCTGTAATTTTTTTTATCAAAAGTGGTTATTTTTTTTTTCAAAACTGGAGAAAATTAATGGAACATAGTTCTTTTTTAGTTTCAAACTTTTTACCAATCTTCAGCCTTCAAAACCGGATGTCACCTGGTGCCGACTTGAATCTGTCTGACCTGTGCAGGATGCTGGGTGTCGACTATACAGCTGACAGATGATATCTGCATTGTTTTGTACGACAAAAAATCAGAATGCCCTTATATAACCCCTACTCACCTGAAATTTCATTAATATGCGGCCAGTGGTTTGGGAGAAAAAGTCCCAAACACCACCTTCACGATGGACGATGGACAAAAAGTGATCAGAAAAGCTCACCCTGACTTTCAGTCAGGTGAGCTAATAAATGCAATATTAATTTACAAAAATTATTTAATGTATATAATTATCATTAAAACAAAAAAAAACAATTGAACAAAATATATTTAAAAAAAAAGAAATATGACTGAATACGTGGTTAAAAACATGAACATATCCAAAGTACAGAGGGAGAAACTTGCGAGAGCGTTAACTCGAGGTGAGCCGGTGAGATTCAAATTCACTCACAAAAATCTGACGAGTGGCCGTAACGATCGAATCGCCTGGACCAGAACTCAAATCAAAAGGATGGAGAAAGCGATTCGTAATAGAAGAGGGTTGAGGGTGAGATTGAGTCCCGCTCAATTGACATACAATATGAAAATGAAAGGCAGTTTCCTACCACTATTGGTAGGAATCACCGCAAAAGCATTGCCCTTTCTCGGGCAGACTCTCGGCGTGGGAGCTCTCTCGGAACTCGCGAGTTCGGCAGTTGAGAAATTAATGGGTGGCAGCGGACTGTTTTTGAAGAAGGGAGGAGCCGTGTGTCGTGTCCACATAGACAACGATGGTAAAGGATTGTATCTAGAACCCGTTAGAGAGGGCAACTTTTTCAGTGGAAACTGTCTCTATCTGAAGTGTGGACGGAACATTGAGCGACTCATTAAGGGTTTGCTGTTTGGTCCGGATTAGCCAATTAAGAATATAACACTTTTGAGTATGTTATTATAAAGTAAAAAAATTATATAATTATATAAAGTATAAAAATATAAATTATAGAAAGTATAAAAAATAATATAAAAAAAATGGATAAAAAGGTAGGCTTTTTATTGAACGATAATGATGAATATCACGGGATAGAATGAGAAAAAGATGTGGAAAAACAATTGGACGCTAATGATGGTTATCTCAGGAAAGAACTGAAAAAAGAGTTTAAAAAAGATTGGGATAGATGGTGGAAATTAAAAGGAAGAAGAAGAATGAGTCGTTTTCCACCACCACTACTACCACCACCTTCTGAAGAGAATGGTAATGATGTGAGTGTTACCAAGAGATGCACCTCATTCGTTCATAATTATGATAGAGGGAAACAAATGTGTTATAAAAAAACGTAATATATCACAAAAAAAGAAGAAGAAGAATCGACGCTGAAATTTGAGAAAAAAGGAGACGTTATTATGATATATATGGGCAATAGTGAAGAAGAAGAAGAAGAAGAAGAAGAAGAAGAAGAAGAAGAAGAAGAAGAAAGAAGGAGGAGGAAACAAAAAAAAGTAATGAGATCTAGAGATGTTCAACCTCTCTAGATCTCATTACTTTTTTTCCCCCTTCTTCTTTGCTAAAAATCAGTCTCTCTATTGTTTTTTATATTTCCAAGTCCGTTATTAGCATTCAAATAAAAAAAAATTAAAGTCATAAGGGAGGATCATTCGCAAGGCGATGGGAGGAAAAAAATCGAAAGATCGAAAGTGAACAAACTTAAACAGATTCTAATTGCAAAAAAAATAAGCTGATTGCAGTAATAACTGATGATAGAAAATGAAATGCAGAGCATGATGAAAAACTCAGAGAGATACTTGAGATGTTAAGGCAAACGAAATGCTGATAGCAACGACGTCAAAAAATGCTTCGGTTGCAAAAAATGAGAAGAAAAAGGTGGTAAAGGGAATCGAAATGCCGACGTTGAAAAAAAAAACGTTTCGGTTGCGAAAAATAAGAAGATGACTAAACAAAAAGCCATCGAAGAACTTTAAGTTTCAAAAGAAAATAAAAAACGAAAATGAAAACGAATGATGCGGTTCAGAATCTAGACAAACAAGATATATCAAACGAAATTCGACGAGCAATCGACGACGTGAAAGGAGAAGAATATGTAGCATTCCAATCGAATCCTGTAGAAGGGGAGAGTGCAATCAAAGACATTTTTAAAACTTTCAACGTGGTTCCCTCGTTCAAGAAAGTCAATCCAAAATTGTTCATGGAATGGGTGAAGAAAAAAGTATTGGATTTGTTTCGCGAAACATGGACATGGGACTAAAAATTAAGATGATACTCCATTGCTTGATGAATAAAATCGACGTGAACTCTGGCGAGAGCATTAAGAGAAGTGCATATTTCAGATCTAACGTCCAACCCATAATTCGAGGTTCAGATTTATCGGACGTTTTCGAAACAATGAAAGTCAAGATGTTGACATCTCTCGTGAATTATCAACATGGAGGTAGTAATTGGACATTCGATGAGGTGTTGAATCTCAAAATTCATCTAACTAAAAACGATTCGTTGAAAGCATCTTCCTACGTGGAATTACCATATTTCTTAGCTAAAAAACACTCCGTGGTCAATGTGAGAAATAAAGATGATCAGTGTTTTAAATGGGCAGTCACCTCTACTTCATACCCCGTCAAAATCCATCCCGAGTGAGTTTCTTGTTACGAGGAGACTTCTAAAAATCTCGATTGGACTCGAGTGACTTTTCCAATGGTGTTAAAACACATCGAACGTTTCGAGGTTCAAAATCTCACCATAGTGGTGAACGTCTTGGGATATGATGAGAAAAAACGAATGATCTATCCTCTCAGACAGGCTTCGTATCTCGGAAGAGAAAAGACGATTATTTTATTATTGATTTCGAATGGTGACAATCGTCATTATTGTTGGGTTAAACATCCGAGCTGATTACTATCGAGACAAAATAATAAACATGAACATAAGATATGTTTATGTTGTAACTGCATGAACGCATTTCACAGCGAAAAATCATTAGCAAAACATCAGGAATATTGTAACGAAAATCAAGGCATCGCTGTTGAAATGCCCAAACCCAACACCATCATGAACTTTTGCAATCACAATAGAAGATTAAAAGTACCATTCGTCGTGTACACTGATTTCGAATGCTTCACCGTGAAAATGAGTTCCTGCCAACCCGACGCTCTTCAAAGTTATGTCGAAAGATATCAAAAACACATACCTTCGGGCTATTGCATTTACGTGAAATGCGCTTTCGACTCGCAACACGACATGGGTCCCTTCACCTACACGAAACAGTATGAAGACGACGACGTGGCTCAAAGGTTCGTGGAAGAGTTAGAATGGAAACTTCAAATGTTATACGACAAATTCAAAACTCCGGCGAAAATGATCATCACGCGAGAGCAGCAGGACGAAAATAACAGAGCCATCGAATGTCAGATGTGCAGACAATCGTTCAACGAGAATTCGGAGGAAAATAAGAAGGTCAGAGACCACGATCATTACACGGGTCTGTATCATGGTCCGGCTCACAGCAAGTGTAATTTAAAATATCGAGACGCCACTTTCTGTTCAGTAATATTTCACAATCTCTCAGGTTATGACAGTCATCTGTTCATGAAAAATCTTGGCATCTCTCACGAAGAATTAACTTTCATCACAAATAGCAAAGAAAGATACATTACCTTCATCAAATAGAAGCTTGTGGAGAAGAAAAGAGTAATCAATGGAGAGACGCTGGAAGAAAAAACGAAATCCATTCGTAGAGGCATACATTTCATCGACAGTTTTAAATTGATGTCGACCGCTCTGGAAAAATTAGTCGATAACATGAGCAAGGATAAATTTAAAATCATGAGCGAACACTTCGGAGAACGAGTAGACATCATGTTGAGGAAAGGAGTCTATCCTTACGATTACATGAACGATCTAAAGAGATTCGATGACACCGCGCTACCTTCGAAAGAAGATTTTTATTCGAAATTATATGAATCCGACACTTCGGACGAGAATTACAAACACGCCGAAAACGTGTGGAAATCGTTCGATATGAAAACCATGAGAGATTATCACGATCTCTATCTGAAGACCAACGTTCTGCTCCTGGCAGACGTGTTCGAAAATTTTCGTGACATATGTCGTTGAAATTACGATCTGGATCTGGCTTGGTATTTAACCGCACCCGGTCTGGTGTGGGACACTCTGTTGAAGATCACCAAAGTCCAATTGGAATTATTATCCAACATGGACATGTTGCTCATGTCCAAAAAGGCTGCAAGAGGTGGCGTCTCGATGATCTCCCACAGATATTCTGAAGCCAACAATCCCTACATGAAAGAAGGTTTCGATTCAGAATGATTGAATAAATACATACACTATTGGGTTGCTAATAATCTGTAAAGTTGGGCTATGAGTCATCCTTTACCGATTGGAAATTTCAAATGGGCGACGGAACAGGAAGAGATGCAAAAATGGAGAGACTATCCTTGCATTTTAGAAGTCGATTTGAACTATCCGGAAGAGTTACATGATCTACACAACGATTATCCGCTAGCTCCCGAACGAATGGAACCAATCGAAGGAGACAATGAAAAACTCATTCCCAATTTATTTAACAAACGTAAGTACGTCGTCTACAGTGAGAATTTGAAACAATACATCGATTATGGCATGAAATTAGTCGACATACATCACGTCATTCGATTCGTCGAAGAGCCTTGGATGAAAAATACATCGATCTCAACACGAATCTCAGAAGTTCGAGCCGAGAATGATTTCGAAAAAGATTTCTTCAAACTCATGAACAACTGTGTGTACGGTAAATTGATGGAAAACATCAGGAAGAGAACTGACATTCGACTCGTCACGTCTAAGAATAGAGCTAAAAAATTAGTGGTGAAACACAATTACAGACACGGAACCATATTCAACGAAAATCTAGTGGCCGTTCACATGCAAAAGACACACCTGAAGTTCGACAAACCCTATTATCTCGGACTGATCATCTTAGATATCAGCAAGCGATTGATGTACGAGTTTCACTATGATTACGTCAAATGGAAATTTGGTGAGAAAGCCAAACTACTGTTCACTGACATGGACAGTTTAGTTTACGAAAGTAGAGACGAAAGACGTCTACCGAGATATATCTCCGGACGTGGTCGCATGGTTTGACACGAGCAATTATCCCATCGATCACCCGTCCAACATTCAATCGAATGACAACAAGAAGGTGTTGGGTAAATTTCAGGACGAGAGTGGCGCTAAACAAATCGTCGAATTCGTGGGTTTGAGACCCAAACTGTATGATTATCGTCTAGAAGGTGAAGAGATCAAGAAGTGCAAAGTGGAAAACATCTCTTTCCGAGAGTATAAAGATTGTCTGTTCGGAAGTAGTCCAGTGTACAAGACTATGAAATCGATTCGAAGCGACAATCATGACTTGTATACCTAAATAGTCAACAAGATTTTGCTGACGGCTGACGATGATAAGAGATTCATGTTAGACGATAGAATAAGCACTTTGGCACTCGGACATTGGACTTTGGATATGATTAAGGATGATAGGATTCTAGAAAATCAAGAGGAATTAGACGGATTCAAGATTATGGAAGTCGATAGAGACATCGAGAGAGTTAGTTTAACAAGAAAAAGAAAAAAATAACGTCATTTTAGTGAATTATAATAAAATAAATAAATAAAAAAAAAATATATATACATTTATGAATAAGAAAATACAGATATCCGTAGAAGGTGTCGTCTTACCTAACGAACCCCTATCCAACATCGATCTGTCGAATGCGTCGAAGGATTTGAAAATCAAAGAATTTCTGGGCGTGTTTTCCAGAGATGCCTTGCCAAAGAGAAGACCTCGACAATCGGAATGCTGAATTTTAAATCTGGACGATTTATCGGGTGAAGGCACTCACTGGGTGGCGTGGTTCATGAACGGGAAGAAGAATTATTATTTCGATGAATCAATGGTTTGTTACAACACAGAACGAGTGCAATCGCTGGATCAAGTGTTTTGAGGTCACCTGTGTCTCTACGTTCTCAAGAGATGGTCAGAAGGAGATCGGTTTCAAGACATTCTCAACGATTTACATTAGAGAGAGATTTTTTTATAGTATATATATAAAGGTAAAAAAATTATTTAAAAAACTTAATCGAATAAAAACAAAAAAATAAAAATAAGTGAAATAATTCATTTTAATAAACTGCGTTGAAATATATTTTTTAAAACAAAAAAACCTCAAAACAATATGCCAGTCGATAAATTTGGTAGAAGTGACGATGAAAATCGACCTAAAAAGAAGAGGAAGACACTCGAAGTTGGCGATGGTTACGACATTGCCAACTTGGACGAACGTTATGTTTGGAGATACGAACCTCAAGAGGAACCTTTGAACATGACAGATAAGAAGCTCTACAATCTTCCCGAGCCGACAGATCTCGCAGATGCGGTGACTAAAACATACATTGACAGGGGAAATGCGGATTTCGAACGAATCATGCTAGATAATTACGTGGATAAAGCCATGACCGATGATCTCGATCTGAAGTCTAAACGTTTGGTGAATGTCGCGAATCCCGAAGATTCCACCGATGCCGCAACCAAGAAATACGCAGACGACTCTCATGCGCGAATCAGCAAACATCTGTGAAGTAGATACATTCAGAAAACGATGCAATCGGAATTGAACGCCAATTCTAACAAGATAACAAACGTGGCCACTCCCATGAATCCCAAGGACGTGGCGACCAAACACTACATAGATCTGGAACAGAGAAAGTCTGACAGACGAGAAATGAAATCGGATCTGAATGCGGGATTCAACAAGATATTGAATCTGTCGAAGGTCGACGACACGGACGCGGACTCCACCACGGTCAACAAGGGCTACATGGATTCCGCCGTGATACTATCTCAAGAATACATAGTATCGCAAGTGGATGATCTCTACCTGAACAAACAATCTAGCGGAACCACGGAGGGTGGCATCAACATGAAAGGTCAGAATTTATTCGGTCTTGATCACGATCCTGAATTCGATTCCAGTGTGGTCAGCAGGAAGTACATGGACGACAACTCAGTCTGGAGAAAGGGCGACATCATGGAAGGTAAACTAGACATGGGCGGACAAGCGCTCACGAATGTACCAGATCCCGTGAACATGACGGACGCCTGCACCCTGATTTCGGTGGTGGAGAAAGTCAAATATGCTAGGCAATTGATTACCATGTGGGCCGAGGAGAACGGCACCTTAGAGGAGGGAAAAGCTGAGTGGTCTTTCGGAAATGGAAGTAGCGGATCGCAACACGGTGAGGTGGGATATCCCATGCCATTGGGAGGTGAAATCATTCGAATGGGTCTAGCTTCCACGGATTTGAATAACAGAGTGGTCGTCAGTCTCACGGTGAACGGAGTAGAGAGCGATAAGAGATACAGCGTCAAAAAGACCGAGAATCAACACTCTGATGTTAGCACGTTCGGCACACCTATCAAAGTGAATGCCGGAGACAGGATTAATTTCAAGACGAAAACCAATAATCCCGAAGCCGTCACTTCCATGGTGAGTCTACTGATCGAACTAGATCCTCTGAACAAACAGTGAACGCGTGGAAATAATTAATTAAAAATAATGAGGAATTAGTAAAAACAAAAAAAACAAAAAAAAATAAAAAGTAATGAGATTTAGAAAGATGATCAATCTCTCTAGATCTCATTACTTTTTATTTTTTTTGTTTTGTTTTGTTTTAATACGTTATTTCTCATAATATTTCATCTCGTGAAATTGGATCACCTATCTCAAAACACGCGTCAACATCTATTTTAGCATTTGGAAGAGCTTTTATAAATTCTCGAAAAGCAGTCGGTCCTCTATACATCAACGTGTCTAAAAGTTTTCTGGTCTTATCTTCTATCAAGATTTTACTTTCGATTTCGCATCTCATATAATCAGTCAATATCAAAGGTTCTGTTTCGACTAAAGTGTCTAGAATTATTGCTGGCTAATCTTGCAAAATATTTTTAATCAAACCACGTCTGTTTCTTCTCAAGTATTCTCTTTCTTTATCATTCATTTTTGTAATTATTTTTTTTTAAATTTTTATTTCTATATTTTTTTTAATTTTTTTTTCACACACACATGTCTCTCATTGAACGATCGACATCTTATTTCCATCTGATTCGAATTGTAATTCTCTATCCGACAGAACCAGGGCAAAGGCCTCGGTTTTTCTCGGCACGTTCCTATCGAATTGCATCTTGATCTGAATGTCTAAGACGCTACTCTTGAGTCGTTCGCTCTGTTTACTGACATCGAATATGAACATGGGATACATCGACATGTATTCGCCAGGAGATATATTAGGGTTGCTCATCAATTCGTCCAGACCGTGATACTTCTTTCTAAAATCCGCGGCATCGCCATATAGTCTGCAGAAATCGTTCTTGTCGAACAACGTGTTGTAATCGATTGCTGGATATCTCGTGGCATTCAGAAACACTTGCATGTTTCTCAAATTGCAGTGATCGAACAGCGATGCATTCTTTTCTTGAGACCCGTCCCTATTGGACTGAAACGCGACCACAATGAAACGCGGCCTCTCAGAAGCGGATTTCACGGTCAATCTCCAATCAAAGTGATTCATGGAGAGTGGAGTGCTAGCCATGTCACACTGTCTCATTCTAAATCCCATGGGTAATTTACTCTTGGATTCTATAATCTTGTAGAGATGCATTTTTTCCACGATCGAAGGCTGCATGTGTGGAACGAACCACGATATCTTGCGCGTCAGTCGCGGAGAGTCTCACTATTGCATCATTGTTTCCCTTTCAAATCAATGTCAGATTGTGTTTGAATCCATACACGATCTTGTTGTAATCGTCCACGAATCCGAAGATGTGTTTCAAAGGTATCCTGAACGAAAACGTTCCTTTGGGTCTGTACATCTTGACGACGTACTCGAATCTTGCGGCAACGCCGGCGTTAGCGGAGCCGACATCCACGACGGTGTCTTCACCCACAACTGATTAAGTCCGTTGGATTATGAAAAATCATCTGGATACATCAAGAGTCTGAACATCGTGGTGGTCTGACCAGGATGAAACACGGATTCTATCTGTTGTCCGGATAGCAAGTATTTTATATTACTGAATAGATGCATGATGCCATTATTGGCTACAGTAATCGTGTCGTCGTCGGCGTATTCGGTCCCATCTTCCTTGGTGAGACGTCCCTGCACCACTATGTAACTCTCGCTAGAATGAACGAATAGATCTTGGGTTTCAACGTTGATTCTTATCTCTCCTGCATTGTTCAAACTCTTTCCGGTTATCGGTTCGTATTCGTGAACCTCATATTCTTGAATACTTTCATCTTTCACTATGCTTTGTACGATATCTAGTATATTTGCCATTTTTGAAGGGGTTTTTTTTGGGGTTTTTTGTTTATTAATTAGCTTGGTTTTTTTTTTTTTTTTAAATAATTTTAATTATTTTTTATTATTATTATTATTTTCTCTCCTTTATATATATGTGTAAACAAGAAAATGTTAAAGAGAGTAAATAACATTTTTTTTTCTTTATTAAAACTTCGTCTTCTGCAATTGTTGTTCGTAAAACTTTCCAATGATCTCTTTGCCATCCAAAGCTTTGATTTCGTAAGTCACCAGATCGGTGTGAAATATTTTGATTATCACGAAGATTTCCGAGGTCCATCGAGGAGTGTAACCCTTTTCGAAGTGCTTCTTATAAGCGTAGATTCTCACTCGATCGCCGACCGCAAATTTCGGCGGTCTAGACTTCTTCCTGATCTTAGATCTCTCGGGATATAGATTCGCGTCGACCCGTTTTTCATTTCGAGGATCGCTAGCTTCCGCAGGAGTCATCTTGATCGATCTGTGTCGCATGTTGTCGTAATCTTCAACCAGACCATTCAGAGCGGAAAGGTATTTTTTGGTCGAATTCGCTGTGAAGTACCTGTGCATCTTTTCCTTCATCGTTCGATTCCAACATTCCACGACGCTGGCTTTCTCTTCATTTTCGATCGAGTAGAGGTCGACTAATCGACGAACCTCCTTGTTGTAGAATTCCTTTCCCTTTCCCTTGTCCACCCACAATTTATTCATTTTCGAGAAGACGAGTCGAACACACTCTTCAGTGCCTCAGCGATGCAAGGTCCCAATTTATTCTTCAAAGCTCTGATCCAACTGTATTTGGAAAACACGTCGATGACCGTCAATAGATATTCGACGCCCTCGTTCCACCTCGAAAATGATCTCATGTCGACCAAGTCGGCAGACCAAATGTCATCCAGACTCTTCAAGAACACCCTTCTCTTTCGAAATTTATGCACGATGGGCTTGTGTAACTCCTTGGCCACTTCGCTCATCAATAATCCATTCTTCTTCTTTTCCGAAGCGCTTTTTTTGAACACCCCATCCGAATCGACGTTTCCCACCGATCACATTGCCGACCAGCGAACGAACTTCTCTCTCCTGGTCGGATTCGATATGCCTCTTAATTTCGCTAACATGTTTTTATCACAGACGTCATTGCGAGTCTTGGTGTCAGGGTGTCTAGCGTAGCACAGATCGTGATCGTACGCAGCTGCGTCAACCCTATTCACAGGGTTGCTCCAAGATTTAGGAGTCAGATCAGCATTGAGTCTCTTGTTCAATTTCGTTCCGGGTCCCGTGAAACTGTGACCCGGTAGATGCATTTCGAAAGGTAGATTATTAATCATTTTATTCGCGACGCCTTTGCCTCTGCTCGTTTTTTTTTTTTTTGATGAATCGAGTCTTGATCGAACCACACACATTGCAAATTCTGCGAAGCATCTGTCTGTCGGTTTTAGTTCGTATTTCTTGAGAATTACCCATCTTGGTAACTCTCTTACACTTTACGCAATACATTTTTTTAGAGTTATTTAAATTAATTTCGTATTTATTTTTTATTTTATATATAAATTTAATATTTTTTTTTTTAAATTCTGTTATTATAAAAATATATTTTATTCAGTCGCTGCTCTTGAGTTCTATCAACTTACCGAATTCCTCCCTGGCCTCTTTCCTCCCCCTTTCCACGAGAGAATCCTTCATCTCTTCCTTGATGATCTGACGAGTCTTGATTCTCACGGCTTCTTTCATCGCATCGTATTTCATTTTCTCACCCAATATCGTGAAGTATTCTCCATCTGATATCCTACCATCTTTCAACGCCATCGAGATCATTTCAGATATCGTGTCGATCTTGGAGTCGGCCAAGACGTGAATCTTTTCGTGTTTCCTAGCCTTCAGATATAATTTCCTACTCAAAAAGTTTCTGACCGTGCTAAACAATCCGGCGGCGAGAGCCATTATTCCTTCTATGGTCAACACGATCGGAAGGCCAGCCGCGGTCGACAACAATCTGATACCGGCTGCGTGTAAACCCATGGAAATTGTGATGAGTGTCATGTCGACCGTGTTGACGAATTTCACGAGGCGTGAATACTTCTTCTTGAGAGAACGACGAGAGTCTCTCTCTCGAGTCAGATACAATTGAATTATACTGATTTGATCGATGCGATACCTCTCTCCTCTTTCTTTTTCTTAAGGCGACGGCGCCGTTGGCAAAACACCGTTCGGCTTCTCATCCTCGTCCTCATCTAATGACGGATACAATTTATTTCTAGTTCTCATTTTTTGTATTTTTTTCTTTCTAATTTTAGATAAAAATTTATGTGTGTATTTATTTTTATTTTCTATTCTCCCTTATTTATATCAACGAGAAACCTTAGACGTATGCTTCCTTCAGCAATAATTTCAAGACGCATCCCCTGTCTTCTAAAGTCAGACTTCTACGCGCCAATTTCATTTCTTCCGAACATGTGGGCTTGTCTCGCCCCTTACCGAAGACTAATCTCCTCCAAAGCGTGATCACGTCGTCGTTTCGAACGTATTCGAACGCCTGTTCGAAATACTTGAGGACCATATCTTCCCTTTCCATCGTCAGACACGAATGATCCTCGTGATCGAAGTCTAGATGATCCCGACACCCGACGCATCCTTCTAACAAGAGGCGACTTAGTTGTTCATTCACACAGAATGTGTAGGCTCTCATCAGCATGTTTAAAAGAAACTTTGCTCTAATAATCTGGGAAGCGTTTATGATTTACGTATTTTTATTATCTATTTGATTCGATATTTATTTTTTTTAAATAACTATTTATTTATATATATTTTTTTCTCCTATATATATATCAATCACTTTTTTATTTCCTCTTGTGAATCTCGTGATTCTATTACGATTCACCTCACAAAACTTTGATATTGTGTGTTTTGGGTAATGGATCAAGCATGAGAGGGGTAAAGTGCAGCATTGTAGTTACAGAAGCAGACAGAATTTTGACTGGATTGAAAGTTCATGTTGGTCGCGATCCAGTAAAAATCCTCTGTATGCTTTCCACACAGTAACACTGTGGAATCTCACCTGTCAAAAAAAGAAATGTGAGAAGAACATTAAATTTGAGACACTATTTATTTATTTATTTATTGGGGGTATAATGACACTTTCAACAGCCAGGGTCACCTTGTGTCGGACAATTTTATGGGTGGAGGAAGTGTTGAAGACAAGGGCACCATCGAGGATTTCACATTTTCGTTAGTTCCCTCCAATGATTTCCTCGGCGATCGATCGCACCACAGCGATGGCAAACGTGGAGAGACGATTTCCATCGGTTCTAATTTTCCAAATCAGGTTTTTTCTGTCCTCAACGGGTAACTCCACTTTACACCCACTTTACACCGTTGGCGAACGTCGAGAAAACGTTTTGAGATCAATTTTTCCTGTCCTAGAATCCTCAAATCGTTTTTACCGATCGGATCGCACCCTCGGCCGTCTGGAACGCGATCGCGAACGTCGGTGTCCCAGAAGCCACAAAACACATTTTTAATGCTGTCCTAGAAGCTTCAAAGCGTTTTTTGCCGGCGTTCGCCAACGATAGATCGAAGGTCTAATCTGCGATGGAAACGGCGAGAAGATTTCTTTAGGTTGACGTTTTCTTCGAATTTCGTACATTTTTCTCTTCCGAGCGATATGTCGAATTCGAACTCGTTCGCCAACGGCTGTTTGAATGGTCTAAAATACGATAACTGCGTTTGTGGCTTCTGGGACATCATGTAAAAACAACGTTTTTACACTCTGTACACGATTTAACACTGAATCCCTTTGGGGTACATGTATGTGTACGTGTACAGTTTTTTGAAAACGTGTCCTTAAATCCGCATTTATACCCCACTTACGAGATGTTTTTAGAGAAATCCTCAGATGACACGAATTTTTAACCTTTTGAGGGGTATCGCTCCGTAACCAGCCCTAAACGGGTTAATGCTTGGTTTTGTGAATACCTTCATTACTTACAAAAATGATCGACGGTGAATTCCACTTCCAATAAAGAAGGTTATGTTTATCTCGCAGGTACACATTTGGTGTTATGGTTGCCCAAGAACAGCCCATTTTCTCCGAATGTCTATGTCTGGCATCCTCTGTGGGGTTAACAAATGCTTATCGAAATATTTTGTTCATGCAACTTGTAATGTCACTCGAAGACCTGCGAATGGTCAATTGCTCTTGATTTTTTTTTTTTTTTTTTTTGAGAAATCCACAGAAAACTGGAATTTTAAGCCTTTAAGGGATATATCTCCTTAACTAGTCAAAAAGGGTTAAGACCTCGATTTCCGAATACACTTACTACTTACAAAAAGTTTCCCTGTCAGTTTTGCGACCGGTAAAGGAAGTTACGTTTCTCTGTTGCATTCCCATTTGATGTTGTTGGTGTTCAAAAACAGACTATTTTTTTTTCAAAACTTTGACATTTAACAGCCCATGGAGGGTTAACAAATGCTTACCGGAATAATTTATCCAATCAACTGGTAATGTGACACCAAGACCTATCAATGGTCATTTTCTCTTGAAAACCCTACCATATGTTTGTAAAGAAATCCAGGGAAAACATAAATTTTTAAGCTTTTGATGGGTATCACTATTAACAACCACAAAAGGGGTTAACGCTTGTTTTTTGAATACCCTTATTACTTACAAAAATGGTCCTCGGTGAATTCCACTTCCAATAAAGGAGATTATGTTTATTTCTCAGGTACATGTTGGGTGCTGTGCATGTCTGAAAACAGCCCATTTCAACAAAATTACGATGCTTGGCAGCCTGTAGAGGGTTAATAAATGCTCACCGGAATATTTCGTCCATGCAACTTGTAATGTCACACAAAGACCTGCGAGTAGTCAATTTTTCTTGAAAACCTACAGGATGTATTTAGAGAAATCCACAGAAAATGCGAATTTTAAGATTTTAAGGGGTCTCTCTCTTTAGCCTGCCCAAAATGGGTTAAGACTTCGACTTTTGAATACCCTTACTACTTACAAAAATGTTTCCCTATAGCTTGTACGCTCTATAAAAGAAGGCACTTTTCTTTGTGGCGTACCCATTGGGTGCTGTTGGCGTCCAAAAACAGCCCATTTTATCACAATTTTGACTTTTAGCAACCCGTTGAGGGTTAACAAATGCTCACCACAGTATTTTGTCCATGCAATTTCTATTGTCACACCAAGGCCTGGGGGTGACAAATTAATTTTTCTTGAAAATCTACAAGTCTCGTTTAGAGAAATCCACGGAAAACATGAATTTTTTAGCTTTATGGGGGTTTTGCTGTTTAACCAGCCCAAAACGGGTTAACGCTTGGTTTTTTGAACACCCTTATTACTGACAAAAATGATCTTCGGTGAATTCCACTTCCAATAAAGGAAGTTATGTTTATCTCTCGTGTATTGTGTGGGTGCAGTGGGGGCCTGAAACCGGCCTATTTCATCAAAATTTCGATGTTTGGCAGTCTGTGGAGGGTTACCATATGCATCGCCTAATTGTGTATCAAAGATCGTGTCACAGGCAGGTCTAGCAATGACGAATGTTTAAAAAAAAATCTAAGAGACGTGTTTCGAGAAAGTGCCGACAAACCCCAATTTTGGCAGTTTTTTTTTCCAATGTTGACGAAGTAAAGGTTAAATCGAAAATTCCGCTTTGGTACATTTTTAGATTTTGTGTCCCTCTATGCGTGTGCAAAATTTCGTGAAAATCGGTTCGAAAGTGGCTCCTGAATCGTACGGACAAAATGTGTGGGAAAAAAACCCCAAATCCCCACCCCCACCCCCCCCCCCCCCCAAAAAAAATAATAATCCGTAGAAAAACAATAGTCTTTTCCAGAGTGAAAAGCCTAATGAAGTTATGTATGCTTTGAAATGAAAAAAATGGCATTGCCGTGGCGCAGTGGTCACGATATTGGACCTCAAACCGAAAGGCCCACGGTCCGATACCCACAAGGGATTTATGCGTTGTGTCCTTGGGCTGGACCTTTTATCCTGATCGCAAATGTATGTGCACGGTGACGCTGTGCACTAAGGGGTACTCCTTGTCGATGGGCCTGCCCTATGCTAATCCTGTTAGTGCGGAGTTGGTGCGTTGGGTTCTTCTGACAATGGCCCGTAGCTTCTCTGTGGTACTCTCCTGGTACTCCGACTTTCTCCAGCCTTAAAACTGTCTGAAATAAGGTGACCTAGGCTGTGGAAAGTGTCATTAAATCCCAATAAAAAAGAAAAATGTCAACACAATATGCCAAAGAATTGCCAACCATAGAAATTTTGAAAGAGAAGATAACCGAACAAAATTATAGGCAACTAATACGAACAGGGGAGTCGCTAATATTTTTACAGTCGAGACATTTTCATCTCGATTGGAGTCTTAGATATTGATTAGCATTTGCATGTAATCATGTAAAACTGAAGCTAGAGGTCCTGCCACAGTTAGCGCAGAAAATGCGCGATAGTTAATGCTCTCTTTACTGCAGAAGAAAGAAGTACACAAGGGCATTTGCGCTGTGCAGTGCAAAATATAATGCGGTATTAGCTAGGTCGGCAGTAAAATCGTGAACTGAACCGATCAAACAGAAAGAAAATATTGAGATCACATTATACGGAAGGTGGATTACTACTAAATCGCTGTAGGGTAGATTTTTCACTGAGCTGAGTAATTAAGTAGATAAACAGGAAGTGTTGGAATCATCAAACTACTCCGGTTAAATCGAACTTACCCCCAGGAGACCTCTCAGTCCCATAGCACAACATGGTACTATTATAAGCCCAAAATGGGGAAGTCCAAACAAAATAAAGTCTCTTTCGGTAGTTTTGGGTGGAATTGAGGGATTGTCAGGTTGTTTGTGGTAATTAGATTTACTCCTATTCAATCGAACACACCCACCAAACTTACCCGTGTCCTATTGTAGGGTATTGGATCACATAGCAACCACGTGCTACCATAGAAACCAAGATGGCGGCCGCCAGTATACAAAATGGACGACGGAAGCACGTGTCATCCTAACAACACGTGCTGCGCCTGCGCACTAAACCATGTATCACTATGAGGATGGCGTCACAAGATGGCCGCTCACGTGGGCTACTAGGACAACCAAACATGACGTAAATGGGTCACGTGACATGACGTCACGTCCTAGATTCACCACTAAATCCATCCAATGTGGGCCCGATCGGGTACATGATCTACTACTAGTGCTCTTCATTTTCTAGGCGTTTTTCTGGCTGCCATCATGAATATTCACTGACTAAATTGGTTTTATCATACGCAGAAAAAAGTGTCCAAAATACCACACAGTTATATTTTCTTCGGTAACCATCGTACAACTTGATATTGTGTAAACTTGTCCATTACATAAGCGAGATAATTGGAAAAGGGAGGTCGCACTGGCGGCCATATTGTTTTTCACATCAGATTTCGATGTTGCATATTCACGCTGTATTTTATCGTAGACCAACTTACGATCAATTTAACATCCAAAAGTTTACAGGTTTCTATTTTTTTATCATGAGTTTTTTGGCGAAAAAGGTGTCGAAAAAAATCGATTTTCTTCTATTTTGAGGCATATTTTGAAGGCCATCTTGGATTTTCACTTACTTCATTGATATTATTATACGGGAAATGTGTCAGAAATACGAATGATTTAATCCCCGTTCCTTATCTTATATAGTTTTTTCGTAATCGGGAAAAATTAGTGATGGTGTAAAATCGCGAAATTGTACCCACCCACAATGGCGCCATCTTGGGTTACGTCATATCCCGGCAAGATGATTTCTTATTAACATCTGAAAATCTATTCCCGAGATGTCCAGGTACATGAAAAAAACGGTCTCGTTCGACCCTGGGGTCCCATATGGGATGTACCAGGCTGATACCAGGCGGAATAGATTGACTTGAAAGGAACTTTTATGGTGCCAACATTTTAGCCAACGAAGATAATTTGTGCCAAATCAAAAAGATTTAATGCAATTGGCTACCCTGGCATCTGACAGCATGAACACTGCTCAATATTGTATTAACAAGGTATCTGTTTTGAAGAAGAGACGTAAGAAGTAAGTTTGATACCCATTATTAGACATACACTTTCCTTTACTCCAGAGTGCTCAATACTATTCTTTCAAACAATTCACAACAGTTTTAGTCAAGTCCACATGTATACTGCATGCTAATGAATCACGAATATTCTATATTTAATGACCACATTCTATTTTTAATTTTTGTTTTGGCAACAATGTGGAATGATTCGGAGCACTTTAAGCAGATAAAAGAAATACGCATCAAGTATTGTTCGAAACAAGCTATTGATGATATTCTAGTGAGGTCACACCACATATTAAAGTCCCAAACCTGACTTTGTCAGAAAACAAAACTGCAAAAGAAGAGATTGATGAAATTTTCTTAAGTCGGAAATGTGAATAGAGACGAAACTGGTCGAAGAAAAACTGGACACTGTCGAGGAGGCATATTGCAAGCAGCCGAAACTGAAGGCTGGAAAAACTGTCGGAAGAAAAAATAATCAATGGACAAACATGGACAAACATGAAATAAGAAGACAAAGATATATGAAAGAGAAGGCTGTATCAATAAGAGGGCGGATACGGAAGTATACACTGGCAAAACAGAGAGCACTGAGCTGATTAGTAAGTTTGCATATGTGTCGCAAAAGGTTACAATGCTTATTCAACACAAAATGCTTCATTTGTAAATGTTAGATTAGGTGAACATCTCGGTAAAATTTTCAAAAGGTAAACAACAAAGACAGAACGTATATGACAGAGGAAAGAATCGAAAGAACTTAACAAAAGACGGAAGAGGGTATTTAAAATGATAGAACCTGTAATACAAAGGCACCAAAGGACAGAACAACAGAAGACAATGAAAAGAGTAGAATTCAGAAATGGTATGGTGCTGAGAAAGAAAGGCTGAAAGATAAGAAATAAGAGGAGACAGAAAATAAAGAACGAAACAGTAGAAGGAAGAGGGTAAAAAGGAAGTTCGAAATTATACGATAGAGATACCAAGGACAAAACTGTACAGAAGAAGGAAAATGCAAACACAAAGTAGAAGTGGTAAGGCAGTGTTGAGGAACAAAAAGTTCAAAAGAAGAGATAAGAGGACACAAGCAGGGAAGGTACCCACAGAACTTCACGATGTGTGAATGTGTTCGTTAAAACGGCACGAGTGTTAGCTCACAAGGATAGAACGAGAGGCTCTGCCTTTCGTTCTATCCTTCCGCGATAGCATGAATGTCGTAAAACTCTATTTTTCCAACTGACATTCAATTTATCGGCTGCCACCGCAGCTTCCAAAATGACCTGGGTCAGAGTGCGATATTTCGGATTGACCAATTATGAAAAATGGGCGGAGTTTTCAGTTCTTTTGATAGATCCATCATTTGGAAATCCGTATGGACCAAGTATTCCGTATGGATTTGTAAATATGGAACTGGAGGAAAAGTAATAGGCGAGAAATAAATAAAAAAATGTCTATGTTTTTCTTTTCAATCATAGCTTATGACCCCATATAATTATATATAATTAATTTGAATGGTGATTCGAATTTGCGAATAGCACAGGCCTGCCTGGGCTGATATGGACGTTACGATGGGAAACGAGATAAAGGAGACTGTTAAATTAGCTGTTAAATCCCATGGGAGCGGGGTGCAATAACTTCATCCTACAACCGTACAGAGCTGTAAAATTGGATTATTGGTGATATTTATCAATTTGTTTTCCACTTTGTAACGTCCTCATCATCATCTGCCAGGTTTTCCTCCATGAACAAATGCTTGCACATTGCATTCTCAAAATTCGAAAAAATATACTCCCGTATTGACATTGTGACTTTCTCTGTATAATAATTCACCGACATAAGAGACTGGCTGAAAACACATTTCTTTCCAAAATTCTAGCAGAAGTTTTTACACGTATAAAAACTAGTTTCTTCAGATAGAATTGTTCCGTTCAGAGATGGCTACCGCTAAACGACTCTTCTGTGCCATGTGGTTGATTTCTGCAGTGTTGGCTACAGAACAATGTACTCTACTCGACCAGCTCGTCGATTTAATGATGGAATTTAAAGGATTGAAGAATTTGGAATTCGAACTGACACAAAAGCTCCAGTCAATTACGGCAGATTCAAAGCAAATGATGGATAACGTGTCAGACATTCGAGATGCGCTTGCCAAATCTTTCGCTGAAAACACCAAACAGAATGAGAAATAACCACTCTTCAAAAACAAATTGAAAATCTGACCGCATCCATGAACGCAGCCTTTGTAAAACTTGAAGACAACAGGAATGCTACTCTTAGAGATCGACAGAGCCAACTTAAGGCAATACGCGGGGAGATGACAAACATAACCGCCATTCAACCTCGCAAAAGTAAATGTAAGTAGAAATTCGAAGCATTCATGACAAAAACCCTGAGCCTGCATTGATTCTTCACGACTAATGTTCATGTTATTAATTTACCTTACAATTTTAATATGGATCGAGGCCGTAGCTACCTACATGTAACTATTTATTTATTTATTTATGTTTAAGGTCACATATTTATGCACAATGACAATGGCTAATCATGACCGTGACAGTTTTACGGGTGGAGGAAGCCGGAGTACCTGGAGAGAACCACCGAGCAACGACGAGCAGCTGCCAGCTCCCCAACATTGTAACTCCGCACTGCAGCACAGGCAGGGTTAGATTGGTTGAAGACATGCGTACCATCGACGTGCAGTAAGCCTTAGTACACGACGTCATCGTGCCCCACATGGGCAATGGGGGTAAAGGGTCTTACCCAAGGACACAACGCGGTTGTCGCAGGTGGGATTCGAACCGAGGACCTCCCGGCTTGCAGCATGCACCTCTATGTACTGAGCCACCGCCCCCCCCCCCCCCCTCCTACATGTAACTACATCTTGTTTCAGATGTCTCTGATACAAAATCTGAATTTGGCATCTGCCGAATTCAAGCTAGTGCGTAGTTACGTCTTATTTTCGTTATAATTTGTAGAACATTACACCCTTTCGTGGGATTAACATTTTAACCGCGATTGAATTTTAATTAGGGATTAAATTTTAATTAGAAGTTGAATTTAAATTAGCGATTAAATTTTAATTTCAGATTAATTTTTAATTAGGGACTAAATTTTAATAAGAGATTAAATTACAAAAATCTGTTTACATTTTTTTTCTATTTTATTCCTTTGTTTTTAAAACATAATCCGTTTTTTCTCGCGCCGCGAATCTTATCCGCACGTTCGTGTCGAGAGGTATTAGTAATGCTTGTAGAAGCCAATCCTTTCTTCGGCTTTCTGTTGTTAGCAAAACAAAATGCGTGTTTTAGGCTCCTTTTCGTTGCTGTTAGCAACGCGATACACGCAATCCGTCCATTTTTTGTATGATATCCATATTCATTTGAATTTTGATTTCGCATTTTTGAATATTAACTTAAGATTTGTGATGTTATTTTCTCACACAGAGCGTTATTAGACGAGAGAACGCAGTAATAAGTTGAATTTTAAAGTTTCATTTTAATTTGTAATTGAAATATGTAACAAATAACCCTCACTCCACTTCATACATCTCTCCGTTCATGGCTTCGCGGTAGTCCATCGGATTTTAAACCGAAATGTCGACTCGTGGATTCGTTGTTGAGTCCTTCCACAAAACACTTTACCCTGTCATTTCTTGTGGCGGAGTGCAATGGCAGCGTGAACTAAGGCATGTCCCCAATCGCATTGTATGCCGGGAAAGTAAGGAATTTGTAAATGTATCATCTCGTCCGATCCCATACCCCCCAAACATTTCTATGATCATGAGAGCGTAGTAGATCAGTGGCCAGGGCACTTTAAGCCAAAGGATCAATCCTTGTCGTGTCGATGGACAAGACACTTAATTGTCCACATGGGGGCGCGGTAGTACTGCGTACTAATGCACAGTCACCTTTAATAGCTGGATATACTGGGATTAGTTTTGAATGTATGTTTGAATGTATTGTCCCGCCCGTACCCTACCCCCAACCGACATTTCTACATTTGTAGGAGCGCAGTTTTGAGAACGCTTTAAACCTATAGATCGATATGAGTCACTTGCGTTATATTCTTGCACAAGAGACATAATCTTGATTGGTCGAGGAACGATGGTTCTGTGTACTAGAGCATGCCTTCAACCATATTTTCAAAAGTACACTCCCACCCCCACCTCTCCATTTTTCCATTCCTGGGTCTGCGGTAGATCAGTGGACTTTTAATCGACAGGTCGACCCGTGTCATCCACGCTTTGTTTTTGCGCAAGATATCTCACCACTCATTCCTGTTCTGAGTAGGCGCTATGTACCGAGCCGTACTGCGCCTGTCTTCAGCTTCTAGGTTACGAAGTTGGATAGCCTGCCAGTTACTGATCTGCGGTTCTTCGTGTATTATGGCTTTGGACGCTTATAAACCTGTCCGACACCATAGACCCCAAACGTTTAAAGTGCCATTAAACCCCAACAAATATCCTACATATATATTTTGTTTCAATTTGCCTTGACCTGAAATTTATTCAGGATGTAATAATTTAGGGATCTTTATTAAGTACAGTGCTTGTAAGTGACAAAAATAACGATATTACTAAGATTTAAAACGTTGAAAAACAAAATTAATCAGCACTAATTATACATGCATGTCTGTTTATATATAGATAACGGCTTTCCGTCGGTTTGTGTCAGTTTCTTCAACATATTTAAACTGATTACCGATTTCCCGTTCTACCTACCACAGGCACATTTTCACAAGATCTGAGCTTGTATAACTCTAAGCGCCGGTTTTTCGTTATTCCCATATGAGGATTCCACCCCACACACCCACCTCCTGTCCTCCAACACCCAGAAACCAACTGCTCAATGCTATCATATTTCTTCACATTTCACTAGGGTTTAATACATTCCCGGTTTTCTATAGTACCGGGAACGGGAGTGAAAATACACCCTGAACCGGAAGCCGGGAAACGTCCCGGATAATATCAAGCACATTTACGTGACAAGATGCATTTCATTTTCGTGACAATGAACATATTTTATTGTCAACCTGCCATCTCCATTCGGAAAAGTTCTTTTCCTGAGAGAACTGTGAAAACCCAAACCAGCTTCAAACTCGTCTTCATTTTCATAACTGCTAGTTTTATCACCACTTCCTCCTGGCTTTAACTCCCTCTTCACTGCCGTCACCAGTCTCCTGTGCTCGAAACAGAGGAGACAGGAGACGGCAGTGAAGAAGGAGCTGATGTTGAAGGAGGCAGTGAATAGTAAGTGAGACTAATGATTCTGAAAAAGAGGAAAAGTTTGAACTTTGAAGCGAATGAAGATCTTGCTGTTGAAGAGCTACAGTAATTTTATGAAAAGGGTTCTTCAGAAAGCGGGATTGTAAAAAGTTCAGGTGTGAAAGGGCTGATGAAATCTTACAAAGTTACCATGGGGTAGTTTTCTAATTTTAAAAAAAGAATTTTTTTTTAAATTTCAGATCAACACATCCGGTTCCATGCTATAGATTTCTCGGGTATCGTGACCGGCTCTCGGAAACCGGGAACCCGGGAATTCCCGTTTCCGGGATTAAACCCTACATTTCACTGATCAGTATACCAACCCACTCCTTTTACCTGATCAGTATACTAAACCCATCCCTTATATCACCCAATAACCACCTGTTCTTCCTTTCCCGCCTTATACCTGTGTTTAAGACTGATATTTTGACTGTTCAAAGAGAAAGGGGCCACCACTTCCAAATTACACCGTCACCACCATTTCTGCCCTCCATACGTTCCAGCGACCCCAGTTTGTACAACACTGAACCTCGTCCTCAAAGGTGACATCCATGCATTTCTCGGAAATTAACTTTCCCTTAACCCTTTACCCAACGTAACGGCCAAAACCGGCCAGCGCTATTCTCAAAAATCGCCAATTAATTTTCAAAATATTTTCATTTTTTGTCTCAAAAACATAGGTTATGACCCCTCGTTGGAACGAGCTCGTCGAGCTCGTTCCAACGAGGGGTCATAACCTATGTTTTTGAGACAAAAAATGAAAAAAATTAGTTATTCAAGAATTTTTTTTGCAAGTGTCGTCTGCTTTTCATGTTAGGTAAAGGGTTAACACGCAGACTGCCGAATTCAGTAAAAGGTTAATCTAATGCTTTCTCTTGTCGTATTGTTTCCATTCTGTAACCATCTTCGCGGCTACGTCACCGAGAAGTTGATATTTGTCTGTAAACTGGGTATCGTTTGAACTTTAGTATTAGATGTTTTACCGTGAAGTTCTCATACTGGAGCAAGACGTTCCTGACTGGATCAGCCACACAATTTAGGCACCAGATCAGAGATCGCTGTTTACTCTATCTCTTGCCCAGCCTGCCCAACAAACATATTACATCGGTCTTTGATATTTCATTTTGTATGCATGTTACAGGTCGTTTCTTTGTAGTCATTTTTCAATATTTAAGTCACTGGGATAGAATGACTTGTAGATATCGTCAGCCTATATTATTTTTCTCCTTCAAACAGCTACGGCCACAATTTCAAGGCACACCCGTCAAAGTTGGTACAAATAATAACGGTATTCCGGCGCTGAAAGCAGCGGAGTCCTATTTTTGATTTTCCACCTTCATCCAAAACAATTCGTGATTGACACGTTCTTCTTGATCTTTTAATATCAACGTCTGTACCAAGCCTCCCACTTTTGTAAATCCCATCTCTGACAAAACCTATATCAAAAATGTGGTACCGACCTGGGGAATTCCCAACGGTTAAGGCCGAATTTTCGGGCGACGTACTTGGCGTCAACGTCACAAAAAAAGTTAAATCACGTCAGATTTTCATGAAATATTAGTGTGTAGTAGAGATCGTAAATTAAAAAATTAGTATATGCTAGCCTGTAAATTATCGCAAATTATCTAAAAGATATTTCTCGATATCAATGACTCAATGAATATCTAGAAATATCTCTCAGTAGTTTCCGAAATGACGTCACGCATGACGTCGCCTTGAAGGTCGCCTTGAAGAAACGATCAGCAGATCTTTGTTATTGTATTGAAACTGTTTGCAGTCGAACTGGGCTGAATATTGCGAAGTAAAATGTCACATACAATGAACTAAAAAGAAAATCTACGCTACTTTTTGTGTGGACCTGAAAGTATTATTTTCAGGTCCACACTCATGAGATAATTCCCGATATTCACTAAAACAGCGTAGATATCCTCTATACATGTATTTTGGATTTTCTCATTTAACGTATTCTCTACGTTATTATCTCATTTCCAATTTAGGCCTCAATTCTGTCATTTTTTCAGTAAAACGCTAATTTTCTCAACCGTACTGCTCCGTATCAATAATATACATATTTATCATATAACTCGTCCGTTTTGTTCACTTTAAAACATTTGATATTTTGTTTTCATATTAATCAGTGATGAATAAAGCCTTCCTTCAATTTCATTGGTCAATTTCAAAACTAGACAATTTGATTGGCTGAACAAAATACAACTGGACCACATTTTCATAATTTGCATAATTAGAGTTGGGAGCTTTCATTGGTCAATTTCAAAACAGGACAATTTGATTGGCTAAACAAAATACAATTGGGTCACATTTGCATAATTTCAGTAGGGAGAATTTACATTATCTGTCCTCTTTAGGGTGGGTTATATTATATTAATCTTTTACCTACCAGAAAAACTCCATTCATTTTTTTTATATTTTCACTTTTTGCTTCCAAAACATAGGTTATGACCCCTCAATGAGGGGTCATAACCTATGTTTTGGAAGCAAAAAATGGAATTTTTTAGTTATACGAGGATGTTTTTTCCAAGTGCCGTCTGCAACTCAAGTTAAGTGATGGGTTAAAAAGTCATACTAAGTGGGTAATTTGTGCGTGTGTGTGTCATATGATAAATAGAATATGAAATGAGTGTTTTTCTCATATAATATTTATGAAACTCGTCCGAATTTTCCGTTTGGGCTCGCCAGATGCTCGCCAAAACGGAAAATTCTTAGACTCCTTTCATAAATATTTTATGAGAAAAACACTCATTTCATATCCTCTATTTATGAAATTCCACACAATATTATTTGCATGACTACTTCAGGGTTGGGGCAAATACATTACAAATGTATTGAATACGAATACTTTGAAATTTTATGAATACGAATACACAAATTCCAAGTGTATTTGAATACGAATACTTTACAATGTATTCATGAATACAAATATGAATACTTGAATACTTTTAAAATTATTTCCTGCAAATGGATGATAGTAAATTAAATTGAAAAACCTAGAACATCTTGGAACATTGTCAATAAAACCACACAAATATCAATGCCCGTGGAACCAGATCTTCAAACTCGTTCCAATAACATCCATACACATGAAAATATAAAAAAAATAAAAAATAATTTGGTTCTTCGGGACACTCTGTCAGATAAAGGGTTAACTAAGTTTACATTTAATAAATTATTCAATTACTGTACTGCGAGAATTAAGTTGTAATTTAACCACAATAATATTTGGAGGCTCAGTGGTTACGACATTGAACTTCAAGCCGAAAGGTCCACAGTTCAATCCCCGCCAAGGATAACTGCGTTGTGTCCTTGGAAAAGGCACTTTACCCCGATTGCCCGCGTGGGGGCACAGTGGCGCTGTGTGCTAAGATGTACTGCACATCGATGGTACACTTGTCTTCAACCAATCCAAACCCTGCTTGTGTGGAGTTAGTGTGTTGGGGAGTCAGGCAGATGCTCGTCATTGCTCGGTGGTTCTCTCCGGGTACTCCGGCTTCCTCTACGCGGAAAACTCTGACACGAGGTAACCCTGGCTGTCGAAAGTGTCTTTAAATCCCAATAAATAAATAAATAAATAAATAAATAAATAAATAAATAAATAAATAAATAAATAAATAAATAAATAAATAAATGGTTCTCCATTGCAGCAAGCTCATCGGGCTAATTTATAATGATATTTCTGTTCTGAACACTGTATTGGGTAAATTAAGGGATAACTGACTTAATCAATTAAGCAACTACTGTACTTTTGGAATTAAATTGTAATTTAGCCACAATAATATTTCATCTTTACCTAAAACACACCCTCTATGGCCCTTCATTGGGAGCATAGTGGTTCAGTGGTTACGGCATTGAACTTCAAACCGAAATATCCACGGTTCGATTCCCCAAGAGTAACTTCATCGTGTACATTCACAAGGTACTTCATCCCGGTTGCCCGCACGGGGGCATGGGGCATGGGGCATGGGGTCACGATAGCACTGTGTACTAAGGCGTACTGCACATCGATGGTGCACTTCTCTTCAGCCAATGCTAACCATCTTTGTGGTGAGGGTGAGTTAGTATGTTGGGGGGGGGGGGTCTGACAGTTTCTCGTTGTTGCTCGGTGGTTCTATCCGGGTACTCTGGCTTCCTTCAGCTGTAAAACTGTCCGGCACGAGGTGACCCTGGCTGAGAAAAATGTGTCAATAAATAAATAAATAAATAAATAAATAAATAAATAAATAAATAAATAAATAAATAAATAAATAAATAAATAAATGGTCCTTCATTGCAACAAGCTCATCAAGGTAACAATAACTTTTTGGTTCTGAACTCTGTATTGTGTAAATTAAGTGATAACTGAGTTTACATTTAATCAATTAAGCATTTAGTGTACTGTTGGAATTAAGTTGTAATTTAACCACAGTAATATTTCATCTCTATCATTCTACACCTTATTTCTACTAGTACTGTAGAAAAATATTAGATTAATGTTAATTTGATATTAGAGTTGTTTGAGATTTAGGAATCCTTTCAGTAGCCAGACTGATATCCCTTGTCCTAACCATTGTCTTTACCATGAATCCATATCACCCCTGGTCATCTGCTTGGAAACAATTCTTTGAAGGTCAAGACAAAAATGCTATTATCAATTAGTCTTTGTTGTGAATTAGCCTGTTGTAGTTAAAAATATTGTAACAGATATAAAAATGAATATATTCTATTATTAAATATTTTAATTTAATGTTTTTAAATTTTATTTTAATATATTGAAAAACCAGACACTAGTTTAATTCTTGACTATTCTCTGATATTGATAATCCGAATTTCTTTACAAAATACTCTATATATTAAAAATAAGAAAAGTATTCAAAAAGTATTCAAAAGTATTGACGAATAAACCTCAAATCTGACTGTATTCGATTTCAAATACGAATACGAATACTTTAAAATTGCATGAATACTGAATACACCCGAATACTTGAAAAAATGTATTGAATACGACTGAATAATGAATACGAATATCCCAACGCTGGACCACTTTATTATTTGCAATTGTCAAAATTTTAAATTTCGAAGTTATCTAAAACAGCGTCAATTTGACGCCTATTAACCCTTTTAACGCTAGTGGTATCTTCCATGCCAGTTCAATGGCAGCAATTAGAAGAGTCCATAGTCATTATTTGGGCTAGACCCATCAATATTTTCAACGTGCAGCCTCGGGGCTGCACGTTGAAAATATTGATTCAACTACCCCACACATTTACTCAACGGCCATCCTATTTAATGACGTTATGGCGTATCATGTTCCAGGCCGTAAAAAGCGGACCGCTCGAGTACAAAGGGTTAATAAACGTGGAATGGAACGCTCACTCTTTTGTAAATTTACACCCAAACAAAACCCATATCTAAAATTGCAATCAGTTTCCAACCAACGACAAATTCATCTGTGGCTGACATTGTGCTGACATTGGAACGTCAACGTCGCAAAAAATAAACTTTGTCTGATTTACATGAAATTTTAGTATGCTGTATAGCTCGAAAAATCTGTTTTTGGATTTTTTAATCCAACGTCTTTATCGACGTTTTTACGACACTTTATGTTTTTACACCTCCAGACATTTTCGTGAGCATCCCTACAGCTTTAACTACAACTGATACCCCATAATATTGTACATAATCATATTAAAGTGAGGTCTCATCACATTTGAATTCACATTGTCGGCCAGCATTTAATGCTACGATGAAAGTCCCACCGACGTTTAAGACAATTTGAAAAGCTGACGCCAGATGCCGATGATATGAAGTGAATAAAATCGGTAGTATACCCTCCCATTTCGTGAGCACCTCGGCCCATAAATTTACAACATATACCACGTTAATATTTTGCCTACTTCTATAAGAAATACTGAAGTGATGCCTCGTTGCATTTGAATTCACATTGTTGCACCACAAACGAATCATCCAAAAGGTGTTCAGCATGAACGTACTCTCCGATAAAGACAATTTAACAGCTGGTGAACGGAGAGCCCTCACGAAACTTCGAAAAAATAAGAAATTAGTAATTAAACCAGCCGACAAAGGTGGGTCGGTAGTTGTTCTATCTCGGGATAATTATATAAAGGAAGCCATGAGACAACTCAGCAATACTAAACATTATAAGAAAATAGATTCACTTATTTGGCCTAGTAATATCGAAAAATTCAATAAGATCTTAAAATTTCTCCTCGACGAAGGTCACATTACCAAAAAACAATTGAAATATTTAACAGCTAAGCTCAGTGCTCAAACAAGACAATTTTATATCCTACCAAAGATCCACAAGGACCGTTCTTCATGGACGGATGACTTAACTCCACCCGGGAGGCCAATTGTATCAGATTGTAATTCGGAATCTTATGCGATCTCGGAATTAATTGATTATCATCTGAAACCTATAGCAAATAGACATCCGAGCTATCTAAAAAATACACAGGATTTCCTGTCAAAAATTTCGAAATTGAAAATATCGAAAAATGCAATTCTGGCTACTTTGGATATCGACAGTATGTATACGAACATTGATATTGATAAAGGTGTTAAATCAGTTAAAAATGCATTTGAAAAATATCCGGATGCGAAACGCCCGGATGAACAAATTGTGGATCTTTTAGAGCTGAGCTTAAAAAGTAATGACTTTCAATTCAATGGAGAATATTTTCTACAAATAATAGGTTGTCCTATGGGCAAAAGATTCAGTCCTAATTTTGCAAGCATTTATGTAGCGGAATGGGAGGAAAATGCCTTAAGCAAATGTGCAAAGCATCCTCTCGTATATCTCAGGTATTTAGATGACATTTTTATTATTTGGGAACATTCAAAAGAAGATTTTGATGAATTTATAGAAATTTTGAACAATCACGATCCAAATATTAAATTGAAAGCTACTATCAGTGAAAATTCTGTTGATTTTCTCGATGTGACCGTGTATAAAGGCAAGCAATTTCAGGCATCCGGTCATTTAGATTATAAAGTGTATTTTAAACCAACTGATTCACATCAATTGTTGCACACAAAATCATTTCATCCTCAACATACATTTAAAGGTATCATCAAATCACAACTAATTCGTTTCCACCGCAATTCAAGTGATAAGGTAAATTTCAATGAGGCTTGTTCTACTCTATTTGGCGCCCTCAGATCGAGAGGGTACTCGCTGCGCCTCTTGCGTAGCCTGAAATCCCAAACCCTGAAAAAGCTCGAAAGTCCAGCTGAAACTACCGATTTCGAACCACTGAAGATTGAACACAACAGACCATTGCAGAATGGTAGTGGCGCGGTATTTAATTGCAAAAAGCCTCGTTGTAGACTGCATACTTTTATGCCTGATCAGAAAGAGGAATTTTCCTCTGAACAAACGAAAAATCATTATCAGATCCGTAACCCCCTCCATTGTGATTCACCAAACATTATTTACCTTATCACTTGTAAGCGATGTCGGAAACAGTATGTTGGTCAAAGTCAAAATCCTTTTCGAGAACGTGCTACTAGACACAAACAGGATATAAAACATAATGCTGATGCCCCAGTAGCACAACATTTTAACCTTCCTGGCCATTCTTTGGACGATTTCGAAATCCATCCTATTGAACAACCACCAATTAAAGACACATTAGATGAAACGGATGAATTTAGAAAAAAACGTGAAGCTTTTTGGATCAATACGCTTCAAACCCTCTGGCCATTTGGTATGAACATATCAGAGGGCGAATGCGAAAGGAGGTCCATCATTCCTTTCACTTTAACGTACAACAGAATGAATATCGAAATAGCAAAAATGTTAAAAGATGAATTCAATTTTACCAATGCTAAATTAAATGAACCTTTGAATCTTCGACCTGTCATCGCCTATAAGAAAAACAAAAGCTTGCGTAACATCCTTGTAAGGACTAAATTAGAGCCCATCAATGAATAACATCAATTTTTGCCAGTCAGTTTAACCAGTTCCTAAGCTCATCACTTAGTTTAAATCAATTTTATGTAATTTTTTGTCATGTTTGAAACCCATCAGGGTTCAGTAGATGAAAACAATTTTTCGGCGGCATATTAAAAGAAAAAAGCGTTTCAGTAGGAAATGTCTGTGCCAGTGCGATTTTTTAACCTCAAACACACACATGCGAGTGCCAGAGTTCATATATGCCCAAAATCAAAATAGGTTCCAATTTCAATCATGTTTATTTATTTCCTAAATAAAATTATTTATTTATTTCCTAAATAAAATTATTTATTTATTTATTTATTTATTTATTTATTTATTTATTTATTTATTAATTTATTTATTTAATTTATTTATTTATTTATTTATTTATTTATTTATTTATAATGTATTTTATTTTTAATTTTTCATTATTTATTTATTTTCACTGTATTTTATCTTTAATTTTTCATACCTTTCACACAATGTAGAGGTTCAGAAGCTAAAACACACAATTTCTACGTTATGTAAAATATTTTCCGTCATAAACCTCCGTCGGGGGATATTCATTCCAACTGAGAACATTCGTGAGGCATCATAATCTTTGGCGTTATTTTCTATTTATTTCTCCAGTCTCAATATATTTTATAAAACCATTTTTCATATTATTTTCACACACTTCTGAAGCCAGTAAAGCAAACCGCTCCGATTGGTTATACTTAAATCAAAGCCAACCAATAGGGCTTCATGGGGTCAGTAAAGCAAACCACTCACTGACTGATTAAAAATCAATGAAAGCCAGTCAATAGGGCTTCATCTAATCTGTTTGGACGACACAAACTGAGTTGTGAAAACAAACTTGGAACACTCAGGTTGAAAAGAATTATCTTGATGAGTGACATTTGTCAGCTTGTCACCGAGTTTAATTATGTACTGACCTGTGAAAAACACCCCAGCCCACATATGGATATATACCAGGCATGTCCTCCCCAAGTTGGAATCATTTTCCTCAAAGTCTCCTTGAAGAAGCCAAAACAAGCGAAACGCGTCGAGACAGACGGATTATTTTCTACCTTTGTTGAAGACTACAACCAATCCAGGTATCTTCTCTAATAGGTAATATCTAGATTTCATTTTTAATTTATTTAATTTCTTCATTTTAAATTCATCTACCTATTCTTCAAATGGCTCAAAAAAGACAGAAGCATCAGGGAAAGAGAGTTGCCCAGTCTGGAAGAGGCCAGGAACAATCGTTCCAGGCCTATTCTAGATTGGTCAAGGCCCTTTTCCAGGTGATTCAGTGTATGCACCATATTGGGCTCTTAGAGCAGCATTTGGCCAACCGGGATTTCCCGAAACAGTTGGAGAAGAAAGTAGATGAGTTAGGTGGCTTTCTAAAGCCGGCTCTTCCCACCCCACACATTTTTTCTGTTTTTCGACAGATTAGTGTGGGATGGGCCAACCAAACGTTAAATGCTTTAGTTGAGCATTACAGGATAAATTTAAACCAGTTGAAGTCTAAGATAACTTTGGCTATGCGACCACCTCCTGGACTCGAAAAAATAGACTTCAACAGCGCTTCGGCGCGTGCCTTGATCTGGGCTCAAAAAAACTTTAAAAATAAGTTGACAGATAAGACGATTTCGGCCTATGAGTCTTACATTTCGGAACTTCGCCCAGCGTCTGGAGTAAGGAACAATACGGGAGGGAGCAAGCAAACTCCGGCCCGTGTTGCCCCTCTACCCCAACGCGAAAAGCAAAATAAGAAAAGATCAAGGCAAAGCACTTCTCCCTCTTCTTTTCCTTCTACTTCTTCTTTCTCTCAGAGTAAGCGCCTCAATTTGCAAACATCTCCGGTCCATATTGTGACTGAAGATGCTCGCAAATTGAGTAACGCTGTCTCGCCTCGTCTTGCTCCTCTACCTCCTACTCCTCCTCAGCCTTTCTTCTCTGGTTCTCCTAGTGCTCTTACTAGAAATCCTCCTTCTGTTTCTTCTCCTGCTTCTGTTTCCTCTCCTGCTTCTGTTTCCTCTCCTGCTTCTGTTTCTTCTCCCCCTTCTCCTGCCTCTAGTGTGATTCAACCAGGTATATCGTACTCAGAGAAAGTCAAATCACCGAGCCGCAACTCGGGCCGCTCATTTGATTCTAAATTCTCCCAGTTTCGGCATAAAAGCGGAGTTAATTTTGACAAAAGGAATTGGCGCCTCCCCGATGTTTGTAAAAACATCCTTATGATTGGAAGTTCAAATTTAGGACGCAATGATCGAAATTCCCATCCGGACATCCAGGTGGAGTGTTACCCCGGCGCCAAATTCAATCATCTGCGCTCTATGTTTAAAGGGCACAGGGGCCAGTCCAGTCCCCAAAAAATATTATTAAATATTGGCGTGAATTCTCGAAACGATAATTCTGATCTCGTAGTTAAGCAGTTGCGGAATATGCTTAGCGATATCAGGGTCAAGTTTAGATCAGCAAAAATTTATTTCGCTGAACTAAACTTTTCGCAAAAACTCCCTCAGGCTGAGAGGAGAACCCTGAGCATCATCAACGAAACCATTCGGAAAGTGAAGGACGTTAATGTGATACCAAAAATTGATGACGCGAAGTTTGATGTTGCTCAGGATTTAATCCATTGGACCACGAGAACCGCCAATATTATGTACGATCACTGGTTGAACCACCTAAATTTAAACTAAGTAAAGGCAAAGGTAATAGCCGCCTAACGGATGTGGGATTAGGAACTAATGTGGTTAACCTGTCTGGCACCAATGACCTAACAACCCAAGAGAAATCTCTTTTAGATCGCGGTTTAACTTTTGTACCAACACCAAAGCCTAAAACTGATAACCAAACAAATTTACCATCATACAACTGTAATTTTCTTAGGCAAATGAAATTAGCCGACCGCTTTAGAAACTCCAGCGGTCGGAAACTTCCTTTTACAGAATCATCTGGTTGGTCACCTCCAGATAGTGAAGTAGATCCCGAAATTATTGAGGCTAGCAAACGAATCATCCAAAAGGTGTTCAGCATGAACATACTCTCCGATAAAGACAATTTAACAGCTGGTGAACGGAGAGCCCTCACGAAACTTCGAAAAAATAAGAAATTAGTAATTAAACCAGCCGACAAAGGTGGGTCGGTAGTTGTTCTATCTCGGGATAATTATATAAAGGAAGCCATGAGACAACTCAGCAATACTAAACATTATAAGAAAATAGATTCACTTATTTGGCCTAGTAATATCGAAAAATTCAATAAGATCTTAAAATTTCTCCTCGACGAAGGTCACATTACCAAAAAACAATTGAAATATTTAACAGCTAAGCTCAGTGCTCAAACAAGACAATTTTATATCCTACCAAAGATCCACAAGGACCGTTCTTCATGGACGGATGACTTAACTCCACCCGGGAGGCCAATTGTATCAGATTGTAATTCGGAATCTTATGCGATCTCGGAATTAATTGATTATCATCTGAAACCTATAGCAAATAGACATCCGAGCTATCTAAAAAATACACAGGACTTCCTGTCAAAAATTTCGAAATTGAAAATATCAAAACATGCAATTCTGGCTACTTTGGATATCGACAGTATGTATACGAACATTGATATTGATAAAGGTGTTAAATCAGTTAAAAATGCATTTGAAAAATATCCGGATGCAAAACGCCCGGATGAACAAATTTTGGATCTTTTAGAACTGAGCTTAAAAGGTAATGACTTTCAATTCAATGGAGAATATTTTCTACAAATAATGGGTTGTCCTATGGGTAAAAGATTCAGTCCTAATTTTGCAAGCATTTATGTAGCGGAATGGGAGGAAAATGCCTTAAGCAAATGTGCAAAGCATCCTCTCGTATATCTAAGATATTTAGATGACATTTTTATTATTTGGGAACATTCAAAAGAAGATTTTGATAAATTTTTAGAAATTTTGAACAATCATGATCCAAATATTAAATTGAAAGCTACTATCAGTGAAAATTCTGTTGATTTTCTCGATGTGACCGTGTATAAAGGCAAGCAGTTTCAGGCGTCCGGTCATTTAGATTATAAAGTATATTTTAAACCAACTGATTCACATCAATTGTTGCACACAAAATCATTTCATCCCCAACATACATTTAAAGGTATCATCAAGTCACAGCTCATTCGTTTCCACCGCAATTCAAGTGATAAGGTAAATTTCAATGAGGCTTGTTCTACTCTATTTGGCGCCCTCAGATCGAGAGGGTACTCGCTGCGCCTTTTGCGTAGCCTGAAATCCCAAACCCTGAAAAAGCTCGAAAGTCCAGCTGAAACTACCGATTTCGAACCACTGAAGATTGAACACAACAGACCGTTGCAAAATAGTAGTGGCGCGGTATTTAATTGCAAAAAGCCTCGTTGTAGACTGCATACTTTTATGCCTGATCAGAAAGAGGAATTTTCCTCCGAACAAACGAAAAATCATTATCAGATCCGTAACCCCCTCCATTGTGATTCACCAAACATTATTTACCTTATCACTTGTAAGCGATGTCGGAAACAGTATGTTGGTCAAAGTCAAAATCCTTTCCGAGAACGTGCTACTAGACACAAACAGGATATAAAACATAATGCTGATGCCCCAGTAGCACAACATTTTAACCTTCCTGGCCATTCTTTGGATGATTTCGAAATCCATCCTATTGAACAACCACCAATTAAAGACACATTAGAAGAAACGGATGAATTTAGAAAAAAACGTGAAGCTTTTTGGATCAATACGCTTCAAACCCTCTGGCCATTTGGTATGAACATATCAGAGGGCGAATGCGAAAGGAGGTCCATCATTCCTTTCACTTTAACGTACAACAGAATGAATATCGAAATAGCAAAAATGTTAAAAGATGAATTCAATTTTACCAATGCTAAATTAAATGAACCTTTGAATCTTCGACCTGTCATCGCCTATAAGAAAAACAAAAGCTTGCGTAACATCCTTGTAAGGACTAAATTAGAGCCCATCAATGAATAACATCAATTTTTGCCAGTCAGTTTAACCAGTTCCTAAGCTCATCACTTAGTTTAAATCAATTTTATGTAATTTTTTGTCATGTTTGAAACCCATCAGGGTTCAGTAGATGAAAACAATTTTTCGGCGGCATATTAAAAGAAAAAAACGTTTCAGTAGGAAATGTCTGTGCCAGTGCGATTTTTTAACCTCAAACACACACACACACACACACACACACACACACACACACACACACACACACACACACACACACACACACACACACACACACACACACACACACACACATACATACATACATACATACATACATACATACATACATACATACATACATACATACATACATGTACACGTTTTTATAACATACAATATATAATAGGTAAGTCAATACAGTTTGTAAAAATATGTGTAGCATGTAGGTACCAAAGATGAGAGACAGGAGAATTAAAAAGTACAGAGAGATAGGAAAGTGTCACAGAAAAAGAGACAAAGGTACACACGCTGGGTGAGGGTAGTATGGGTTTTGTTCTCAATTTTTGTCTACATTGCTCGAAAAATGTTGATACTCACAGAGTGTTGGAAACCGTCAATGTTAAATTTCACTCCGAGCAGTTGATATCTTAACGGGTTTTAGTGCTCTAAATACAAAAGTGAAAAAAATATGAAAACTGAACTTTAACCATCAGGGATATAACGTTAATTTGGGCTGCCCGGTATATCGATAAACCGATACATACCGGTATTCAAGCCAATATAAGGAATAGTCTCATGAGTGTGGACCTGAAAGTTTTATATTTTACGAGCCCTTACGCGAGAGAAAAATACTGTTTTCGGATCCACACGAATGAGATAATTCCCGATATTCACTAAAATGGCGTAGATTTTCTTTTTTATTATATGCTACGTTACATTTTACTGTACAATATTCAGCAAAATTCGACTGCAAACAAGTTTCAAAACAATAACAAGGATCCGCTGATCGCTCATTCAAGGCGAGGTCATGCACCGAAGCGTGACGTCATTTAGTTAAGACACGGAGGGATATTTTTCGCTATCTTTCAAGTCGATGGATATCGAGAAATATCATTTTGAGAATTTGCGATCATTCACAGGCTAATATACAATAAATACCGATACTCAAACCAGTATCGATTGAATTCCGATGTAATTACAAAAAATATCGGTTTATCGTCATTTTTTGCTCAACTTTGACGTAAGTCAAATTTGAGCTTATGCTGTCCGTCTGGCCGTCCGTCCGTCAACAATTCAATACGACTCGGACTAGAGGCTGTATTTATGAACCGATCTTTACGAAACTTCTTGGGTACCTTTGTTATGACCGTGGGACGAGAACGAGTGTTTTGGGGTCCGATCTGGCAGCCATTTTGCACAAAATTAGGTGCAATCATATTTTTGCGCAGAACTTCTTGGGTACCTTTGTTATGACCGTGGGACGAGAACGAGTGTTTTGGGTTCCGATCTGGCAGCCATTTTGTACAAAATTAGGTGCAATCAGGTTTTTGCGCAGAACTTCCATATGAAAGCTCTGATTTGAATAATTTTTTGTATGAATGCTTAGTACCATGGGATACATCACATATAATACGGGTTTTTTTCTCGTGCGTAAATTATGCCAATTAGACTAACTTTGATGTATTCAGCTCTCATAGGTTGTATAACAAAGATTGTTAATGAGTCAGTACAAAATGGTTATGTGCCACCATGTCTCAAATCAGCCCTGGTTACGCCTCTTCTAAAAAAGACTACTTTAGATCCCTGTGTACTGAAAAATTATAGACCTGTATCAAACCTGCCATTTATCTCCAAAGTCATTGAGAAAGTAATTGCCAAACAGCTGCGTTTATATTTAGACAACAATCAGCTTGTGGATCCAAAACAGTCTGCATACCGCGAAGGCCACTCCACAGAATCTGCACTTCTAAGCGTGCAAAATGATATACTAGAATACCTAGACCACCGGAAGGCAGTTGTTTTGATTCTCTTAGATCTTTCAGCTGCCTTTGATACCATAGACCATAAAATCTTATCCGATAGACTTTTGCATTTGGGTATTGATGAGTCTGCATTAAGGTGGTTTCATTCCTACATATCAGAAAGGACCCAGTGTGTCACAATTGAGGGAATTCAATCAAACCCTGTACCACTTAAATTTGGCGTACCCTAAGGCTCAGTCCTGGGTCCAATTCTTTTTACATTATACATACAGCCCCTCGGGGAGATTATTCGATCACATGGGATTGGCTGCCATTTCTATGCAGATGACTCACAGATCTATGCGGAGTTTGACCCCTTGGATACAAATGACACTGAGTTGAAATTTCAAATTTTGCGGAATTGCATCGATGATATTAGAACCTTTATGCTGGTAAACAAACTTAAACTTAACGATGAGAAAACAGAACTTATAATTTTTTCTTCTAGGCATAAACCTGCCCCAGACAATTTGCCCTGCTTTAAAGTAGGAGATTCCATTATCAATCCATCTACCACTGTTAGAAACCTTGGTGTGTATTTTGATTCTCACTTAACCATGGTTCCTCATATTTCAAAAGTCTGCCAGTCCGCCAATTTTTATCTTCGGAAAGTTGGTAGATCCAGAAAATTCCTGACCACGCGTGCCACAGAATGCCTCATTCACGCATTTATTTTTTCAAGGCTGGACTACTGTAATTCGCTTCTACATGGTCTTCCCAATAAACAACTTGGCAGACTACAGTCTATTCAAAACACAGCACCACGCATTGTGACATTAGCGAAAAAGAGAGATCACATAACACCTAAGTTGAAAAGGTTGCATTGGATTCCTATTATGGCCAGAGTTGAGTTCAAAATTCTCCTCTTCACATATAAAGTTCACACGAAGCAGTCTCCAGCTTACATTGCTAATCTAGTAAAACCATATATACCGAAACGCCCCTTCCGTTCCACAAACCAAAATCTTTTAGAGGAGAAATCCTATGTTCTCGCTAGCTGCGGTGGACGTTCTTTTAGCTATAATGCTCCTAGACTGTTTAACATGCTACCAGAATTTGTTAAAACAGCCCCTTCTTTGACAGCATTTAAATCTAGATTGAAATCCCATTTATTTAACAAATATTTTTAAATCCTATGTTGGTCATCATTTTGTTTATGAGCAGTGTTGTAAAGCGCCATGGGACTTTTTTAATATTGTGAGATGTTTGCGCTATATAAATGTATATTATTATTATTATTTATTATTTTAGTTTTACTTTCAGCACTGTAAGTGCAAATGCCAATACGTCTCGGGCTAGAGGCCGTATTTATGAACCGCTCTTTACGAAAATTCTTGGGTACCTTTGGTGTCACCATGGGACGAGAACGAGTGTTTTGGGGTCTGTTCAGAAATTCAAGATGGCCGATGGCAGCCATTTTGTACAAAATTAGGTGCAATCAGATTTTTGCGCAGAACTTCCATATGAAAGCGCTGATTTGAATAATTTTTTGTGTGAATGTTTATACCATGGGGTACATCACATATAGTACAGGTTTTCCTCGTGCAGAAATCATGCAAATTAGATGAACTTTGATTTTTTCAGTGCTACTTACACACAGTAAGTACACTTGACAATACGTTCGGGCTACTTCAGTTACTTCGTAGAATTACCCAAATAGACCCGACAACGCCCCCAAAGGTCAACAAATCACCGAAACGGACTCCCCGAAATCCTACTTTCCAATAATAGTTGCGTCCCTTTGTATAACAGTCAATCTAATTACCCAATGTCCTCGTTTTCCTGCCTATCCCGACCTATTTTGTGGATTATTCTTCTGTTCTCTGACCTATTACCGACCCTATACTGACTAACCTAGCAGTCTATCTAGTCTTAGCTATCTCTGGTTCCGACTTCTGCCATCATCCAAGTCTTATAATCAACAGTCAGATTGCTTCATTTCCCGTAATCTGTACATACCCATACAGAGTTATCTCCCATGTGTATAACAAGTCCTAAAGAGTTCCAAAGGCCAAGAGACAATCGAGCAGGGACAAGTATTGCCCGGACGAGTCGAATCTTGTCGAGCAAAAAGGCCATGGAGTAATTACTCGAATGGGTGACTCCACATGTGATCTTCGACTCATCTCGGAAAAAAGGGATTAACTAACTACAGACGTTTCCCAAAAAGGGATTCTTTTGGAATTCCGTAAGAGGGATTCCGTTAAAGTGATAACGTAAGTGGGAATCTGTAAGTGGTATTCCAAGCTCCTACACAACTCCTGGTAGTCTTACCATCGGCTTCCAACATGCCTTCAAAATATCTGTCCTATGATTAGCCTCTATTGTAGTCACCGAATACTATGGTGTTCTTCCACCATTACAACTTTATACCATTACTATTGACCTGTAGCTCTGATTCATACTTCCTGCCTATGCCTGACCCTGTCTCGACACTACCTTCGATCAGGTCTTTAACAGGCGTGACCTGACTGCCCCATTCATCTGAGCCCGTTTGGGTTTTTAAATTCCATTGACTTAGTGCACGCTAGGGTATGTTGCATACAAGAAAGAGTGTGTTCGCGGTACCGAGATATGCTTGTGTGCTAGTGTACAATCTGTACACATCCCATGCAGCACAGCCACACATGCCAAATGTGCTGATATTTGCTTATGTGAAAATACACAGTGTGCGTACAGTATATGCAGCTCATAGGCACATTCTATGAAAGGGATTCTATAGACAGAATAAAGAAGAGAGTCCACGGAGCGTGGGGCTCGTTGTTGATGGGGTGTGATGCAAGTGCACAATGTGCCACAACGTGTGTTCACCAAACGCCGCACATAGACACATGCTCAATGTGCTTATTTCTAGAGCACAATGCACGCATAACACACGCGGCACGTAGGTACATACTACGAAAAGGGGGTTCTGTAACCATAAACATACCTTAAAAGGGATTCCGTAAGTGGGATTCCTATCCGACTCCGTGAAATGGATTTCCGTGATTTGGCAAATACACTCGAGTGTATTCCCCTTCTCTTTTTAAAAACAAGGACAAATGTTATACAGTTAGAAATAAAGCTCTCTGGTGTTTTTTGTTTGGAGGAGGGGAATCTGCACCCCCCCCCCCCCCCCTTTCATGTAAACATGTGCAATTTTATAACACGGTATCATCAATCCTGAGTTCATAATACACGTGGTTCTGGATATTCATATGGAATACAAGTTCGGTCAGTGGCAAGGCCGCCGGCAAGAGCCTGGGCTATCAACGAGGGCACTTAGCGCTGGGTGTGATTTAAGACCTGAAGTTTATAAGGTATCATTTTTGTAATTTGTAATGTGACATTCAATATTATTGGCATTATGTTCAGATTTCCCCTTGAGAGGAATAATTGCCATCTGTAATGCTACTGGAGAGACAATATAAGCTGATATAAAAATATTATATTCGGTCTTTGTTTATAAGAAAAAGTGTTCATGCCGAGTTGGTCAAAGAAAACGAGGAAATGTAGAGATGAAGACCAGAAATGGGGATAGCGACAGTAAAGTGCATTTTAGTTTAATCCCGATATGGTAAAAAGCATGGGATAAAATATTACGAAAACTCATAACCCGTATCGAACAAACTGGTTGACGACACTATAATAATGTGTTGTCATATTGGCAGTTATTGAGGTGTGTAGAGTGTTTAATACAGAAAGCCTTACATATTTGCAGGTAATGGTTTCAATAGCTACAGTTATTCGGTAGAGTTCGATGTCTGCTACAGAATGGGCTACGACACGAAGGGGAAGTCATGAGAAACTCATAGAAAGATATGTTTATCGGAGCATGGAGATTTCTTGACAATAAAGAACCAGGAAATGTGGTTATGGTTACGAGATATGATAAAAATTACACCAGGTAAATTGAATAAAGCTCTATATAGATTATAATCGTTATCCGTGCAGTACAATGATCACAAAGGCATATGGTCTTTTTTACCTCTGATTGCGATTTGGTTGCACCGCACTTAAACTGCAAATAGACATTTGATAAAAAGTTAGCAATAAGGCTTAAAATGTTAAAAATCTGTTTCTCAGGCCCACCCGCATTGTCCTTTTGGCTGCCGCATGCTCTCTTTTTTTATAACGAATGCAAACTTAAAAAAAATTAAATTAAATGGTTTATGCCTGATATTTCACCCAAGTTAATAAAGTTGACAAATTTGTCCCTTGAAAGCAACAAGGCTTTGCAATGCTTTATCATTGCAACGCCTTCTTCCAATCAAGGGACGAAATGCACCACCAGCCATGCTATTCTGCAGATTATGAGGCCTAAAACTTAAAACAAACCAAGAATATGAACTTTTGATGGCAAAGAAATAATTACAAAAATAAAAAAAATGAAATAAAAAAACCGCCCACATGCAATTTTACAAACAGTGGCCTTTGAAACAGAAGATCTACTTTATGAGGCCTAAATAATTTCATTTTATTTAACAAATCAAGACTGAATCGGGAAAAACAATAATTGCTTCGAAGAAGATTCGCATTTCTTGTTCGAGAAGTGAGATTCCACCGAGTTCTGTTCAGAAATATACAGTGCGGCCGCCGCGGACTGGTCACTATCCAGCGTGGGCAATATTTTCACGGACGAAATAATATAGGAATAATTTAATTTGTCAAAAATTTAATTAATGAATCACTGTGGGAAAATGTGGACGCGGAGGCTGAGGACTAGATCTGGGTGGGATTTAACTGAAGGATAAACCATGCGGGACCTACGTACTGATGCTTTAAAGTTTACATTGTTCTATGTCCGACGTTATAGCGTCTCTTCACCGTCACTCTACAAGTAACGTCTTTCTGTATGTTATCAGTACGATCTGTGGTGATTACTTTGTAAAATTTATTATGTGAAACGTTTTGTTGAATATGGCACTGAAAAAGGACCAAGGGTCGAAAGCTTTGCGACATATTAGCTTTATTATTAATTTCTATGATCCTGTCCCTAATATGGACAATGCATTGTGATGGAGCAATAATAGTAGATTCCAAACACTAATTATAGGAATAATCATCAAAAATTTAATTAATGAAGCTCAGGGTACAAACCGGTGCTTAATTAATTAAAATTTTGCTGCTGCTGATTTTTATTACCTGGTAAGCGCATGCGTGGACATCACTGTACACGCGTGGAATGTGAGCAGTCCACGAAGACTAGACTGTAGCAGAGCCTGCAAATCTCAAATTTTGGGCCGAAGTGAATCCTTCAGAATCAAAACTTGAATCGAATCTCACGGCTCTTCATGTTACAAAGAGTGCACCTTCTTACAACGGCATATATTGTCTGTTTCCACTCCACTCATGAATTCAATGGCGAGTCGATTGTTTGGGCATGTGAGTCACAAAAGCGGAATATACCACAATGAAATGAACGTAGGATCTTTGGATGCGGAACCCCCTTGAGGTCTTCTTGGGTTCCGCTCCACAGTTTTCAAGGCATTTTAAAAAATGGCGTGCCATGTGTTCTATTCCACTGCCAATGAAGCCAAACTCATTTGCATTACCCCTGACATGTATACATTTTCTAAATTGGCTGAACCTAGTGAATACAGCCTGATAAGATAAAACGGATACATTTAATTGTGGGAGGCATAACTTCCAGTACAACATGAAGCCCCGACCCTAAAAATTGAATGAAAAATTGCCAAAACCAGCCACTTTCAGGCACTTGGCAGCCACAAAAGCAGAATTTTCCCAGCTTCAACACCTACCCAGGCCTGGAACACATCTTCTCCAAATACAAAAGAGAGAAAAAAAATTCTATGTTTCCGTCTCATTTTTTGGCTACACACCTGTAAACAATCCCGTGTAAAAATGAGGTCTGAAAAGCCTCATTTTCTGAGCCACTGTTTCACAGAAATCCCATGCTGTCATGACACTATGCATCAGGCATCCATCCAATGACCAAAACATTAAAGTTTACTTGCCAGCAAGTAGTCTCATGCTTTCAAATACCTAATACAAAAAATACAGACCTAATTTATGTGGGGTCAGATTCAGTATAGGCCTTTTATTTTAAAATTCTCCCCTGTGCAGAAGTACGAAACTCTGGAGCGGAACCTTAAATGTGAACAGAGAGTGATCTCCCCTTGAAACTGTCTTCTGCTTTTGAATCTGGAGACCATTTGCAGTTGAATGCACAAAAACCATTTCTCTCTATTTTCAATATGTAAAGAGATAGAGTTTGTTGTTTTCACCTCACAAAATGGTGTTTTCAAGATTTGTGGATCATTTTTTATGCATTTCAATTGAGGTAAATCCTAATATTATCTGTTTACATGCTAACTGAATTTCTGTAACTGAAAACACATATGAGACTCGTTTTTGTTGTTTTGCCCGTACAGACAGTGATAGGTGTGTGAGGCACTTGATAAGAGATGGATAATTGGAAAAATAAGAGAATACGAAGGCCCAAAAAGAGAGAAGGGAGGAAAGATACATTCAAACATTTTAACAGGGCATGGAAAGGGGGGTTCAAGGATGAATATCTAGAAAAATTATCTATTGATATTGATGCCTGTGCTCACTCACCTAATACAGATTATGCTGTCTTCTTCAGCCAACAGATTTCAAAGACCAATGTTCACCACATACAATGAAGCAAAATTCTCAACCAGTAACAATATGGGCTCAGTACCTTCCTGTTTGCGACCTGCAAAGGAAGAAAAATCACATTTCACTGAGGAGTGTTTCACTCACATCTCTGATAAAGATGAAAATATTGTCATAAATCTAAGTAAATTAAATGACACTCTGACATCCTTCATGAAATTACATAAGTGTTCTAGGTGTAAAAATCCATTACCAAACATATCAATTAATAGAAGGCAAGGCCTTTGCATTAGTGTTTTGGTCAGTTGCAAAAACTGTTCCGTGCAAGGTCAAGTACGAGAACTGTTCACAAAGTCCAGAAAGAATGCAAGGGGCCCTGCATCTTAATGATGGCTTGACACTCTCAGCAGTAAAGACCAAAGCAGGCCCTTCTGACCTGACATTTATTTTATCATGCCTAAATATTAAACCCCCATCACAGTCATTGCTTTATTCACGGCTCAATGATTTTTCTGATAAAGTAGAAGAGATAAATAGCCAGTCAATGATAAAAAAAAAATCAACTTTTCATAAGGGAGGTAACTAAGTTTAGTGGACAAGATAATGTTGATATAGCTCTAGACACAGCCTCCAATAACCGCCCACAAGCAGGATGTGAGGCAGCTACACAGTCTGTATCTGTAGTTACAGAGTTAAATAGCTCTAAACAGCTATCTTTAACACTTTCAACAGCAAACAAGCTTTGTTCAAAGTATGAATGTAGGCACACAAATAGGAACTGCCAAAAAACATTCAGTAATGAAGACTCCATTGCGTCAAGTGAATCAAAACTGGCCAAAAATAATCTCGACAAAATTGAGTCCTCAAAGATAATAAACATTCAGTCTGTAACCTGTGATGCAAGCTCCTAGCTTCAAAAACCTGTCAAAGAACATTCGGTGCATATTGGCAGGCCTGTAAGACAGTATACATGTTTTGTTAATTTTATGCGGACAGTACAAAAAAATGTGAAAAAATTAACACTGCAAAGCCATTTGCCAGGCAGTGACAAAAACCTTTTTAAGCAGAAATTAGCAGCCTGTACTAGGAGAAGAGTGTTTTTAGAAATTACTCGAGCACACAAAACTTTTTCACCTGAACAAGTATTTTTGGATCGCACTAATGAGGCAATACAAAACATACTACCCTCTTTTAGTAATAATCACAAAAAACTGTAGGAAACAGTCTCTTGTCTGCCTTGCTCATCTGCCAACATACACTCCAAATTTGTTGCCTTATGGCCAACATTTGAATTTGTGTAACAAAGACAAGGAAACATACAAAACTGCTTTAGACAAATGTCAAAACAGAAACAAACTTCAAAGAGTTTCTCGCCTTTTGAACACAAACAAAAATGAAAACTTACATCACAGGATGTTCACATATGCCCCAAAAAGTACACTTTGGTCAAGAAACTTCAATGGTTTATGTCATTCAGCAGTTCACTCAGCAACATTTGGGACTGGTAGATCCACATTATTACTGGCAAAGTCTTTTGGTTTGAAATTTAATAGAAGTGATCCAATAGTATGCCAAATGTCAAAAAGAGATCGCCGAACAGAGCTTGATAAAGTTAGAAAGTCAACTCCTATTGCTAAAAAGAAAACGTTTCCTTAATAGGAGAATCAAATGTAACAGAAAATTGCTTCAAAATTCTTTGTTTGCAAATTGTAATGAAGGCTTGCAAATTGATCATGCTTATGGAATTAATCCAAAACTGAACTGAAAAAAAGATAATTATTAAACTTCCAAATGTTTACAAAAGACAATTACCTCACAGCACACATCTAGCACAGCCCCTATGGCCGTGGCACTCGCCTGTATTTTGCAAACATTTCTAGATTTATTTACACTGTCTGGTTAGAGAGACAGATGACTAAATTTTAAGCATGTTTTTACATGACACAGATGAGATACATGTAAGGAAGGGTCCAGTGGAGTTCCTGGATTTTGTAAAAAAAAATGCCATTCTATGAACAGCCAAACCCTTCCTTTTTCCACGAAAAGTAATAAGTACTCTGCCATAGCCATGCCTATCTGTAGCAGCCTGCCACAGATGACAGGTCCTAGTTTCCAGAGTGTGTCTTTCAATGGCACGAGAATATCTTTGAACTTCCTCACCGGTGAGGACTGTACTGAATACTTCAGACATTTTTAACAAAATTTTACTGAAATCAGAGATGTATTTGAGCAGTAAATGCCAAGGCCAATATAGCTTTGAGAAAAATTTGCAGTATATCTGGAATAAAAACAAAAGAAAAACATTTTACTGAAAAGTCAGTTTCCTAGTGGTAGCAGGTTTATTTTTAGTCTCCTCCTCTCTCTCTTCCTTTTCAGGCTTGACCTCCACTCAAACCCCCCCCCCCCAATAAAAAAAAAATCATTTAAGAAACAGAAAAGAAAAACAAACAAAAAAACAGGGGGGGGGGGGGGGGCAGGGAGGATGTGGGGTATCAGACAATTGATCTAGTTCCCAGAGACGGGTAAGACCTCACACTACAGTGAGGCAACCTAAGACAGGGAACCAGATCACAGAGATTGATTTATGCTGCTTGGAGCCAGCATGTTGGATAATTATTTTTTCTATTAGAACATGCACAAATTATGAAGTGCATTGAAATCAAATCTGATTGGAATGCAGTTTAGGGGGAGAGAGAGGAAGAGGGCGGGCGGAGGGAGCCAGGCCAGGGGTTGGAAGTGGTGGGGGGGGGGTAGAGGTCCAAACACTCACCCTATGTCAGTAGATAGTAAGGCAAAACAAAACAGATTTTTTTTTGCGTGCACGGGTACATGTCAAACAGACGCCTGACACACACACACACTCCACGAGACACTGCCCTGAAAAAAACACTTTTCACTTTCAGACTGCATGAGTGCTGACCAGTGGTCATCTTTACTCATGTAGTTTGTACAAAAATAAGATACTGTGGATGGGAACAAAGCAAGCAGTGCAATATCCTATCTATGCGTGGCTTCCTTTATTAACAAACTTGACAAAATTCCAAACAACAACAAATACTCAATTTACTGTGAAATTGGGAAACATGAATAATATTCTCAAAATTGACATGGTGTTGGTCCCCACTTTTATTTATTGAGCCTTTCTTGATTGTTTGCAGTCACTTGCATCTCCAAATAAATAAGAAAATGCCATTATATTCACAAAAATGATATCTTTTCATGTCACACTTATCAAACAGAACTTCCTGGTTGAAACTCTGAAATTACGCTCTTAAGGTTCCGCTCCACAATTTTCAAGGCATTTTCAAAAATGGCGTGCCATGTGTTCTATTCCACTGCCAATGAAGCCAAACTCATTTGCATTACCCCTGACATGTATACATTTTCTAAATTGGCTGAACCTAGTGAATACAGCCTGATAAGATAAAACGGATACATTTAATTGTGGGAGGCATAACTTCCAGTACAACATGAAGCCCCGACCCTAAAATTTGAATGAAAAATTGCCAAAACCAGCCATTTTCAGGCACTTGGCCAGCCACAAATGCAGAATTTTCCCAGCTTCAACGCCTACCCAGGCCTGGAACACATCATCTCCAATAACAAAGAGAGAGAAAAAAAATTCTATGTTTCCGTCTCATTTTTTGGCTACACACCTGTAAACAATCCCGTGTAAAAATGACGTCTGAAACGTTGGCCTCATTTTCTGAGCAACTGTTTCACAGAAATCCCATGCTGTCATGACACTATGCATCAGGCATCCATCCAATGACCAAAACATTAAAGTTTACTTGCCAGCAAGTAGTCTCATGCTTTCAAATACCTAATACTTAAAATACAGACCTAATTTATGTGGGGTCAGATTTAGTATAGGCCTTTTATTTCAAAATTCTCCCATGTGCAGAAGTACGAAATTGTGGAGCGGAACCTTGTGTTGATGTGTAGGTTACTGTGTAAGATGTCATCATTTTTTGTGATGACGTCACCCCTAGTAACCTACAAATCAAAAAGGTCACAACGATTTCTCTATCTATATATATGGGATCATAATGATTTATCTCTATCCACCCAACTCAATACTTCTATAATCAACGAGTTCTTTGTGATGGTGTGAGGTAATAATGAAGAAATGAAAATTAAAAAAAATTATTCCTTTGAAAAATGCGATTTTATTCCAAATGTATTACGCTGTGATTTGTTACACAAGTGTTTTTACATTAAAACTAACCGATTTACAATTACGTTGTTATATCAACGCTTTTAAGTAGATAAAAGGAGGTAGGTACAATATATAACAGATGAAAAATAAATTGTTTTAGTTACACATCGTGGGGGCGCGGTGGCTCAGTTGGTAGAGGTGCAGACTGCAAGCCGAGAGGTCCTTGGTTCGAATCCCACCTGCGGCAACCGCGTTGTGTCCTTGGGCAAGACACTTCACCTCGATTGCCTACATGGGGGCACGATGACGCTGTGTACTGAGGCGTACTGCATGTCGATGGTGCGCGTGTCTTCAACCAATCTAACCCTGCCTGTGCTGCGGTGCAGAGTTCAGAGTTACGATGTTGGAGAGCTGACAGCTGCTCGTCGTTGCTCGGTGGTTCTCTCCGGGTACTCCGGCTTCCTCCACCCGTAAAACTGTCACGGTCACGGTTAGCCATTGTGCATAAGTATGTGACCTTAAACACCAATAAATAAATAAATAGTTACACATCCTAAAACATATAGAACAATTTAGAACGCTTTTACATTAAAATGTTAATTACATTTGTATATATGGTGCACAGTTAGCATTTTTGGTTTGAACAAAAGGTTTGCTTGATTCTATAAAAAAACTTCTACGGTCAGAACAGAAAAATGGTGGATGAACTCGATTCATTTGCAAACGGAAAAGTTCTATTGGTTGTGTGCGTGCGTGAGCACATAGGATTGAACACCGTCCTGATCTGTTTTCGGGAGAGTATATTGTTTTTAGTTTACCAACTTTAGTTGTGTGAGATTATGGCATGGCTCGATCGGTCGGCGTCAGCGTACGTGTCCAATAATGTTAAAGCTTCTGTTTAGGTCACTTACTCGCCCTATTTCCATATCATGGCCTTTATAATGCTGCTATATGGTGATTATTATCATTCTACCATGATTTAACCAATCATACCCTGCATTTTAAACATTTTTCTTAACATTTTTAGTTGCGTTTAATTTTCTGTTTAGCTCAGAATTTCATGTTTAACTAAGTGTTTGGGTCAGCTGCTGTACTCTTTCTATTCATATGGCACTTATATTCATCATACATGTTCCTCAGTATCATTGTTCCATGATTAACCCCTCATACGCTGCATTTTAAACATTTTTCTTGACATTTTTAGTTGCGTTTAGTTTTCTGTTTAGCTCAGAATTTCATGTTTAACTAAGTTTTTAGGTCAGCTGCTGTGCTCCTTCTCTTCCCATGGCACTTATATTCATCATACGTGTTCCTCGGTATCATTGTTCCATGATTAACCCTTCATACGCTGCATTTTAGACATTTTTCTTGACATTTTTAGTTGCGTATAGTTTTCTGTTTAGCTCGGAAGTTCATGTTTAACTTAGTGTTTGGGTCAGCTGCTGTGCTCCTTCTCTTCCCATGGCACTTATGTTCGTCATACATGTTCCTCAGTATCATTGTTCCATGATTAACCCCTCATACTCTGCATTTTAAACATTTTTCTTGACATTTTAGTTGCGTTTAGTTTTCTGTTTAGCTCGGAATTTCATGTTCAACTTAGTGTTTAGGTCAGCTGCTGTGCTCCTTCTCTTCCCATGGCACTTATATTCATCATACATGTTCCTCAGTATCATTGTTCCATGATTAACCCCTCATACTCTGAATTTTAAACATTGACATTTTTAGTTGCGTTTAGTTTTCTGTTTAGCTCAGAATTTCATGTTTAACTTGGTGTTTATGTCAGTTTCTGTGTTTTACTTTTAAGAGGTTGTGTCTAGGTCAGCTTTATCGCATGTTATGAGCCTGTTTGATACAGTTCTTGTGTTTGCCAAAGTTACTATTAAAGAGGAATGTTAGTGAGCTATAGGGCGTTGCCGTCCTTCTTGTTTAAATTACAATATGCACAATAAAAGAAAAATAAAATGTTACAATTACAAATCGAATGTATACAGAGAACTGACCAGGCATTTAGTCCTTGCTGTGTGTAATACATGAAATGTATAAAATTATATTTACAATATATTATCACATACAAAATGTGCCATATTAAATGTTATGATAGTTGCGGAGAAATATTCTAAACTATTGAATAAGAATATCATCATTGTAAAGATCATAGTTGATAAATATTTGCAAAGGGTTTGGAACCTTTTACACATATACAGTACATTCGTTGTGGACTGGTCATATTCCACGTGATGTCCACGCATACGTTTACCAGGTAATAAAAATCATCATCAACACATTTTTTTTATTAATAAAGCACCGGGTAGTTGATGGATTGTTGATGATTATTCCAATAATTTATGTTTGCAATCTAATATTATTGCGTCTGTGGAAATATTGCTCACGAGTGGAAAGTGACCAGTCCAAGGCGGCTGGACTGTAAATAAAAAATATAAGCATTGATGTCTGCAAAACAATGAAATAATATGTTGAATAGGTCGAATTACATAATATAATATAATAACACTTCGGCTGGCCGCTGATTTGTCGCAGTTCTTGTATGAGAAGGCCTTGGTTACCCATGTTCTACCAACTGCCACCCTATTCCCGTGCTTCTTCTCTCCTCCCAACACTCGGAGACGAACTACTTGATGACATCCCTTGCCCCATTCTTCCCAATCTCTTCGATTAGTATATTAACCCTCTCCTTTGAGTCGCCCCCTAACCACATGTCCTTCATTCTCCCATCCCACTTCCCCATTATACTCCCCGTGAATCTTGTTCTTTTTGACTGGTATTTTGGGCATTCTATAAGAAAGTGTTCCAGGGTCTCCACCACGCCCAAGTTACACATCTGGCACTCCTTTTCACTGTTTAATATATGTATGTTTTGGCTAATATTTGATTGAAAATTTGCTTTTGCCAAGCGTGAGAGCTGCTGTGAACTTTCTCGACTGAATGGTTATCGAAGGAGATATATATTAGTCATTCAGAAGCTATGCACTTGGTATCTTGAGACAGTTTATGAAGTGGGTCGTTGAGAGGCTTCGCCTAGCGAACCAGGATCCAACACCATATATGTCTCATACAGTTAGCTATGGTAGAAAGCTCAAATTAAAAGTTGGTATCGACCTCCAAGAGCGCTTCCATTACATTTTATCAGTGGTAAAAACAGCTAAATTAAATATTTAAACATTCACTCTTGCTTGCGTTGCGTGCGTGCGTGTGCAACTTCAATAATAAGAGATCTTCTTTAAAACATCGATTTGTTTACTCTTTATATTACACATACCAATTGAAATGATGATATATTTTCTTCTTTCATTCTAGTGATTAACTACTGTTTGTATGTTTTGGCTAATATTTGATTGAAAATTTTGTTTTGCCAAGTGCGAGAGCTGCTGTGAATTTTCTAGACTGAACGACTATCGAAAGAGATATATATTATCTATGTGCTTGGTGTCTCGAGACCGTTTATGAAGTATCTGACTGAGAGACTCTGCCTAGCGAACCCAACCCCGCATATGTCCGAGACGGTGCGCTATGGTAGAAAGGTTGAAATAAAGTTGGTAACGACCTTTCAGGGTGCTTCCATAACGTTTCGTCAGCGGTTAAAACAGCTAAATTAAATTTTAAAACATTCACTCTTGTGATTAATATAAAAGTTGTAGATCAAAGACAACGAATTATGCTATCCCAATCAGATCATGTGTTGAAAAAGATATGTCACCAGACGCACTTCCTGTGCAGTATTTCTTCTTCATCTGTATAACATTTGCAGGTGTGTCAGGTGAATGGCGCTGTGTCCATTTGCAAAAACTCTGTAGTTTATCCGCATACCCATTGCTTGCATCAAACGTGTGTTTGTGAAGTTTTGTTTCAACTAAGGATGGGCCGGTCCGTGGCAAATGTCTGTCTGTCGGTCTGTGACCAACGAGTTTTCTACACTTAATAACTTTTAAAATACTCAGTGGAATGATCTTGTATTCGGTCTGCAAGTGCATCTCATAGTTGTCTAGTCTCACGCTTGATGCAGTTGGTGTTATTCGCCGTATTCTAATCTGATTCATGACCCTTTAAGGCTTGGTATGTTTTGCAAATATGTTTGTTTTTTAAGCGATAACTTTTAACATACATAGTGGAATGGCATCATATTTGGTGTGCAAGTGTTTTATCATCTGACGCGTTGGGTGTCATGTTCCTCTCTCCCTAATTGTCTTAATGGTGGTAGTCAGATCTCTGCTCTGTCACAATAGGTTTACGAATCTCTTCCCTGAATGGTATCTCTCTGTCATCCACCCATAAACGTGTATATTCATCGTGACCACAGTCCAACCTGTGTAATGAAATGCCCTCCCTGGAACATGTAGGGTTAATATAATTTGACTTGGGAGTCTTGGTTCCCTAAGTGTTAATAAGAGTGGCCAAGTTCCTCTTGGTAATAATTCTCTGGTGAATAAACTTTAATAAATATGAAAGCTGTTTCTGAATCCTTCTTAAAGAGACAGCTATGCTAACATACTATTTTACAATATTTCGAATTCTAGATTTTAATAAATATGGAAACTCTCTTAAAGGCACGGCTATGCTGTCGTGCTATTTTACAGATATTCATATTTCTAATTAAAATTGCATAACAGTATATAAACAGTGCATACGAACCAGACGATCGGTTCTCACACTCCTGCACGTAACTGCACATAAACACCAGCTGCAGTCTGACCTGCAGTAACCTTATCAAAATGCTTTTGACAGAAATTGTATTATATTCTGACCTGGCATAACCTCGACACACCAAGAATAACTTTTAGCTCTGGGAACTGCGTAAATATCACGTACAATAATAAATTATGGGCGTCATATAGTAACTCCCCAACCTTGAGAATAAATTCGGATAAACTTCATAAATGCAAACCAACAGCATGCCAGCGTCATTTTAGTGTGAGAATTCATACTGATAGCACAGGATGCCCCCACTATCCCGGAATGGAGATGATGAGGGGTTATGAAACACCTCTTCATCAACTTGGGGTATACGTGGTGTTTTGTGGTATCAACCTCTTGTGGACGTGACTAGCTGCGCTCAGAAAGTCACGTACACAACAGTATATAAACTGGTGGAAAGACCCGAGAACTTCACTTCTCTCTGGGCTTTCATGGTGTACAGAACTTGACGTCACTCTCTCCTATTTTCGTGGAAGAATGCTGCCAGGCCAGACACCAGTATTAGATGAAGGACACGATGAGAGCGATGCGATATTTTCGACTTAGTTTCATTACGTATCTTCTACATTAATATTATTACCAGAGAGAGAAACCAGTGTAGTTGTAGGCATTTTAAAATAGGGTTTAAATAAAATAGAAAACTGTAAGTACATTTTTATGTGTTTTTACTTCACCCATTCACTGCGGCTGCAGTACATCAAGAACTTTTGCAGACTCCACAGAAACTGGTTGCCTTCTTGCAGACTCCACAGAAACTGGTTGCCTTCTTGAATGAACTTTTTAAATTGTCCTGTGGCCAATTGCCACGATTGAAGTCCTAACCTAAATCCACTAGACAATCATTTTCAACAGGGTACTTAACCCTGCTTCGCCACAGGCCAGTTTATATGGTGCCGTTTGTCAGGATGTGGACTCTGACTACTAACTTTCTTGAGACGATCGGGTGAACATTCTAAAAACATCTATTGACCCTAACGGACCCAGTGAAGCCAAAATTGACTAAAAACATTGCCGCTGGGGAGCACAGTGAACTTGTGAGAACTTGTTGACACTGTTTACGAGGGACAGTCATCCCTTGAGTTACTGGTATGCCTGGCAGCAGACACTCATAATCACCCTCTGAACCCAATGGTCGAAAATTTACTGGTACAACTATATGGTGGAATTGACTGCATGTCCGACTGAATGTCCAACATGCCATCATTTACTCTGACGCTGACCACCAATCGCTTCCATATTCAAGCCACACTCGACTGGTCGCATCGAGCGTTGCTCATAAGATATATAGAACTTTTGATGGAACGTCAGGGAAAAATGGAAACTCAGGGAACAGTGCAAAATCTTCAGGAGTTCGAGAAGATTCTGGAAAGACTTCCATGTGTGTTTCAAAATCTATAACACTAGCAAGGTAAGTGCAATTTTATTCATTTCTTGTTCATTAACAGCAGAAAATTGTAAATTAAATTAGTAAATTAATTGAATAATTGAAAATGACTATGCTGCAAGACAAAGAACAACGGTTGCTAGACGAACTAGCTAGACTGAGGCAAGAGACGGAGGGTCAAGTGAATCAGTATGAGCAGCGACTTGCTGAACTGAACACCCAGGTTCACAGTTGGTCGCAGCAGCATGCTGCCTTGCAACAAACGCTCCAACAAACTCAGACGGCCCTCGCCCAAGCTCAGACGGACATGGCACAGCAAAAAGCTGATTTGGAACTACAAATATCCACTGATAAAGCTAATGCACAAGTAAGGCAGGCAAAATTAAAGAAACAACTGGCAGAGGCTGAAAAGAAGGCAAAGATGGCAGAGGACCCAATGGCCTATGCTATCAATGACCTTCACGAAACCGTGTGCCAGAGTGAGAAGAGTAATGCAAAAACTGCTAACGCCACTCAGGCACAGTCAATTAACTCCCATATTAAGAAATTTCATGGGAACCCGCTGAACTTTTGAGGATGGATAAAATCCCTTGATCTTTTCTGTGAGACTAATGATGTAGAAGAGGAGCGGCGAACCAAAATCGCCACTCAAACCAGTGAATTTGTGGTAGCCAACTTTATTTTGCGCACAATGAAGAAAACTCCTCATATGCCTTGGTCAGAACTGTATAGCGAATTGAAAAGTCGCTATAGCGCTACCATGGATAATTCCATGGCTACCAATCAATTGCGCCACATGTGACAAGGGAAAAATCAAACCCTTGTCACATACGCTGAGCAATTGCTTGATCCTGCAAAGGATGCTTTTGATCAGGAAATTGACAATCCAACCATCCAGAAAAACCTCTCAGATTATTTTTGTGACGGATTGTATGATTCTGATGTTCAGATGAAATTGATCCGTCACATGCCAAAGACGCTAGAAAATGCTGTTAGTCGAGCATTATTCGAAAACGCCACGAAAAGCAAATTTTGTGCACGCTCTAAGGCTTCTAAAGGAAAAGCACCCTTTGGAAAATCATTTGAACGACAGTATGAAGAATATGAGCATTATCGGGACCCTGTATTTCGAGACTCCTTAGATGAACATGAAGAACCTGTAGATCTCCCCTTGGAGACAAGAGATGAAACTCCCATGGACATAAGTGTGGTGCGCCAAAGACATAAGGTTAATCTGTTAACTAAAAATTACAGTGGTGGTTATTCACGACCTCCATATCTGAATCAGAATAGAACTCAGTACAATAATAACCAATATAGAAATAGGGGAAGTCAAAATTACAATAGATATCAGAAACTGACACGATTTACACGTCCAGTTTGCAATCGCTGTAATCGTGTTGGCCATGTGAAATGTGATTGTCGCATAAACTTAACCAAACAAGTTAGAACGCTTGATATTCAACCAGCAGGTGAACGGTCACCAGGGGCGACCTTTTGCTGCTTTCGCTGTGGGAAGCCAAACCACTTCGCTCGCGATTGCCGAGTAAATTTAAACAAGGGATACTCTGCCCATATGGGGCAATGAGCAGAGTTGATGAGAAGTCACATGCTCCCAACAGGAGTGAAAATGAAAATCACCAGGGAGAAGTGATAAAGACAGTGCAGAATAAATGCATGAATGTGTGTAAAAATAAAATTGTAAATAACAAGGCAGGTGGAAATACGGGTAATAAAATATGTAATATAAAGCCAAGTATTCATTCTCAAATGAGGAGAATCAAAAATGGTTGTCCTCCAGTGAAAAACAAAGCCATTCAATGCACAAGGTGTGGCCAGACCACACATAATAGGAAAAATTGTACAGTAAAATTCACAACTATTCCTCTGACTGGTAGGCCAAAGAAACCCAAGGTCAACTCACAAAATGGCTGCCCTGCAAAGGACAGTCAGCCTGAAAAGTTTAATTCACAGAATTGTTTCAGCTTTCAGACCACCAGTGGCCTGGAAGTGAAAGTATACAGGTCTGGTATAACTCAGGTAGCTGCTGACGCTATGGTGAGTGTGGCTAACAGCCAATTGACACATGGCAGAGGTGTTGTGAGAGTGATAGCTCTTGGAGCTGGTCCAGCCCTTGAACACGAATGTCAACAATATATCCAACAACATGGAAATCATCCAGTAATCTTCCAGAATATGGTTACCAGTTGTGGAATGTTGCCATGTTTAAAAGTTATACATGCTGTAGGACCATGGTGGAATGATTATAGTGATAAAACTAAATGTTTAGAAATATTATACAGAACTGTACAGAAAGTATTCCAGGTATGTGATAACAAAAATTTTGCAATCATAGCTATCCCACTGATCAGTAGCGGGATATATGGTGTATCTAAACAGAAGTTGCAGATGTTTATGTTAAAGTTCTACAAAACTTTACCCCTAAACATTTAAAAGAGATACAAATTGTAGATGTAGACCCTGATATTACAATTTATATGAAAAATGCTTATGATAATCAACCAGGTAAGCAGGTTTGTGTTTGTGTAAAACAGCAAAAACAGGAAATATTTGAATCAGGAAATAAGAATTCAAGAAAAAGGAACCAAGATCAAACACTTGGGAAAAACCCAAAACAACAAAACAGGAAAAACCCACAGGGAGGTCATGGGAAAAAAACATGTCAACAGGAACTGAAAGATGCTATGGAAACCAAGGGAAATAACTTAGTAAATAATGATGATTACCCAAATGGGGAACAACAGCAACAAAAACTTAGAAATTCTCAACCGGAAACCATAACCATTAATTATGGAGCTGCTTCTTTGAATAGTGTCTTAGTGAACATCAATGGACAGTGAGTTTGTGCCTTATTGGATAAAGGGGCACAGACAAGTTGCATTAGTACTAAATTTTGGAAAAATCTTAAACACCGACCGAAATTAGTTGGTGACAGAAATACTTTGCCTCGCATTTCAGGTATCACTGGGAATGGCACTATCCCTCGAGGAAAAGTTAGACTTGAATTTCATATTCAAGGAATTTATCAGGTACATGAGTTCATAGTGTTAAATGAATTGAATCAAAGTATGTTGTTAGGAATGGATTGGAATAGGGGCAGTCGAGTTAATTTATATTGGGAATTTCACAAATTGAGATTAGATGGTCACTATGTACCCATTGTTCAAGACATACAGGTGAGTTGTCTTACTCGACTGATTAATCAGGTTGAACTTAAACCACAGTCCACTTGTTTGTGTACAGCAAAAGCTTCCGGTGCAAAATCTGTTTTTGATACAAAATACTTAGAACATCATGGTTTGACTAAAGGTCACGTGGCTGAACAGCCTGGCCTCTTAGTAAGTAATAGTATAGTAACTAATGGTAATGAAACCATACCTGTACTGTTGGTGAACAGTACCAACAAACATTATACCTTAAAGAGGGGATGTTTGATTGGAAAACTTGAACCAATAGAACAGGAAGAAAAAGTCTTAGAAGTTAATCAGGTCTTAACTCAAAATACACCTGAAGACCAGATCACAGATGCTGACATACAGGTGCCTGAAGGCAAACGGCACCTGTTGATGCCAGTCATCAATAATAATAGAGACTTGTTTGCAAAAACTGCTAAAGAATTAACACAGACAGATACAGTTAAGATGTGCATAGACACTGGTGATGTGCCACCAATAAAGAGTAGAGCATATAGAGTTCCATTACTTAAGAGAAAAATTATAGATGAAGCACTTGAGGGGATGCGTCAATCGGGAATTATCCGAAGGTCAAATAGTGCATGGAGTTTTCCTTGCTTGCTTGTGGACAAAAAAGATGGCTCGAAATGGTTCTGCGTGGATTTCCGTAAACTTAATGAGGTCACAAAAGTTACAAACTGGCCACTTCCATTAATTGACGACATTTTTACTTTGTTGAATGGATGTCAATACTTTACCACTCTTGACATGAAATCAGGTTACTGGCAAGTCAAGATGGATGAAGAGGACAGACCCAAGACAGCCTTTGTTTGCCATAAGGGCCTCTATGAGTTCAATGTGATGGCCTTTGGCCTCGTTAACATGCCCTCTGTGTATCAATCACTCATGACGAGCATCTTGGAGGGTCTAGAGGACTTTTCTCTCACCTACATTGATGATATTTTGATCTTTAGCCGTGATGTAAAATCTCATATTGACCATATTAAACAAGTATTTGACCGACTAAGAAAGCATAAATTGAAACTAAAAGCTAGGAAGTGTTCCTTCTTCCAATCTGAAACATCTTATCTTGGTTTTGTAATTAGTAAAGATGGAATTAAACCTGAGACTTCAAAGGTCGAGGTCATTCGAAAATTGTGTCCGCCGAAGACGGTAACAGAAGTGAGATGTTTTATGGGTATGACCTCATATTACTGAAGATTCATTCCTCAGTTCAGCAAGATTGCTCAACCATTATTAGAACTAACAAAGAAATATGCAAGATTTCATTGGCATGACATACATCAAAAAGCTTTCCAAGAGTTAAAAGATTGCTTAACTCAAGTTGCTCATTTGTCATATCCAAATTCCAGAAAACCTTACATGCTTTACACGGACGCCAGTGGCCGCTGTGTAGGCACAGTTTTGGCACAACCATGTGATGATGAAACAGGTCAATTACCCGGAGTACCTGATGAAAAACCCATTGTCTTTCTATCTCATAAGTTGGGAGAAACCCAACAGAAATGGTCAACATTTGAGAAAGAAGCCTTCGCTATCTCTTATGCTTTGGACAAATTCAATAATTACTTAACAGGGAGCAGGATTTGTTATTAAGACAGACCATGCCCCTTACAGTACTTGTTGAAAAGTCCACAAAACAATGCCAAGGTACAACACTAGGCGTTGAAGATAGCTAGCTACAATTGTAAGATTGAATATTTACCAGGTAGAAAGAATACATGTGCTGACCTACTTTCTCGCTTACCTGAGGGAATAGCAAATGCTGACCCTGGGTATGAGATGGATAATGTAGAAAATCAGAAAGCATTACAAATTGGAGTTATAAATAGTAACAAAATTGACCCTCAGAAATATGTACATGTCATCACCGAAGAACCTAAGGTTCCACCTGAACCACAGGCAATTAATTATAAAGATTTGGACATGAAGGTAGAGTAACAGAAAGATGAAAGGATTGTAGAAATAATTAAGAAGTATCAAGGTAACAACACCCCTGCACACATTAGTAGTAGATATCTCATGATAGAGGGAGTATTATATTATATTAGTACAGTTGATGATAATCCACGAGTATGTTTGTGCATACCTGAACAATTACATGCAGATGTTTTGAAACAATACCATGACGAATTAGGTCACCTTGGCATAGATAAAGTGTACAATAATATCAGTAGAAAATATTATTGGAAAGATTTATATAAACATATTTATAAACATGTAGAGAATTGTTTTGTGACACCAGAACTCACGCTTTGCCATTGCAAGAGACTGATCGACCTCCATACCCCTTTGCTAAGATAGCATTGGATATGAGTGGTCCACACCCTTAGACTTTATCTGGTAACAAATACTTTGTGACCTTTATAGATATATATTCTGGCTGGCCTGAAGCATTTCCAGTGCCTGATAAAAAGGTGGAAACAATTGCTAACTTGATAATGGATCAAATTTTTCCAAGATTTGAATGCCCTTTAGAGATTCTAACAGACAATGGTTCTGAAAATGTAAATGCAGTGATGAAATATTTAACTGATTATTTCAAGATACATCATGTAACCACTTCCTACTTCCATCCACAATCTAATGGGAAAGTGGAGAGACTACATAGAACACTTAATGATATCTTAGTGAAACTAGCTCGTGAAGAACTAGAAACATGGGATTTATTCTTAAACCAAGCTATGGCAGCCATCAGGTTTAATGGTAGCGAATCTTCTGGATTTTCTCCATTCTATCTGGTGTATGGCAGAGATGTGGTTCTCCCACTTGACAATATATTGAAACCTCGAGAAAAATATGTAGGTGAAGAACCTCATAAGATAGCCATTCAGGAACAACATAAAGCATTCAGAAAACAACAAGCTGCACAAAAGAAACGAGTATTAAAGCAACAGAGATTGCACGATGTTACAGCAAAGGATATCACCTTTGAAGTAGGTGATCCTGTCTTATACTCGTCAGGTAAATCTAAATGAAAATTAGAATCGAAATGGGAATACCCATTTCGAGTCATTGAGAAAACAGGTCCAGTGAGTTACAAGATACAAGATCGTTAACTCGCAGAATAATAAAGTGTCATGGAGAAAGACTTAGTAAAGCACCTCAAGAATGGGATGTGCCGCAACCTGCCAGAGCGTGACGAGTACAACGTTATGCTGCCCCGCCAGAACAGTCTACTTCTGAAGACAGTAGCAGTAGTGACAGTAATGTTGAAAGTGATGATAGACAAGGGATTCAAGAAAAACACCCCTTAACATCATTTATTCAGAATAAACAACAAAGACGAGAACATTCATCTTCAGAAGAAGATGGTGTTCCACTTGCAGAGTTAAGACAACAAGTGCAACAAGTACGAGATTACAAGAAACGTATGAAAGAGCTACGAACTCCTTCTGATGATCAACAGCTGTCACGATTCATTGCTGACGATCAAAACGATTGATTAAATGCTTCTATGATGGAAGTTGATCACTTACGAATAACTGAAGAAAAAGGCCAAAGTAGTGAGCCTCAACCAAAATGAGCAAGTAAAGATATAACAGAGATGATCTCTTGCATTCAAGCTGTGTTGAGGGATCATGAAAAGATTAAAGAACCAGGTGAAAAATTAGTAGGAGCTATAATGATACCACCTGGAGTATTAGTGATTAAAATGTTACCACAGACTTAATGATAACTAAACATAAAAACATAATAGCAGATGCCTCTCCTTATGTTTGAGAGAGAGACGGGAGGAAGCGCAATTGAGTAACAAAATTATTTTGAGTTATGATTTGTTCAGTAACGAAACTATAAGTCTTGTCAGCCTCGTGAACTGACTGAGACTCTCTGTCGTTAGACTAACAATTCTGACCTTTTACACCTGGGAAGTAATTTGTCAGAGCGAAAGTAATTGACTTGAGTATTACCCATTGTGCTAACTCTTGCTTCCTTTTTCATTGTAGGAGCAAGATGTTGCATTGGATGTTATTAGTTGGTCTTTTGACTACAATAATAGATGGACATGCTATTATTAGAAACAATGTCATTTTTAAGAAAGCGAAAGAAGTAAATATGGTAACAAGTGATTGGAATACAATGTTTGTTTATGAACTTCAGCCTTTAATACAATATATGCGAAGACTTGATCGAAGTATGAAATATACCATCGATTTGTATGACATTACTGCAAAAACTTTTAGACAAACTTTTGAGGCATTGAATGGTGAAAATTCTACCTTTTCCATTGTGTTAAGATCGATTATAATGGATATGAACCATGAGATCAGATACCTAGATAATCGTGCGACACGAGTACAAGAGGATCTGAACGATTATCGCAGATTACATGGACATACATCCTTGTCTCACAAGAAACGAGGTTTGTTCGATTTTGTAGGTGAAGGATTGAGTTTTCTCTTCGAAACTGTGTCCCAATCAGATTTAAATGGGATAGCAGACAATTTAAGACGTTTAAGTACTAATCAAGCAATGATACAACATGTCCAAAAACAAAGTTTAACTTTCATTAAAATGAATCGTGGAGCGATTCTGAAAAACAGAGATGTCATGTTAAATTTATCGCGCAAACTGATTCTATTTCAAGGTCGAGTGAATGAAGTAGTTCAGAATCATGAAGATAGAATAATGTATCTTGAACATTTCACTCAAGCTTATCACCAGCTTGAATTTGTAATGAACCAAATGGAATCAATGATAGCTGCCGCAGAAGAAACCCTGCGGGAGTTACATGACCAAATGGATATCTTAGCCAATGAGAAATTATCGCCAAAGATAGTGGATCCTTCACTATTGACCTCAGTATTATTGAGTATTAAAATTCAATTGGATGACAAGTCAATGTTGCCGCAAGATCTGACAACAGAACTATGGCAATATTATCATTTGCTTACAACGGCTACCATTTATGACGACGATAAACTGGTGATCTTAATGAAAATCCCCTTATGCAATTCGAACTTACAATTTGAAGTGTTCAAGGTGCAGGCTTTGCCTGTACCCTTTGTCAATGTAACTAAGAACGCGTTGCGAGCCGCAAATAAATTAGTAGCAATATATACACTTGAATCTGACATATTAATTGTTAACAAAGAAAGGACGAAATATGTCCCAGAAATAGGACATGATCAATGTGTAGATAATAATAAGTTGCTTTGTCCTCTAGTAGGTGCCGTGAGTAGGTAATAAACGTGGATTCTGGGACACGTTGTACATGTACCGTACACATACATGGTGCGTTTACCATCGTAGGATTCAGTGCTAAATCGCGGGCACATTTGCAAAAAATGTCGGTGTCCCAGAATCCGCTGTTATTTTGAGACTCCTAGATCGCCCTTTTAACATTCAAATACCCGTTGGCGAACGTGTTGAATGTACACATTTTTCAAAAAAGTGAAAAATGTATGAAATTGTACATTTTTCACTTTTTTTTTTTACTTAAAAATTTTTGTTGACGTTCCCATCGTGGATCAGACCATCGATCCATCGTTGGTGAACGCAAGCAAAAAATGTTTTGCGGCTTCTAGGACAGCATCAAAAAGGTGGTTTGCGAATTCTGGGACAGTGTCTCAGAATCCGCTACGGTTTTTGAGGGGATTTTTCCAAACTCAACAGACTACTATTGGGCACTCCCATTTCTGACGTAAGTAGGGGGAATACCCATAGTGGATTTTTCCAAACTTAATAGACTACTATTGGGCACTCCCGTTTCTGACGTAAGTTGGGGGAATACCCATAGTGGGATTTTCCAAACTCAACAGAAAAAAACTAGGTTTTTTGGAACATCCCTACTGTATAAACTTACTGAGAACGCCATTTGTCACGCTCGAAATGTATTACGGGTTTTTATTCAAATGAGTGTCAATTGTCAGTTAAATAGTTTAACTGAAAAACTATTCTATGGATGAAAGTGGAAACAGTTCAAAAGATTAATTGATATGATTTAAACATGTTTTTTTGAAAGCATTACATTACTGATGTGTTTACTTGTGATTTTTGATTATTCGAGTTTTCCTTATGGTGAGAATAAGCGTGGTTGCAATTTAACACTTTCAAGAGCAAAACTCATTTAGAGAGGTTTATTTTTGTAAATGTTTTTTTTTTCAACTGGTTTTTAGTTATTATATTAAAGACAGAAGATTTTTATTTACTTAAAACATAAAAATAATTATACATTTAATTTTGAAAATAATAAATAACTCACATTAGCATACTCAAAGGAAATATTAATAATTTAAAAACCAAAAAAAAATTGTTTTTACAGATGGATGCTAAATGCCGAGATCAGCTTTTAAATGAATATGAACATGCCAAAAAGAGCATTCAATTGGGTGACAGAAGCAGACATCTTGGAGAGATGGAACTCAAACGCGAGACCACAAAAATATTTAAACCCATGACAGAGGTTCAAGAGTGAAGCAAGAAGGAGATCATTGACGAATTGAGACCCATAAAAGAGGGTTATTTGAGAATGGGTTCGTTGCCTGGTAGTTTTACAAACCAGATTTCCTTTCAATCTACACCGGATTACGTTCCCGTGAGAATCGAAACTGACGTGAACGAAAGTGACGATACAGCTTCGACTATCACCACTGATAGCGTCGCGTCGTCCGAGGATTATGGTAAGAGAGATCTGTTGTTTGGAATTCACGAGGATTCGGATGGTAGAATTTTTGTGGGCGACACAGAAGTGCGAAAGGATGATGGTAATTTAATCATCGGTTTGAATAAGTATAAAATAACTGATGGACTGCGCTCATTGCTCCTTTCCGACAAGCCTGGAGATTACACAGAACAGGATTTCAACAATTACGGTGACATTCTGGTTCAGACCAACGCCATGAAGAGAAATAACGATGCCGAAGAAACGAGGCCTAAAGCCAGCAGAGGTTACAAGTGGACGAAGGTGGTGAAACCCATATGGGATATGAATAAGAAGTATGACAAGTCGAGAACCTGGAAAGGAGTGAGAACCACTTTTCTTCTGAGCGATTCTGACGCTCTGTTTCAGAGATTGAGATTGTTGATGGCAAGTAGACGTGCTGGTAACACAGGATTAGATAATGAGATAGTTAGCCTTTGCGATGAATTGTTAAGACAGAAGGTTTTGAATAAAAACCATTATAAAAGGCTGATGAACGAATTGAAGGATTGATATATATAATAAGTAGACAGAAACAAACAAACAAACAAAAATATATAAAATAAAAACAGTAAATTTTACACTAGAATAATAAAAAGTATTTAAACAACAAACGATTTACCAGTGAAAACAAAATATATATTATAAAATAAAATATGTTGGTGATAAAGAACAGGGGATACGTTAGAACTTACATTCAAGGCGGTTCTGGCATCATTGATTCTATAATGCAAGCGTTCGCGAGTGATGCAGGTAGAAAACTCGCATCGACCGTGTTTGAGGTCGGTAAGAAGACGGCTTTGGATGCTTGTAAGAAAGCCACTTCCAAAGCCAGTGGTAGGAAAGCTTCTGTGGCTGGCAAGAGGGCAGCCAACGCATTGATCGACAAGTTGATCAGTCCACCGGCGAAGCGAGCTACGTTAGAGCGAACGCCAAAAAGTTGGAAAGATTTTAAGGATGCTGTGGTACCCATACAAGATTTAGCCAAAATGACGAGTGGATCTGTATTGAAGAGAACTCGTGACGGTGTAATATAAATAAATGATAATATTAAAAAGCTGAGTTTGATAAAACATAAAAAATTGTGTTTGAAAAAATCTAAAATAACAAAAAAAATAAAACAAAGATGAACATTAAAGATATGTCTTGGAACGACACCGCAACTAAGATGTCGAATAACGAGAGTTCTTTCCCAAAAGCATAAGAGGCTTGATAGTGGGAAAATCGAATTGTGGAAAGACCAATCTGTTGATGAATCTGTTGTCCCGACCCGACTGGTTGGATTACGACAGATTGTTTGCATTTGGCAAGAGCTTGTTTCAACCTGAATACAGATTGCTTCGAGAATGCATGGATCGTAGATTGCCCAAGGACGTCATAGCCAGAATCTTTGACAGTAGGGAGGAATTCGACAAAAGTGAAGCTTCTCTTTTGACCATTTTGGACGGTGCGGCGATGGAATTGATGAAGGGAAATGCATCTTCAAACGTCGAGTGTCAATTTTATGAGAACGCTAGTGACGTTCCGGATCCTAGAGAATTGAAATCGGAAGATAAGAATCTCATTATTTTCGACGATCTGCTTTTGGAGAGACAGAACTAATGCGAATCGTATTACGTTAGAGGTCGTCACAGCAATGTGGACTGTTTCTATCTGTTGCAGAATTATTTTCGATTGCCCAGACAGACGATACGGGAGAACGCTAATTTTCTATGTCTCTTTCACCAAGATCTCAAGAATCTCAATCACATCTACAGCGATCACGTCGCAAACGACATGAGAGCGGCGGAATTCGGGAGATTCTGTAAGAGGGTTTGGGATGGAGGACTTTACAATTTTGTCGTGATCGATTTGACAAGCAAATTTAATCGCAGAAAATATCGGTGCAGATTCGACAAGTTATATGTTTCTGATGATAATAAGATAGAGCGTGAAAATAAAAATTAGAAAATAATAAATCTTCAAATAATTAGTTTTTGAAAAAATAAAAATAAAATTAAATATAATGTTCGAACAAGGAGAATTGTTAGAACGGATAGCCGAGAATACGGCTGCAAAACAATCCATTCAAATCGTGGGGAGTGGCGATTCGACTCGATTCGTGACGAAATTCGAACCTTCCATCAAATTGAATAGAGAGAAAAGATACGAGATGGCGTTGGTGAATCTGGAGACTTATTATTCCTTTCCCAACATCACCAAAAAGAATAACTTGTTTAAGTATTCCGACGGAGTGGATTGGTTGGAGATTCGAATTCCCAAAAGAAGTTATGACATAGACGATTTGAACAATTACATTCAGACGCGAATGAAGACGGATGGAAAGGGGAGCAACAAGATCAAACTCGCTCCCAATCCTAATACCTTACAAACGATGTTGGATTTGGAAGATAATTTTCGAGTGGATTTCAACACGGACGATTCTATAGGCAAGATGCTAGGATTCAATCGAAAGATGTATCGAGGCCACGCGGCATCAGAAAATACGGTCGACATTCTCGCAGTCAATAGCATTCTGGTGAACGTGGATGTGATTGCTGGAAGCTACGTGAATGGTAGCGCTCAACCGACGATCTATTCCTTCTTTCCAAATGTGTCGCCGGGTTATAAGATCGTGGAACGACCTGGAAATTTAGTTTTAGCTACCAGTGATTTTAGACACATTGTATAGTCTCAAATCCACATTGACAGATCAAAATGGTGAACTGTTAGATCTTCGCGGAGAGAGGGTGATGATACGATTTCACATAAGAGAAATATAAAAGAAAAAAAAATATTGTGTATATATATAAATAACAAAAATAAAATAAACGCAATATTAATTTTACAAAAATTATTTAATATATATAATTATCATTAAAACAAAAAAAAACAATTGAAGAAATATATTTTAAAAAAAAGAATTATGACACAATACGTGGTTAAAAACGTGAACATATCCGCAGGACAGAGGAAGAAACTTAAGAGAACATTAACAACCTGAGGCGAGGCGGTGAAATTCAAATTCACTCACGAAGATCTGACGAGTGGTGGTCAGGATTCGATCGCCTGGACCAGAAATCAAATCAAATGATGGAGAAAGCGATTTGTGATGGAAGAGGGTTGACGGTGAGATTGAGTCCTGCTCAACTGAGATACAATTTGAGAATCAAAGGTGGTTTCCTACTGCTATTGGCAGGAATCGCCACAAAAGCATTACCCTTTGCCGCAAAGGCATTACCCTTTCTCGGAAAGACTCTCGGCATGGGAGCTCTCACGGGACTCGCAAGTTCGGCAGTTGAGAAATTAATGGGTGGGAGCAGACTGTTTATGAAGAAGGGAGGAGCCGTGTGTCACGTCCACGTAGATGACAGCGGTAAAGGATTGTATCTAGAACCCGTTAGAGGTGACAACTCTTTGAGTGGAAACAGTCTCTATCTGAAGAGTGGAAGGAACGTTGAGCGACTCGGCAAGGGTTTGTTGTTTGGTGAGAATTCGCCATTTAAGAATATACCGATTTTGAATATGTTATTATAATGTAAAAAAATTATATAATTATATAAATATAAAATATAAATCATAGAAAGTATAAAATAATATAAAATGGATAAAAAGGTGGAAAAACAATTAGACGATAATGATGAATATCGCAAGATAGAGTGTGAAAAAGATTTGGAAAAACGATTAGACGCTAATGATGGATATCTTAGGAAAGAACTGATAAAAGAGTTAAATAAAGATCGGGATATGCAGTTGAAATTTAAAAGAATGAGACATTTTCCACCGTTACCACTATCTTCTGAAGAGAATGGTTATGATGCGAGTGTTACCGAGAGATGCACAACATTCGTTCATAATTATGATTCGGATAAACAAATGTGTTCTTATAAAAACGTAGCATATCACAAAAAAAAAAAAGAAAAGAAGAATCGACGCTGAAATTTGAGAAAAAAGGAAACGTTATTATAATATATGGGCAATAGTGAAGAAGGAAAACAAAAAAACAACAAAAAAAGTAATGAGATCTAAAGATGATCTCATTACTTTATTTTCCTTCTTCTTCGCTAAAAATCAATCTCTCTATTGTTTATATTTCCAAGTTAGTTTGTTGACACTTGTGTTTTCTCCTTTTTTGAAAATCTGTTGAATGTTTATCTTTACTTTTTTAAGTTTTTTTACATCGGTGATCATGCTCTCACCCCCCGATTTGTCCACGAGTTCGAGTGAGATTTTTGGATATATGTAACTTCCATAAAACAACGACAAATCGTCCTTGTCGAATTCTCTGTCTTCGGCGACGATGATATTCTGCATTCAATTTTTTTCAAGTTAAGGAACATAAAAAATTGATTAATTTCGTAAAAAAAAATTTTTTACATTAAAGAAAATTAAAAAAACTTTTTTTTTTATATATATAAAGAGTGAAAAAAACAAACTTTTTTAACAAATTATTTAAATACAAAATTCGAAAAAAAAAAATTCTTACAAATGGAGCAAACAAATAAAAAAATGGAAAATTTAAATGAGAAAACCGTACCTCAGTTAAACGAGATTTGTAAACTATTAAAAATTCCACATTTCAGAAATCATAGAACTAAATAAAAAATTAAAGTGTCAATGACACTGTAGCTCAACTTGTCAAGACAAACACAAAGACATGTACATGTATAGTATGTGATACAGCAATGACAAACATCTAGGTAATGACCTGATAACAAAGGTACATATAAAGTATTGTAACGGTCTGTACATAAATACTGACCGTTGCCTGTAACAAATGTATAGGTAAAGTATTGTAGAGGTGGGTGACAGTCAGATGCTAAACTGGAAAAGAAATCTTTGCGTCCCAGAATGGGTCTGACTGAACCCCAAAATATTTGTTCTCATAGCACAGTGATAACAAAGGCACCCCAAAACACACTCATTCCTGTCCCAAGATGAAAACAAAGGTACCCAAGAAGTTTCGTGAAGATCAGTTCACAAATATGAGCTGTGTAGAAGTTGTGACAAAAAACTGATTGGACCTAATTTCGGTACAAAATGGCCACTGGCTGCCATCTTGAATTTTGGACCACACCCAGAAACACTCATTCTCGTCCCAAGGTGATAACAAAGGTACCCAAGAAGTTTTGTGAAGATCGGTTCATAAATACAGCCTCTAGCCCGAGCCGTATTGACATGTGCACTTACAGTGTATAAGTAGCACTGAATAAATCAAAGTTCATCTAATTTGCATAATTTCTGCACGAGAAAAAAACCTGTACTATATGTGATGTATTCCATGTTACTAAACATTCATACAAAAATTTATTCAAATCAGAACTTTCATACAGAAGTTCTGTACAAAAAACTGATTGCTCTAATTTTGGTACAAAATGGCTGCTGGCGGCCATCTTGAATTTCGGACCACACCCAAAAACACTCGTTCTCATCCCACGGTGATAACAAAGGTACCCAATAAGTTTCGTAAAGATCGGTTCATAAATACGGCCTCTAGCCTGAGCCATATAGAAGTTGTGTACAAAAAACTGATTAGACCTAATTTCGGTACAAAATGGCCACTGGCAGCCATCTTGAATTTTGGACCGCACCCAGAAACACTCGTTCTCGTCCCAAGGTGATATCAAAGGTACCCAAGATGTTTTGTGAAGATCAGTTCATAAATACAGCCTCTAGCCCAAGCCGTATTGACATGTGCACTTACAGTGTATAAGTAGCACTGAATAAATCAAAGTTCATCTAATTTGCATAATTTCTGCACGAGAAAAAAACCCGTATTATATGTGATGTATCCCATGGTACTAAACATTCACACAAAAAATTATTCAAATGAGCGCTTTCATATGGAAGTTCTGTGCAAAAATCTGATTGCACCAAATTTTGTACAAAATGGCTGCCATCGGCCATCTTGAATTTCGGACCACACCCAAAAACACTCGTACTCGTCCCACGGTGATAACAAAGGTACCCAAGGAGTTTCGTAAAGATCGGTTCATAAATACGGCCTCTAGCCCGAGCCGTATTGGCATTTGCACTTACAGTGCTGAAAGTAACACCAAAAAACATCAAAATTAGTCTAATTTGCACAATCTACGCACGAGAAAAAAACCTGTATTATATGTGATGTATCCCATGGTACTAAACATTCATACGAAAAATTATTCAAATCAGAGCTTTCATATGGAAGTTCTGTACAAAAAAAAAATTTCTGCATCATCGGTACAAAATGGCTGCTGGCAGCCATCTTGAATTTCGGACTGCACCGAAAAACACTCGTTCTCATCCCACGGTCATAACAAAGGTACCCAAGAAGTTTCGTAAAGATTGGTTCATAAATACGGCCTCTAGCCCGAGCCATAGCAGCTTTGCACTTACAGCTCTGAAAGTAACACTAAATAAATCAAAGTCAGTCTAATTTGCATAATTTACGCACGAGAAAAAAACCCGTATTATATGTGATGTATCCCATGGTACTAAACATTTATACAAAACTTTATTCAAATCAGAACTTTCATACAGAAGTTCTGTACAAAAAACTGATTTTTGCATCATCGGTACAAAATGGCCGCTGGCAGCCATCTTGAATTTCGGACCACACCTCAAAACACTCGTTCCCGTCCCAGGGTCATAACAAAGGTACACAAGAAGTTTCGTAAAGATCGGTTCATAAATACAACCTCTAGCCCGAGCCATAGCCAATTGTTGACGTACGGACAGACGGACAGACGGACAGACGGACAGACAGACGGACAGACGGACAGACGGACAGACGGACGACGGGCCATGACAATAGCTCAAATTTGACTTCGTCAAAGTTGAGCTAAAAATTGAAGTCATACAGGAATATTTGCGAAATGCTAGAAAGGCAAATGAAATGTCAATAGCAACGACGTCAAAAAATCCATCGGTTGTGAAAAATGAGAAGAAAAAGATAGTAAAAGGAATCGAAATGCCGACGTCGAAAAAAAACAAAAACATTTCGATTGTGAAAAATAAGAAGACAACTAAACGAAAAGCCATTGAAGAACTTCAAGTTTCAAAAGAAAAGAAAAGAAAAACTAAAACGAAAACGAGTGATGCACTTCAGATTCTAGACAAATGAGATATATCGAGCGAAATTCAATGAGCAATCGACGAAGGGAAAGGAGAAGAATATGTAGCATGACTCGTCACGGAACTATTCCAATCGAAGCCTGTAGAATGGGAGAGTGTGATCAAAGGCATTTTTAAAACTTTTGACGTGGTTCCCTCATTCAAGAAAATCGATCCGAAATTGTTTATGGAACGGGTGAAGAAAAAGGTATTGGATTTGTTTCGTGAACACATGAACGTGGGACAAAAAATTAAGATGATACTCCATTGCGTGATGAATAAAATCGACGTGAAGTCTGGCGAGAGCATCGTGAAAAATGCATATTTCAGATCTAACGTCAAATCCGTACTTTGAGGTTCAGATTTATCGGATATTTTCAAAGAGATGAAAGACAAGATGTTGACGTCTCTCATGAATTATCAACATGAAGGTAGTAATTGGACGTTCGATGAGGTGTTGAAACTCAAAATTCATATAACTAAAAACGATTCATTGAAAGGATCTTCCTACGTGGAATTACCGTATTTCTTAGCTAAAAAACACTCCATGGTCAATGTGAGAAATAAAGATGATCAGTGTTTTAAATGGGCAGTCACTTCTGCTTTATACCCTGTCAAAATCCATCCTGAGAGAGTTTTTCATTACGAGGAGACTTCTAAAAATCTTGATTGGACCGGAGTGACTTTTCCAACACAGTTAAAACACATCGAACGCTTCAAGGCTCGAAATCCCACCATAGCAGTGAACGTCTTGGGATATGACGATGAAAAATGAACGATCTATCCTCTCAGACAGACTTCGTATCTCGAAAGAGAAAAGACGATTATTTTATTATTGATTTCGAATGGTGACAATCGTCATTATTGTTGGGTTAAACATCCGAGCCAATTACTGTCAAGACAAAATAATAAACAAAAAAGAAAGATATGTTTATGTTGCAACTGCATGAACGCGTTTTGCAGCGAAAAATCGTTAGCGAAACATTAGGAATATTGCAATGAAAATCAAGGTGTCACCATTGAAATGCCCAAACCCAACACCATCGTGAAGTTTGAAAATTGCAATAGAAGGTTAAAAGTACCATTCATCTGATTTCGAATGTTTCACCATGAAAATGAGTTCCTGCCAACCTAACGCTCTTCAAAGTTATGTCGAAAGATATCAAAAACACACGCCTTCGGGCTATTGCATTTACGTGAAATGTGCTTTCAATTCACAACACAACATGGGTCCCTTCACCTACACGAAACAGTGCGAAGACGACGACGTGTCTCAAAGGTTCGTGGAAGAGTTAGAATCGAAAATTCAAATGCTATACGACAAATGCAAAACTCCGGCGAAAATGATCATCACGCGAGAGCAGCAGGACAAAAGTAACAGAGCCACCAAATGTCACATATGCAGACAATCGTTCGACGAGAATTCGGAGGAAAATAAGAAGGTCAGAGACCAAGATCATTACACGGGTCTGTATCGTGGTCCGGCTCACAACAAGTGTAATTTAAAATATTGAGACGCCATTTTCTATCCGGTGATATTTCACAATATCTCAGGTTGTGACAGTCATCTGTTCGTGAAAAATCTCGGCACCTCCCACGAAGAATTAAATTGCATCGCGAACAGCGAAGAAAGATACATTTCCTTCATGAAATGGAAGGTCATGGAGAAGAAAAGAGTAATCGATGGAGAGACATTGGAAGTAAAAATGAAATCCATTTGTAGAAGCATACGTTTCATTGACAGTTTTAAATTCATGTCGACCGCTCTGGAAAAATTAGTCGATAACATGAGCAAGGATAAATTTAAAATCACGAGCGAACATTTCGGAGAACGAGTAGACGTCATGTTGAGGAAAGGAGTCTATCCTTACGATTACATGAACGATCTAAAGAGATTCGACAACACCACACTACCTTCGAAAGAAGATTTTTATTCAAAATTATACGAATCCGACATTTCCGACGAGAATTACGAACACGCCAAAAACGTGTGGAAATCATTCGATATGAAAACCATGAGAGATTATCACAATCTCTATCTGAAGACTGACGTTCTGCTCTTGGCAGACGTGTTCGAAAATTTTCGAGACGTCTGTTGTCGAAATTACGATCTGGATCCCACTTGGTATTTCACCGCACCCGGTCTGGCATGGGACGCTCTGTTGAAGACCACCGAAATCCAATTGCAATTATTATCCAATGTGAACATGTTGCTCATGTTTGAAAGGGCTGTGAGAGGTGGCGTCTCGATGATCTCCCACAGATATTCTGAAGCTAACAATCCCTACATGAAAGAAGGTTTCGATTCGAAACGGTCGAATAAATACATACAGTATTGGGACACTAATAATATGTACAGTTGGGCTATGAGTCATCCTTTACCGATTGGAAATTTCGAATGGGTAACGGAACAGGAAGAGATGCAAAAATGGAGAGACTATCCTTGCATTTTAGAAGTCGATTTGAACTATCCGGAAGAATTACACAATCTACACAACGATTATCCGCTGGCTCCCGAACGAATGGAACCGAACGAAGGAGACGAGGAAAAACTCATTCCCAATTTATCTAACAAACATAACTACGTCGTCTACAGTGAGAATTTGAAACAATACGTCGCTTACAGGATGAAATTAGTCAACATACATCGCATCATTCGATTCAACGAAGAGCCTTGGATGAAAAAATACATCGATCTCAACACGAATCTCAGAATTCGAGTCGTGAACGATTTCAAAAAAGATTTCTTCAAACTCATGAACAACTGCGTGTATGGTAAATCGATGGAAAACATCTGGAAGAGAACCGACGTTCGACTCGTCACATCTGAGAAAAGAGCTAAAAAATTAGTGGCGAAACCCAATTGCAAACACCGAACCATATTCGATGAAAATCTGGTGGCCGTTCACATGCAAAAGACGCACCTGAAGTTCGACAAACCGTATTATCTCGGACCGATCATCTTAGATATCAGCAAGCAATTGATGTATGAGTTTCACTACGATTACGTCAAACGAAAATTTGGCGATAAAGCCAAACTACTGTTCACTGACACAGACAGTTTAGTTTATGAGATAGAGACAAAAGATGTCTACCAAGATATATCTCCGGACGTGGCCGCATGGTTCGACACGAGCAATTATCCCGTCGATCATCCATCCAACATTCAATCGAACGACAACAAGAAGGTGTTAGGTAAATTTAAGGACGAGAGCGGTGGTAAACAAATCGTCGAATTCATGGGCTTGAGACCCAAACTGTATGCTTATCATCTCGAAGATGAAGAGATCAAGAAGTGCAAAGGGGTTAAAGCGTGCGTGGTGAAGAAAAACATCTCTTTCCAAGAGTATAAAGATTGTCTGTTAGGAAGTGGTCCGGTGTATAAGACTATGAAATCCATTCGAAGAGAAAATCACGAGTTGTATACCGAAATAGTCAAAAAGATTTTGCTGACGGCCGACGATGATAAGAGATTCATGTTAGACAATAAAATAAGCACTTTAGCATGCGGACATTGGACTTGGGATCTAATTTTAGATGATAGTATTTCAGATATGATTGTGGATGATAAGATTCCAGATATGATTAAGGATGATAGGATTCCAGAAAATCAAGAGGAATTAAACGGATTCAAGACTATGGAAGTCGAGGAATTAGATGGATTCAAGATTATGGAAGTCGATAGAGTTAGTTTAAAAAGAAAAAGAAAAAAAAAATAACGTCATTTTAGTGAATCTACCAGATCCCGTGAACATGACGGACGCCTGCACCCTGATTTCGGTGGTGGAAAGACTCAAATATGCTAGTAAATTGATCACCGTGTGGGCCGAGGAGGCCAGCACGTCAGAAGAGGAAAAAAACGAGTGCTCTTTTGGAAACGGAGGTCAGGTGGGATATCCCATGCCGCTGGGAGGTGAAATCATTCGAATGGCTCTGGCTTCCTCGGATTTGAATAACAGAGCGGTCGTCAATCTCATAGTGAATGGGGTAGAGAGTGATAAGAAATACAGCATCGAAAAGACTGAGAATCAACACGCGAATGTTAGCATGTTCGGCACGCCTCTCAAAGTGAATGCCAGAGACAGGATTAATTTCGTTATGAAAACCAATAATCCCGAAGCCGCCAGTTCCGTGGTGAGTCTACTGATCGAACTAGATCCTTTGAACAAACAGTGAACGTGTGGAAATAATTAATTAATTAAAAAAAATAATGAGTGATTATTAAAAACAAAAAAAAAAGTAATGAGATTTAGAAAGATGTTCAATCTCTCTAGATCTCATTACTTTATTTTTTTTTTTGGTTTTGTTTTAATACGTTATTTCTCATAATGTTTCATCTCGTGAAATTGGATCACCTATCTCGAAACACGCGTTGACATCTATTTTAGCATTTCGAAGAGCTTTTATAAATTCTCGAAAAGCAGTCAGTCCTCTATACGTCAACGTGTCTAAAAGTTTTCTGGTCTTATCTTCTATCAAGATTTTACTTTCGATTTCACGTCTCATATAATCAGTCAATATCAAAGGTTGTGTTTCAACTAAAGTGTCTAGAATTATTGCTAACAAATCTTGCGAAATATTTTTAATCAAAACACGTCTGTTTTTTCCTAAGTATTCTCTTTCTTTATCATTCATTTTCATAATATTTTTTTTAAATTTTTATGTATATATTTTTTTTTCACACACGTCTCTCATCGAATGATCGACATCTTATTTCTATCCGATTCAAATTGTAATTCTCTGTCCAACAGGACCAGGGTGAAGGCTTCAGTTTTTCTTGGCACGTTCCTATCGAATTGCATCTTGATCTGAATGTCTAAGACGCTACTCTTGAGTCGTTCACTCTGTTTACTGGCGTCGAATACGAACATGGGATACATCGACTTGTATTCGCTGGGAGATATGTTAGGGTTGCTCATCAATTCATCTAGACCGTGATACTTCTTTCTAAAATCAGCGGCGTCACCATACAGTCTGCAGAAATCGTTCTTGTTGAACGATGCGCTGTAATTGATTGCTGGATATCTCGTGGCGTTCAGAAACACTTGCATGTTTCTCAAATGGCAGTGATCGAACAGCGATGCATTCTTTTCCTGAGACCCATCCTTATCAGTATGAAATGCAACCACGATGAAACGTGGTCTCTCAGAAGTGGATTTCACCGTCAATCTCCAATCGAAGTGATTCATGGAGGGTGGAATGCTAGCTGTGTCACACTGTCTCATTCTAAATTCCACAGGTAATTTACTCTTGGATTCTATGATCTTGTAGAGACGCGTTTTTTCTGCGACCGAAGGCTCCACGTGCGCAACGAACCACAATATCTTCTGTAGAGTTATCTTACCCGCATCGGTCGCAGTGAGTCTCACTATCACATCATCATTTCCTTTTCGAATCAACATCAGATTGTGTTTGAATCCGTACATGATCTTGTTGAAATCGTCCGCGAATCTGAAGATGTGTTTCAAAGGTATCCTGAACGAAAACGTGCCTTTAGGTCTGGACGTCTTGACGACATAGTCGAATATCGCGGCGGTGCCGGCGCTAGCAGGGCCGATGGTGTCTTTCATCCACAACTGATTAAGTCCTCTGGATTTCGAAAAATCCTCAGGATACGTCAAGAGTCCGAACATCATGGTGGCCTGACCGGGATGAAACACAGATTCTATCTCTTGTCCAGATAGCATGTATTTTATATTACTGAATAGGTGCATGGTGCCATTATTGGCTAGAATAACCGTCTCATCATCGTCGTAGTCGCTCCCATCTTCCTTGGTGAGACGTCCCTGTGCCACTATGTAACTCTCGCTAGGATGGACGAATAGATCTTGAGTTTCGACGTTGATTCTTATCTCTCCCGCATTGTTCAAATTCGTTCCGGTTACCGGTTCGTATTCGTGAACCTCATATTCTTGAATACTTTCATCTTTCACTATGCTTTGTGCTATATCTAGTATATTTGCCATTTTTAAAGGGTTTTTTGTTTTTTTGTTTATTAATTAGCTTGTTTTTTTTTTTATCCATAAATAGTTTTAATTATTTTTTTATTATTATTTTTCTCTCCTATATATATGTGTGTAAACAAGAAAATGTTAAAGAGAGTAAATAAAAAAATGTTGTTTTCTTTATCAAAACTTCGTCTTCTGTAATTGTTGTTCGAAAAATTTTCCAATGATCTCTTCTCCATCCAAAGCTTCGATTTCATAAGTCACCGGATCGGTGTGAAATATTTTGATTATCACGGAGATTTCCGAGGTCCTTCGAGGAGTATAACCCTTTTCGAAGTGCTTCTTATAAGCGTAGATTCTCACTCGATCGCCGTTCTAGACTTCTTCCTGATCTTAGATCTCTCAGGATATAGATTCGCGTAGACCCGTTTTCGGTCCGAGGATCGCTAGCTTCTGCGGGAGTCATCTTGATCAATCTGTGTCGCGTGTTGTTGTAATCTTTAACCAGACCGTTCAGAGCGTATATGTATTTCTTGGTCGAATTTGCCGTGAAGTATCTATGCATCTTTTCCTTCATCGTTCGAATCCAACGTTCCACCATGCTGGCTTTCTCTTCGTTTTCGATCGAGTAGAGGTCGACCAATCGATGAACGTGCTTGTTGTAGAATTCCTTTCCCTTATCCACCCACAATTTATTCAGTTTTCGAGAAGATGAGTCGAACATGCTCTTCAGAGCCTCGGCGATGCAAGGTCACGATTTATTCTTCAAAGCTCTGATCCAACCGTATTTGGAAAACACGTCGATGATCAATAGATATTTGACACCCTCATTCCACCTCGAAAACGATCTCATGTCGACCAAGTCGGCAGACCAAATATCATTCAAACCCTTCACGAACACCCTTCTCTTTCGAGATTTACGCACAATGGGTTTGTGTAACTCCTCAGCCAATTCGCTCGTCAATAATCGTTTCTTCTTCTTTTCAGATGCGCTTTTTTTTTGAACGGCCCATCTGAATCGACGTTTCACACCGATCAGATCGCCGACCAGCAAACGTTCTATCTTCTCTCTCCTGGTCGGATTCGATATGCCTCTCAATTTCCCCAACATGTTTTTATCGCAGACATCGTTGTGAGTCTTGGTGTTGGGATGTCCGGCGTAGCACACAGATCATGATCATATGCGGCCATGTCCACCCTCTTCACAGGTTTGCTCCAAGATTTAGGAGTCAGATCGGCATTGAGTTTCTTGTTCAATTTCGTTCCAGGTCTCGTGAAACTGTGACCAGGTAGATGCATTTCGAAAGGTAGATTATTGTTCATTTTATTCACGATGCCTTTACCTTTGCTCGCGTTCTTTTTTTTGACGAATCGAGTCTTGATAGAACCACACACATCGCAAATTCCGTGAAGCATCTGTCTGTCGTTTTTAGTTCATACTTCTCGAGAATTACTTGTCTCGGTAACTCTCTTACACTTTACGCAATACATTTTTTTTTGAGAGTTATTTAAATTAATTTCGTTTTTATTTTATATATAAATTTAATATTTTTTTTTAAAAATTCTTTTCTTATTATATATATTTTTTTTTTCAATCGCTGCTCTTAAGTTCTATCATCCTACTGAATTCCTCCCTGGCCTCTTTCCTCCCTTTTTCCACAAGAGAATCCTTCATCTCTTCCTTGATGATCTGACGAGTCTTGATTCTCACGGCTTCTTTCATGGCTTCATATTTCGTTTTCTCACCCAATATCGTGAAGTATTCTCCATCCGATATCCTACCGTCTTTCAACACCATCGAGATCATTTCGGATATTGTGTCGATCTTGGAGTCGGCCAAGATGCGAATCTTGTCGTGTTTCCTTGCCTTCAGATATAATTTCCTACTCAAAAAGTTTCTGAGCATGCTAAACAATCCGGCGGCGAGAGCCAGTCCTTCTACGGTTAAAACAATCGGAATACTGACCACGGTTGACAACAATCTGATGACGGCCGCGTGTAAACCCATGGAAATCGTGATGAGTGTCGTGTCGACCACATTGACGAATTTCAGGAAACGCGAATACTTCTTCTTGAGAGAATGACGAGAATCTCTCTCTTGAGTTAGATACGCTTGGATTCTACTGATTTGGTCAATGCGATACCTCTCTCCTCTTTCTTTTTCTTCTAGCGATGGTGCTGTCAGCAAAACGCCGTTTGGCTTCTCAACCTCGTCGTCATCTAACGTCGGATACAATTTATTTCTGGTTCTCATTTTTTGGTTTGTTTTTTCTTTCTAATATTAGATAAAAAATTTATGTGTGTATTTATTTTTTATTTTCTATTCTCCCTTATTTTATATCAACGAGAAAAACTTAGACGTATGTTTCATTGAACAATAATTTCATGATGCATCCCTTGTTTTCTAAAGTCAGACTTCTACGTGCCAATTTCAGTTCTTCCGAAACTGTGGGCTTGTCTCGATCCTTACAGAAGAGTAATCTCTTCCAAAACGTGATCACTTCGTCGATTTGAATGCGTTCAAACGCCGGTTCGAAATACTTAACGACCATATCTTCCCTTTCCATCGTCAGACACGAATGATTCTCGTGATCGAAGTCTAGGTGATCCCAACATCCGACGCATCGTTCTAACAAGAGGCGACTTAGTTGTTCGTTCACACAGAATGCGTAGGCTCTCATCAGCATTTTTAAAAGAAACCTTGCTCTAATAGTCTGGGAGGCACTCATGATTTACGTATTTTTTTTATTATCTATTCGATTTTATATATTTATTTTTTAAATAACTATTTATTTTATATTTTTTTTCTCTCCTATATATATCAATCACTTTTTTATTTCCGCCTCAAAAACAATAGCAGATTCTGAGACACTGTCCCAGAATTCGCAAACCACCTTTTTGATGCTGTCCTAGAAGCCGCAAAACATTTTTTGCTCACGTTCACCAATTTTGGATCGATGGTCTGATCCACGATGGGAACATCGACAAAAATTTTTAAGTAAAAAAAAAAGTGAAAAATGTACAATTTCATACATTTTTCACTTTTTTTGAAAAACGTGTACATTCAACACGTTCGCCAACGGGTATTTGAACGTTAAAAGTGTGATCTAGGAGTCTCAAAATAACAGCGGATTCTGGGACACCGACATTTTTTTTGCGAACGTGCACGCGATTTAACACTGAATCCTACGATGGTAAACGCACCATGTACATGTACGTACATGTACAACATGTCCCAGAATCAGCCTTTACTACCTACTGCCGTGCAGGCAATACATACAACTACAAGTTGTATGTTAGCCTTGTTTCTGAATATGAAACCAGAAATAACGCAATTATATCAAGCGGAAGTTCGACTGAATATCGACCTCCCGTTTAGTACTAGAATCGATGAAGGAATGTGGTACATCACGACAGATGTCCCACTACGATTCTCTATTACGTGCCCGAAACGAAGAAATCTGAAACCGAAATGGATTCTTCCGCCAATTGGAATTTTGGAATTAAAACCGTTATGTATGGCATCAAGCGGTCAATTGATGTTACCAAGTTATTTCCATAAAAGCGATAATTATACTTTTCAGCTTGTTACAAAGACGATGTTACCAAATTTCTCGTTGTTACAACGACAGAAACCTGTCATAGAGAGAGTAAACATATCGACTTTTACGATCCCAAAAGGAATAGAACATTTAGATGATTTACCCATGGATGACTTACTCCATGAACTTGACTCGCTGAATTTACAAATGACTGAATCATTTGAAGTCCCTAAGTGGGCTTATGCTCTCGCGACTGTTGCGTTAATAATAGGAATATATTTGATTTGGAAGTGCAATCGAGCCGATAGACACAAACAGATATACAAATGGTTAAGAAACCGTAAAAGTAAACCGACTTTTTCTGCTGTTGATGATAGTGAAATGTCTAATTTTGCATTTGCCGATGATGAAATCTATACTAGTATGGTACCTAGACCACAACCTTCAGCTCTTGCTGCTCCAACTGGATTACAACAACCACAACAACCTCCTAAGAGTATTAGAGATATGATGAGAAAAGCTGTTCAAAACTTTACACCTTTTCCTCAACCTAATAGGAAATCTATATATCCCCGTGTACAACATGATGTGGATTCTGCCAGTGTCCACGTAACTATGTTAGATATAGACAAAGAAACTGAAAAACAATAGTTCACACACTGTGTGTTTTTGTTTCAGTGTACAATGGCAGAATCAGATTCTAGTGTTGACAGTGGAATTGATGATTTCCCTGATTACCAGAGTTATTATAATGATCGTGACAATTTATATGATGAATTATATGATGAAACATTAAGTACAGTTAGTACTGGAACAGACAGTAATAGTACCGTTTCACGAGAACTTTTCCAAGATTCTAATTCATCCAGTTTGGACGTAACTATAAATAACAATGCATCTGATATTTGTGTACCTTTATTGGCATCACTGAGAGCGTCACCTTCAATTGCATCTTCTGACCTTTTGTCAACCCCTCCAAGTAGTGTTCAAACCCCTACTGATTCTATTTTACAATATTCACCACATTCTCCTAATTATTCTCCTGAACGAATTCCACCTTATTCACCAACGGATACTGTGGAAACTTTAGTTCTTCCTCCAAGGTTACCTGTTAGAACACATGATGCCATTATTGATCGAGAACCGAGAACCAAGATGGACTCGGTGGATTTGTTTATGACATTACAGCAGGATCACATACTTCTTCTAGTATTACCACACCCTTGAGTGAATCTATGCCCAGTGATTCTACCACTGTACTGGATGCTGACACAGCAGAGTCCGGTATCAGTGTGATACAGGACGAACTTGTGCGAGCCGATCTTGGATTAGAAAGACGCACTCCTCCTCTAAGTGACGTGGAAGCAAGACAAATTGCTCCCTTACCTACTAATGTTGTCCCACAACCTATAATTGATATTTGACCAAGACCGTGCGAATGGGCAATGAGCGAGTTTTTCAATACACCTCGCCCGTTGGCCCCCACCTCATGAATTTGATCGAGATATCATACAGCCCAATACATATGAACAAGAGTTTATGAAAGATACAGATCTCTTAGGCATTGAGGATGAATTTGGATGTCAATATTTTGATTTTGATTTGAATTTGCTATATATAGAGGTTGAGCGTGAGTTAATCTATTATCATGACAGTGCTATTGATACTCATTTAACTTTTGCAAATAGGTCTAGGTATATAGTGATATATAATTACCCTGATTTACAATACCAAAAAATAGATGATCAAGGTAGTATAAGTGACCCTCTGTGGTATTACAGTCACCGGGTGGCTACTACCAGTAGTGTACATCATACATTTCACATGCCAAGAAATGTAGTAGAATGTACTCCTTTTTGTGCAAGATATCGCGACTACAGCCGTTGAAAACGAGCACAATATCACTCAGATGGACGACCAATGAGTTTTCAACCCTTTGTTGTCTATCGACAGTACCACACAGATTATGTTGGACATTTCGCTGGGTCAATGTTCGATTATAGAACAGGCCCAAACACTGTGTATTGGCATTATCAGTTGCCGTTGCCAACACGGAATGAAAACCTTCAGAGTGAAGACTGAATAATAGAATTATTATTATTATTAATACTAGAAGCAGAAAAGTCTAAAGATTATACAAATTGTATATAAGATTTTCATGGATCTGGTTTCCCAATTTTTATGTATGACTCTTAATTGGAAATCTGATGCATGACGATCACGGGTTGTCTGTGTTTGTCTTGATTATAGTCAAAATTCTTAACAGTTGGTAATACTGTCTTCAGTGCAACACAACATTGCTAAATTTGGAGTTCCTGGAGTGTATTAGATAAGTTACACACAGGACTCCAGTAATCAAGGCATTCGAATTTGAAAGTTGGTGGAAAGAAAGGCATTTGAGTGCACCAAGTTGCAGACGAACCCAGAGGAGCGAAGTATTTGTGTGTAAATTTTAGTGTACAGGAACGTAATCCTTATATAGTGGTTTCCTTTTAATATTAGTGGTATTTGGTGAATTTTTGAGTTTTGAGTTATTTTATCTTTTTATTTGCTGAATATTGATTTTTAAGGATGGCTTCAGTGAACGTTACTGAACTTACTGAATTTCTAGAAGAACAGGAAAGGTATGAACAACATAAACGTGAAGCCATCCAGCATGCCTTAGATTTGAAAGGAAGAGAGGAAAGGAGAAACCTCCTATTTCCTTATGAATTATGGAGTTGGCGTCATCAAAGACGAATTCGGTACTGGGAAATAAGACATTACAATCACGACACTGGTAATAATGAATTGATACAATATGAGATTTATCACTGTTTTTACCTCTCAGAGGAACAAAAAGTGACTTTCCCTCATCTTGTGTCTACTGTGGGGCTAATGAGAATTGCTACACAGTATGAAGCCAGTGGTACTGGTCCCGATGAGATCATCCATTATTGGAATGATCATTGTTGGAATGGCTGGTATTATGATCATCGCCAAAATGCACCAAGAACTGAACCGATACCCAATCCTGGACTGGTTCGACCATTCAGGGATATGGAGATCGGTTCCGAAAATTTGCTTAATGTGAGCGAATACGCAAACGAATGTTGTGCTTACTTAATGCACAAAGCCCACCCTCAAAATTCTTTCCTCCAGGCGATGTAAAGGCGACATATGCATTTGAAAAACATGAATGTCATTATGATCTCCTCCAAGAAGCTCTCATACGACATGAAATTCGATGATTACAGAGATTGGTAGACAGAAGAAGAGCTATCGCTATTAATAAATCACCACCTTAGGGGGACTACTAGTTACATGGGTTCCGGAGAACCATGTTGTATTTGTCTCGAAGAAGTAGAGCAAAAATTGCAGAATTGTTTTATGTGTCAGCAATGTCATCAACAAGTCCATTTTCAATGTGGACATAAATGGACTGCATCGAAAGAAAATGCTACATGTCCACACTGTCGAGCTCTGATCACGTGGACTGTTCATAAGCCATATGCTCCCGTACCGTGGAAAATTAATCCCAATATGTTTTAGAAAAGCACGACTCCCTACAGCTGCGCGCTGTCGGGCACTGCTGTCATTTTTGGACGTCGTCTCTCATAAATCTTATCATAATGCAAACACAAGAAATAAATTGAAATAAAAATTAAATAGTAACATTCTAGACGTGACTCTTAGTTTCGTTACTATCGACAAGAGAATAAAAACTATTGAAGAACCTTAACGGGGAAAGTAGAATTGTTCAAACGGCACAGCTGTAGAATAGTGTAAAATAAATTTTCGTTTGTGTGTTTATTCGAGTATAATCATCCACTTTACTTTTTGTTGATTTTTGAATATAATCTGCACTATAAGTTTTAAGTAGCTTTGATAATTTGTGGTTTCAGATATTTTAAGCATTTTTTAATAGTATGTTATAACCAGTAAAAAACAGAATGGCCTCTGCATCTGCATTCCGTGTAGTTAACCCGACTTCAGAGGATTTTCTTCTGGAGCAGCTAGAGTACTGGACACAAAGGTACCGCATCCCTGTCCCTATGGTTTTTCGACATAGAACCTCAGCTTTTCAGCGTCGGATCCGTGTATGGGATGTGGTTCAATTAAATGAAATCACTGGTCATCTGGAACTGATTAGGACTCAGGTCTTGTACCGGTATTGTCTCAATACGTCAGAAATAGGACAAGAACTTGTGACGCCTCACCTAATGGTAATCGAACATGAGGCTTGATTAGCAACTCCACAGGAGGCAGCACGCTCGAGCCGTCAAAGTGTCATTCGTTATTGGAATGATCGACGGTGGGACGGAACATCCTATGATCAACATATACCTTATGAAACAGAGGATGGGACTGATACATTCGTCTCATCTACACTGATCCGTCCATTTCGCCCCAGTGAATATAGCCAAATTGTTATACCCGAACATCCCCGACAATATCAAATTTTAACTGGTGAAACATTCCATCAGGTGCAGGTGGAACATACCTATGAATGGGAAAGTGAGCAATACAGCTACCAAGAATTACAACACGTGCTCGAACAGTATGAAAGCCTTCAAGTTTTTCAGGTAACTCAAAATTTAGTTGATGGAGATGAGAGACAATGTGCGATATGCTTGTTGGACATCACAGGGCCTCATGTGGCATATCGTTGTCCACAATGTACTCAAATAGTGCATATACACTGTAGGTTAACTTGGATGCAGGAAAGACGAAATTGTCCTCTGTGCCGCTATGGCCTCTTATGGGGAACCCTGTTGAAGAAGCATAGTTTCGACTATACCACTTTTTATTATCAATTCTTTCCCAACCAATTGATGTGAGATATAGTTTATTTTTCAGCTAATGTAATTCCTTACAGAAAGGTGATTCGTCTTCTCTGGTAGCGTTCTTGTGGCAGTGTTTTTAGTGGATGTATAACCGATAGTTATAATGATGAGTAAAGGACATAGCAGCAACTCAGTTCGCCCGCAAGCTTCAAGTAGAACATCTGATAAAGGTGTAAGGCAAGAGGGGCACTGGGGCCCGTCATGTCGAGCTAGTTGTTATCGTAAGCTCGTACGTGGAAGGCCCACGTAGGCCCATGGCACCTATCGTGCAAAAGAAATTGTAACACCACCCTCATCTGGAAGGGGGGTAGGTGTAGTTGGTGTTGTGATTCTGTTCGTAATCGGGCGGTAGCCCGTTGACACAACTTAAATAAAACACACCTGCAGTGGGTGTGAGTGTGTGGTCACCACAAATGAACTTCATATCAACCCTTTGCGGGTTGGGGGTTCAAAATTTGAAATATAACGCTAACCTGCTTGGAGCAGGGTTGTGGGCTATTGCGTGGCAATAGCGTATATTGGAGGGAAAGGAAGTGTCCTCTTTAATTAGTTCTATATGTGAGCGATTTCATTGAGGACTCAATCACCCCCCGGGGGGGGGGGTTGTAATATAGGTTGGACCTAGGCTCCTACGGGTGAGCTTGTTGTGGGCTATTGCGTGGCAATAGCGTATATTAGAGGGAAAGGAAGTGTCCTTTTTAATTGATCAGCATGTAAAGCCCTCAATCGCATTCTATTGTGAAGCAATTGTATGTCTTCCTTGAAGAAGGACCTGGAAGGTCTTTGAGGCGTTGGAATGAATTTTAACCCCTTCCCCAGTACAATTTTCTCATGTGTACTGAGGGTGTAATTTGATAGATTGGTGATATGTGTGCTAGCCTTGTCAGCCTGTGCATTGAGGTGAGACTGTCGTTCCTTTTGACGTCGTGTATGTCGCCTACCGGCGCGTTTGACGTGTTGGAATACTGCTTTATTAGCTGGACGGTGTTGCCTGGCCGGACAGTGAGTTGTGGACAGTTGAGCTCTGCTGACAGGGGCATCGTGGCCTAGTCAGGTTTGTTTAGTACCGGCTATTTTGCTCAGATTTAGTAAAATGCCCTCTCTGGTATATTTATGGGCAAATTTGGTGAGTGTATTTGGTGTTTTGCCCGGTGCAATGTTAACCATGCATGGCTGGGCCATGGCTTGGGTGCTGGAAGCACGAGGATGAGAAGCGTCATCCGATTGGGCCGCAAGTAGAGGGGAGAGGCCTGTGTCCGACGCGCTGTGTTCAGCGGAAAGGGACAAGGGTCCTTGCTCATCTGAAGTCCTGTAGGTGAATTGTATGCTCTCGGAGGAGGTATCAGTAGGACAACTAATGGTGTCAATGCTGGAATCTATGCTATCCCCCGACGGTGGAGGGTTGGAGTCTGACACTAAGGGACAGGTGGAACTGTCGGTGGAAAGAATGGTATTCAAAGGCTCGGGGCCAGCTGATTCGATGGTGGTAAAGACCGGTTGTATGTCCGTGGTAGGACGAACCATAGTTACGGTATTGCCATTGGGCTTGTAATCAGTACAAGGGCCGAGGGGCCAGTCTTCTTCTGGCAAGGTGACCTGTGACCAAGGTAGTGAGCCACTACAAGGGGTCATGAGTGTACTAAGTGCAGCTGCGGTGGTCACCTGTGCCGTGGCACCAGGGCCTGTCAGGGGTCTGACAGAGGAGGTCGCCCTAAGAAGAGCCCCAGGCGCTTGATGTGTACTGCCCCGATGCGTTGAGCTGGGGGGAGGAATGTTGGTCATTCCTAATCTACGGCGCTTGGGTGCGCTCATAGGTGAATCAGCGGAGATGGGATGAGTGTCCATATGAGTACGCTTCGGGAGGCGTATTCTTGATTGATGAAAGGACTGTCCACTCGGTGAGTGGATTACCGTCCCCCGTGTAGTCGGGGGAGATTCAGAAGCAGCTGCTGCGGCGTCCAAGCCCTGGTTGAGGGTTGGAACAGCTGCGGCCATAGTCTCCTTATAACGCTGGGCGTTTGTTAGCCGATATTTGGTTAAGTCGACGCTGGAGAAGCGTGAAATGGTGTTATGGAAGAGCTCAAGAAAGGCAGGTTGGTCCTGCTCAATGATATTAGGAGGGAGCGGGTTATTAAGATACTCAGATATCTCGACTTCTAGGTCTGAGATGCGCTTCCCGTACTGTGTCTGTAGACATTGTGTCAAACGCTGAGTGGTTTGGCGAGCAAGCTCGTCGATGTCCGACGAGATATCATTCTCAAATTTGAGCAAGCCGTCGACAGTACGGCGTAAGTCAGTTTTTATGGTATTGAGAAGATCTGCTGGCACGACATTTTGTGAGTTGCATTTTTGGTAAATGCTGTGCTTGTGATGTGCATCAGCTGCCCGAAACATGAGCCTCCGAGTATTATTGAGTTGTAGTCGGAGCTTACGGTGTGTTTCAGGTTGTAACGACTCCATTGTGGAGTTGAGGTGGACCTCTATTGGTATTTGTCCGGAATAAACTTCCGCAAAGTGTAACCAACGTTTCGGCCTGTACGACCTTATCAAACAAACAAATACAGAGATCTGTTTATTACAGTGGTACTGTTACAAACCCAGCCCAGGGTGGGTGGGAGTTTCTCCGGTTGTCCGAAGTGTGAACCCGATGGACAGGGTTAATAGTGATAGCGACTTAGATAAAGCAGCTGTGAGTGTGAAAGTCGGGAAGTGTCGCGACTTTATTGTGTTGATATTATGGTTATCGGAGAACCATGAAAACACAATGGACAGCTGTAGCTTTGGTAGCCAGCTGCGTCGGATGTGTTGAAGCCCAATTTGTGATAATTATCGGATACCAATCCAAGCTCCAAGGGCTGAAAGTGTCAGCTTGATAATGCTTTTGGGAAGGTATCCTTTAAACGTCGTGGGTCGACGTAACACACGGTGCAAGTCACCGGTTTATACTTCACCAGGAAGGTGGAATTGTGATAATTGTTGAGTACCAATCCGAACGCCAAGAGCTAAAGTTGTTAGCTCTAGAGTGCTTTCAGGAAGGTATCCTTTTAGCGTCGTGGGTCGACGTACAAAGGGTGTGGGTCACCCGTGTATAATCCACCAGGAAGGTGGAAAGGATCGTGGAAAGTATAAATGCGACAGTGTCGGGGTGACACGTGAGTGGGTCGCAATAGCCGGGTCGGCTGTCAACACGATCGAATAACAATAAAAATAAAATACAAAAAATAACGAAAATTCGAAACGAGAATAACGAAAGCAGAGTGTTGGGTCGGAATAACTACCTGTGTAGGAAAAGGTGTATATACAGTTGTGCCACGGAGTGCAGTGGTAGGAACAATATGTAAAATGTCACAAATTGGTAAATCCCGGATTTGGTATTGTTGTGAAAACGTTTCAAAATGGCTGCTAATTAACGAACTGAAGTCAATCACAGTACAATTGAGAATGAGTGTCGGGATGGTGCGAGAGCACCTGCTGGTGAGCACGTGATGTCAGGAGACGCTGTGATTGGTCGCTGGAGCGAATACACAATGCAGTGATTGGCTGAGACTGGAGGTGTGTCTTCGTAAGTTGATTGTTTTGTTTTGTTAGACAATTGTCGAATACCAGGTACAGCTTGTACAGATTAAGGTGAAACTGACGTGTTTGTACAGGAATGTCGTAAAGTAATTACCATGTGACAGTCATAAATTGGATTAAATCAACACTGTTTTGATGGCAGGAATGTTCCCCGATAGAAAATGGCAGTAAAAACAATGAGTTATTAAAGTGTTGCCAGATAGTTATACGGGTTGGTGTGAGGAGCAGTGGATATCCTGCACATAAGGTCGACATATCCTGTAAACGACCCTGCGCCCCTGGGTGGGGTGTAGTGAAATATGGTGCCAAGTTGTGTTTAGGTATTGGCACACAGGGTCATAAGAGGTACGCGGTGGTACCATGGACGGCGGTAGGCGTCCAATTCGGCGTGCGGTATTTTAAAACAAATGTCAGTGAGCCAATAGGGCTCTGAATCAAAGACAAGTAGCATGTTGCGTGACAGCGCGGAAAGGCTTGGTAGTTCTTTGTGGGGGACTTAACCGAGGTACGGTAGGTCCGTTATGGTTTTAGCCACTAGTATGAAGAAGTGTCAAGGATTGGCACGATGATAATAGTATCCCCGCAGCTGTGGTGCGGATATTCAGACGTAAGGTGTGTCTCGGTGAACAGAATCAAGACACTGTGTGTCTGAAACCGAGGACATGTGAAGGAAGCTCTTGGGGTAACCTTCGTTGGGAACAAAACGCAGTGCACAGGATGCACTGGATCCGCCTCTTTTGTAGCTCTCTGTCGAGGGGGGCCCAAAAGCCCAGAAGTATGATGAGTAAAGGACATAGCAGCAACTCAGTTCGCCCACAAGCTTCAAGTAGAACATCTGATAAAGGTGTAAGGCAAGAGGGGCACTGGGGCCCGTCATGTCGAGCTAGTTGTTATCGTAAGCTCGTACGTGGAAGGCCCACGTAGGCCCATGGCACCTATCGTGCAAAAGAAATTGTAACACCACCCTCATCTGGAAGGGGGTAGGTGTAGTTGGTGTTGTGATTCTGTTCGTAATCGGGTGGTAGCCCGTTGACACAACTTAAATAAAACACACCTGCAGTGGGTGTGAGTGTGTGGTCACCACAAATGAACTTCATATCAACCCTTTGCGGGTTGGGGGTTCAAAATTTGAAATATAACGCTAACCTGCTTGGAGCAGGGTTGTGGGCTATTGCGTGGCAATAGCATATATTGGAGGGAAAGGAAGTGTCCTCTTTAATTAGATCTATATGTGAGCGATTTCATTGAGGACTCAATCACCCCCCGGGGGGGGGGGGGGGTTGTAATATAGGTTGGACCTAGGCTGCACTCGGAAAGTCACGTACACAACAGTATATAAACTGGCGGAAAGACCAGAGAACTTCACTTCTCTCTGGGCTTCCATGGTGTACAGAACTTGACGCCACTCTCTATTTTCGTGGAAGAACGTTGCCAGGCCAGACACCAGTATTAGATGAAAGACACGATGAGAGCGATGCGATATTTTCGACTTAGTTTCATTACGTATCTTCTACATTAATATTATTACCAGAGAGAGAAACCAGTGTAGTTGTAGGCATTTTAAAATAGGGTTTAAATAAAATAGAAAACTGTAAGTACATTTTTATGTGTTTTGACTTCACCCATTCACTGCGGCTGCAGTACTTCAAGAACTTTTGCAGACTCCACAGAAACTGGTTGCCTTCTTGCAGACTCCACAGAAACTGGTTGCCTTCTTGAATGAACTTTTTAAATTGTTCTGTGGCCAATTGCCACGATTGAAGTCCCAACCTAAATCCACTAGACGATCATTTTCAACGGGGTACTTAACCCTGCTTCGCCACACCTGTTGGTTGTCATGCTCCACTCTCCCGAAATGTTATGGTGCTAGCAGTCGGATCTCTGTTCTGTCACATTCAGGAATCTATTGTCCGAAAAGTATCCCTCCATCATCCGCTCAGAAACGTATATATCCATCGCTATCACAGTCCTGTTGGTTGTCATAGTCTGCTCTCCCGAAATGTTGCGGTGGTGGTAGTCAGATCTCTCTGTCACAGTATGGTCATGAATCTCTCCCCGAAAGACTGCCATATTCCGCTCTCCCAAATGTCATGGTAGTGGTCAGATTTCTGCTCAGTACATTCACAAATCTCTTGACTGGAAAGTATCTCTCTATCATCCACTCAGAAACGTATATATCCATCGTGTTCACAGTCTTGTTGGTTGTAATGTTCCATTCTTTCGAAATGTTGTGGTGGTGGTTGTCGGACACCTGTCACAGTGCGTTCACGAATCTCTTGCCCAAAAGTTTGTCATGTTCCGCCCTCCCAAACGTTTGAAGACGTAAATGTAACAGCCTTCGAGAGCGTAGAATACCGAGAAATTATTTTTCTCGGTCCCGTCACTCGTATTCACCAGATTCTTCTTCGTTAAATTTGGGGCAAAATAAGGAAGACTCTTTGAAATACAACTCTTTTCATCTTATCCGTCACAATACATCTGTGACGACGATGATTTTCATTCGAATCCATTCCATTCTCGAAATTTAATGTCAAAGTGTAGTAATTAGTCTGTGTGAAACGGTTTCTTTTTCTTTTTAGTCTGTGTGAAACACACAGACTATTGTTTTTGTACGGTTTCTTTTTCTTTTTTTTCTTTTTAGTCTGTGTGAAACACACAGGCTATTGTTTTTGTACGGTTTCTTTTTCTTTTTTTTCTTTTTCTTCTTCCTCTTCTTCTTCTTCTTTTTCTTATTCTCCTGTCTTCTGTCTTCTATGCACTTCCTTGTCCTCACGATAACTCAAACACGAATCGTCCTATCACGCTGATTTCTGGCATACTGGTGGACAGTCAAACGTTCTCGGCCACCTTTGTTTTTCAGGTCGCTAGAGCCACTGAGTATGGCCTAATCGGCCACAGGTCTTTCACAGCCTCCAATTTCCTGATACAGTAAATTCTCCCCAAGCAATAGGATGCTATGTTATTCACACTGGAGAAAATGTAAACACCACTGGAGTCAGCTGTCACAGCTGTCAAGAAATGAAATGTAATCTACTAACCTTGTTATGATAATGGGATGTAAGTTTCTGGAACTAAGTTGAGAGAAACCCTTTACCTTGCAAGGAAATAGATTATAAATTATTCAGTTCAATGCTTTTAACCCTCTCAAGACTTCAATGTGGATTGCACATATTTTATTTCAGGCAGAATAAAGTTAACCCTTTCCATAAAACTGCATTGAATAATTGTAAAATTTGTTGAAACCTTTCTTATTCAGTTCAATGTTTTTAACCCTCTCAAGACTTCAATGTAGATTGCACATATTTTATTTCAGGCAGAATAAAGTTATCCCTTTCCACAAAAATGCACTGAATAATTGTAAAATTTGTTGAACCCTATCTTATTCAGTTCAATGCTTTTAACCCTATCAATACTTCAATGTGGATTGCACATATTTTATTTTAGGCAGAATGAAGTTAACCCTTTCCATAAAACTGCACTGAATAATTGTTGAAACCTATCACAAAACTCAGGATGCCGGTAACAATGCAGTACTGACATGGTCGACTGTACTGGTAACTGTGTTAGTGCTATGACTGTTTAAAACTCATTTGTTAGAGGAGTTCTAGAGTCTATCACTGCGCTCGGCTCAGTCTCACCGAGAGTGCAGAAACCTTTGGTGCCAAAGTGCCATTAAGAGAATGTCTCTGATTTGGGCCCTTCCATCCCTCCGGAGTGCAAAAGCAGTTACTGTCAGCTGAGAAACTAAATGTTTTTCGCTTTATTTTCTTAACATTTAATTCTATGTGGAATGGGACACCATTTCAGTGTGCCTTCCAAAGTAAGGGATTCTTAACCCTTTAGCCAACATAATGGCGATAAACGGTCAACATTATTCACAGAAACGTCTATTCAATTTTAATTACCTTTTCATTTTTGCTTGAGAAACATAGCTTATGTCCCTTTATTGGAGTGAGCTAACTTTTAGAGGATTATTTATTCATTGGTGTTTAATGTCACATATTTCTGCATAGTGGCTAATCATGACCACGACAGTTTTTCATGTGGAGGAAATTGGAGTACCTGGCAAGAACCACCGGGCAACAACGAGCAACTGTCCGATCCCTCCCATACTAACTCTACACAAGCAGTGTTAGCATTGGTTGAAGATGGGTGCACCATCAATGTGCAGTACGCTTTAGTACACAGCGCCACCATGCACCCACGTGGGCTATGGGGTAAAGTGTCTTGCCCAAGGACCTCACGAGTGAGGACCTCATGCCTTGCAGCCTGCACCTCTGCCAACTGAGCCAATGCGCCCCCATTTAAATGATTAAAATGGAGTATTTAAAGGGAGCATTTTCACCCTCTAAAGATCTTAATATGGGGGCATTATTCAGAAAGACTGGGAAATGCATTTTATTACACCTTAGTGCATTTCTAAAGTTTATGAATGTATTTCATCACTCAAATTAGTCGGCAGAGCCAGAAATGTCCATTTCTGATTCGTGTATCAAACCCTTTGAATGCTGGTCACATATATGCCATTTCTGGTTTCTTATAAAAATGTTCTGATTCCTGTATGAATATCTGTAAATACCGCTAACGAAAACCCATTTCTGATTTGTTCAAAAATATTTTACTCCCGAAATTCTCCATGAATTCTCTTTCTTTATAGTTTATTCCTGATACTTTAACCCTTTTCACACAGACTTGAATTTACTGGTGGCAGTAAATTCTGTTTCTCTAGTTCTTCTTCTTTTTCTTATTCTCCTGTTTTCTGTCTTCTATACACTTCCTTGTCCTCACGATAACTCGAAAACGCATACTGATAGATAGTCACACGTTCTCGGCCACCTATGTTTTTCAGAATCCTGGGATACCAGGGGTGTTCATAGGTGTGTTTTGAAAGTGGGTCACGCCCATATCTCAGGCATGGTATGACATACGGGCCTGGGACAACACTAAATAAGTTGACACTCGATGAAGATTCAAAATATGGGCCAAGGTCACTGAGGTCACCCAGGGGTCATTTAGTGCATTTTTCAGAATTGTTGGAAATCACATTTTTTGACTCCAAAATGCATTCCCGAAGCTCGTACATGCATTTTTATGCGACAAATCGTGGGCGTGGCCAAAAATTTTGAAAGTGGGTCACGCTCATATCTAAAGCATGGTATGACTTATGGACCTAGGACCAATACCAAATGAGCTGACACTCGATGGGGATTCAAAATATGGGTCAAGGTCACTGAGGTCACCCAGGGGTCATTGAGTGCATTTCTCAGAATTGCTGGAAGCCACATTTTGAACTTCCTAATGCATTCCCAAAACCCATACAAGCATTTTAACATGAAAAAGTAGGCGTGGCCAAAAATGTATGAAAGTGGACACCCTCATCTCAAACATGGTATGATGAATGGACCTGGGTCCAACAACAACTGAGTCTACCCTCGGCGGGAGGGGGGGGGGTTAAAATATGGATCAGGGCCACTGAGGTCACCTTGTGGTCATTGAGTGCACTCTTCAGAATTGCTGGAAAACACATTTTTGCCCCCTAATGCATTCCCTTGATCGAACCCTTTTTTGCTTTGTACACATATGCCTTTTCTGGTTTCTTGGAAAAATGTATCCACTTCCTGAATGAATATCTTTAACGAAAATCTATTTCTGATTTCCTTAAAACTATTTTATCATCGAAAATAAGCCTCCAAAGTATTCCAATTACATTCATAGAAGGGACTCCGTGGCTCAGTAGGTAGAGGTGAAGGCTGCAAACTGAGAGGTCCTAGGTTCGAATCCCACCTGTGGTAACCCTGTTGTGTCCTTGACATACTTCACCCCCATTCCCACTTGGGAGCATGGTGGTATTGTGCATTAACGCGTATTGCACGTCGATGGTGTACTCGTCTTCAACCAATGCTAACCTACTTGTGTGGAGTCACTCTGTTGGGGAGCCTGACAGTTGCTCGCATTTGCTCAGTGGTTCTCTCAGGGTACTCCAGCTTCCTCCTCCCATAAAACTCTCCGGCACAAGGTGTCAATAGTGTCGTTAAGCACAATAAATAAATAAATAACATTCATATAAGGCATGCCTTGATAGTGTAGTTGTAATATTTATCAACACGATAACCTAATACAATCAATCCTATCTTAATGTTTTGTTATACTGATAGACTGTACTTGTTAATGAGTTCACTGAAGGCAATACAGCCATTATTTAATACTTGATAGAATCTCATAAACAAAGTGGTCAGAGAGAATGCTGTAAATTTTACATTCAATAGCATTTTATATTTATTTAATATCATGTTACAAAATTAACCATGTTGAAAATAGAATGCTTCACATTTCAAAGCATATTTATGATTTATTTATTCTCAGTCATAACTCAACAGGTTTCGGTATGGAGTGGTGTGTGGCTTTCTCAAAACACCTATCACAGTTATAAAGTAATGAAATGGAATATTTGAATGGTCTGTTTTTAACCCTCTTAATACTTCAGTGTGAGTACAAACACCCTTCATATAACCCATTGCTACAGAATGTTTTTACGCTTTCCTTTCTGTAACATTTAATTCTACATGAAATACGACACCTTTACAGGTTTACCTTCCAAAGTATGGCATTCTTAACCCTTTCCCCAACATTATTCACTGAAATTTCCAGTCAACTTTCATTTCGTTCTTGCTTGAAAAACATTGCTGATGACCTCTCATTGGAATGAGCTCATTTTTAAAGGGTTAAAATGGAGTATTTAATATTTTAACCCTCTCAATATTTTAATATGAGCCCCCCGAGCATTTACTTTTGCAATGCAGGAATAATGATAACACTTTCTGTTCTCACAATGATGCCCTTAACACGCATGGGCTCTTGGGGGCAGTTTCCCGTCTATATTCCAACATTACTGAATTCTTTTACTCGCAACATATTTTCCAGAAATATCATGTACCTTAACTTTTCTCTTGGTAATATGAATATTTGTGATCATCTATAAACATGGCGTATCCGGAGTTGGTGAAGCCAATATTTTTAAAGTGGGATATGCTTATATTTCAGGTTTGGAATGACCTGTAGACATGGGACCTACTCTGAATAAGTTGTAACCTTCAGGAGGTTCAGAATGTGGTCCACCTCAATGTGGGCACCGGAGGTCATTAAGTACATATTTTCAGAACTATTAGGAATTGCATTTTATAACAGCTAATGCAATGCTGAAGATTATCCATGTATCACATCATTCAAATAATTGGCAGAGCCAAAAATGTCCATTTCTGATTCGTGTATCGAACCCTTTGAATGCTGGTCACATATATGCCTTTTCTGGTTTCTTATGAAAATGTTCTGATTCCTGTATGAAAATCTGTAAATACTGTTAACGAAAATCCATTTCTGATTTGTTTAAAAATATTTTACTCCTGAAAATAAGCCCCCATAAATTCTCTTTCTATATAGTTTGTTCCTGATTCGTTAACCCTTTTCACACAGACTTGAATTTACTGGTGGCAGTAAATTCTGTTTTTCTAGTTTTTATTTAGATTAAAACATCATAAAATAAGATAAATAAATAAACCGATTCACTAACTAATAATAATCAATTGATTTTTATTTCTAATTTTTCATATATATCTTCGTTATTATCACGAAAACGCTTCGAAACTAGAGAAACAGAATTTACTGCACCCAGTAAATTCGAGTCTGTGTGAAAAGGGTTAAAGTATCAGGAATAAACTATACAGAAAGAGAATTTATGGAGGCTTATTTTCAGGAGTAAAATATTTTTATACAAATCAGAAATGGATTTTCGTTAATAGTATTTACAGATATTCATACTGGAATCAGAACAATTTTTTATAAGAAACCAGAAAAGGCATATATGTGACCAGCATTCAAAGGATTCGATACATGAATCAGAAATGAATATTTTTGGCTCTGCCCACTAATTTGAGTGATGAAATACGTTCATAAACTTTAGAAATGCATTATTGTGTAATAAAATGCATTTCCAAGTCTTTCTGAATAATATGCACTTGATGACTTTGGTGACCTCAGGCGGACACCTAGGTGACCTCTGTGACTTCGACCCATATTTTTAATCTCCATCAAGTGTCGATTCATTTAGTGTTAGTCCCAGGTCCATTCATCATACCACGATTGGGATATGAGCATAACCCGCTTTCAAAATTTTGGCCACGCCCACTTTTTTAATATTAAAAATGCATGTGTGTATGTCAGGAATGCTTTATGGGTCAAAAAAATGTGATTTCCAGCAATTATGAAAAATGCACTCAATGACGCTTAGGTAACCTTCGTGACCTTCATCCATATTTTGAATCTCCATTGATTGTCGATTCATTTGGTGTTTGTCCCAGGTCCATACATCATACCACGCCTGGCATATGGGCGTGACCCACTTTTAAAATTTTGGCCACGCCCACTTTTTTATGTCAAAATGTATGTGTGTAAGTCAGGAATACTTTAGGGGGTTAAAGGGGTTAAAAACTGTGATTTCCAGCAATTATGAAAAATGCACTTACTGACCCCTAGGTGACCTCCGAGACCTTGACCCATATTTTGAATCTCCATCGAGTGTCGACTCATTTGGGGTTGGTCCCAGGTCCATTCATCTACCATGCTTGAGATATGAGCATGACCCACTTTTAAAAATTTTGGCCACGCCCACTTTTTTAATTTTAAAAATGCATGTGTGTACGTCAGGAATGCTTTAGGGGGTCAAAAAATGTGATTTCCAGCAATTATGAAAAATGCACTCAATGACCCCTAAGTGACTCTGTGACCTTGACCCATATATTGAATCTCCATCGAGTGTCGACTCATTTGGAGTTGGTCCCAGATCCATATGTCATACCACACATGAGATATGGGCATGTCCCACTTTCAAAAATTTTGGCCACGCCCACTTTTGTAACGTAAAATGCATGTGTGTACGTCAGGAATGCTTTAGGGGGTCAAAAAATGTGATTTCCAGCAATTATGAAAATGCACTCAGTGACCCCTGGGTGACCCCCGTGACCTTGACCCATATTTTGAATCTCCATCGAGTGTCGACTCATTTGGTGTTGGTCCCAGGTCCATACGCCATACCACACCTGAGATATGGGCGTGACCCACTTTCAAAACACTCCTACAGACACCCCTAATATCCCAGGAATTTGAAAAAACATAGGTAGCCGAGAACTTGTGGCTGTCTATCAGCATGCCAAAAATCAACGAGATAGGGCAATTCGTTTTCGAGTTATCTTGCGGACAAGGAAGTGCATAGAAGAGAGAAGACAGGAGAAGAAGAAGAAGGAAAAAAAAGAACAAGAGGCCCCAGGGGGCCTGAGGGCGCTCACCTGACATGGTAGCCTAAATATCAAACCAGAGATTTGACTTCCACAAGTTGCATCTGCTCCTCCTAAGAAAAGCTGAAACCAAATATCCAAATATTCTGACCAGTGGATCTAAAAAAAGATTTTTAAAGAATATTCCTCATATTGAACTAAGTCATAATTCGGGCTCCCACAGGGAGCCCATATATGAACCCAGGGACTTGGCTTTAACAAACCTGAATCTCACACCCCTAAGGATTCTGCACACCAAATATCAAAACATTCCGACTGCTGGATCTGAAGAAGAAGATTTTTAAAGAACATTCCTCATTCTGAACCAAGTTACAATTCGAGCTCCTGCAATCAGCCCAAATATGGACCTAGGGACATCGCTTGAACAAACTTGAATCTTACCCCCCTAAGGATGCTGCATAAAAAATATCAAAAGCATTCATCTGCTGGATCTGAAGATTTTTAAAGAAAATTCCTCATTTTGAACTAAGTTGTCATTCAGGCTCCCATAGTGAGCCCCAATATGAACCAAGGGACTTGGCTTGAACAAACTTTAATCTCAGCTCCCTAAGGTTGCTCCATGCCAAATATCAAAACATTCCAACTGCTGAATCTGAAGAAGAAGATTTTTAAAGAAAAATTCCTCATATTGACTAAGTTATAAATATATATATATAAATATGAACCCATGGACTTGGCTTTAACACACTCAACCCCCCCCCCCCTCCCAAGGATGCTACTCACCACATATCAAACCATTCCGACTGCTGGATATGAAGAAGAAGATTTTTTAAGAAAATTCCTCATTTGGAACAAAGTTACCATTCAAGCTCCCACAGTGAGCCCAAATATGGACCTAGGGACATGGCCTGAACAAACTTGAATCTCACCCCACTAAGGATGCTGCATACCAAAAAATAAAACATTCCGACTGCTGGATCTAAAGAAGATTTTTAAAGAAACTTCCTCATTTTGAACTAAGTTATAATTTAGGCTCCCACAGTGAGCCCAAATATGAACCCAGGGACTTGGCTTGAACAAAATTGAATCTCCCCCCCCCCCCCCCCCCCCCAAGCATGGTGCATACCCAATATCACAAGATTCTGCCTGCTGGATCTCGAGAAGAAGATTTTCAAAGAAATTTGCCTGAAATGCACTAAGTTCAAATTTGGGCTCCTATACTGAGCCCAAATATAAACCCAGGGGCCGATTTGAACAAACGTGAATCAGATCCACCCCACAATGTTGCATACCAAATATCACAAGATTCTGCCTGCTGGATCTGGAGAAGATTTTTGAAGAAATTTGCCTGAAATGCACTAAGTTCGAACTTGGGCTTCTATAGTGAGCCCAAATATGAATCCAGGTGGCTGATTTGAACAAACTTGAATCAGATCCACCCCACAAAGTTGCATACCAAATATCAAAAGATTCTGCCTGTAGGATCTGGAGAAGAAGATTTTTGAAGAAATTTGCCTGAAATGCACTAAGTTCGAATTCGAGCTTCTATAGTGAGCCCAAATATGAATCTAGGGAGCTGATTTGAACAAAATAGAAACAGATCCACCCCACAATGTTGCATACCAAATATCAAAAGATTCTGCCTGCTGGATCTAGAGAAGAAGATTTTTTAAATAATTTGCCTGAAATGCACTAAGTTCAAATTTGGGCTCCTATACTGAGCCCAAATATAAACCCAGGGAGCCGATTCGAACAAACGTGAATCAGATCCACCCCACAATGTTGCATACCCAATATCAAAAGATTCTGCCTGCTGGATCTTGAGAAGAAGATTTTCAAAGAAATTTGCCTGAAATGCACTAAGTTCAAATTTGCGCTCCTATACTGAGCCCAAATATAAACCCAAGGAGCCGATTTGAACAAACTTGAATCAGATCCACCCCACAATGTTGCATACCAAATATCAAAAGATTCTGCCTGCTGGATCTAGAGAAGAATATTTTTTTAAATAATTTGCCTGAAATGCACTAAGTTCAAATTTGGGCTCCTATACTGAGCCCAAATATAAACCCAGGGAGCCGATTCGAACAAACGTGAATCAGATCCACCCCACAATGTTGCATACCCAATATCAAAAGATTCTGCCTGCTGGATCTGGAGAAGAAGATTTTCAATGAAATTTGCCTGAAATGCAGTAAGTTCAAATTTGGGCTCCTATACTGAGCCCAAATATAAACCCAGGGGGCCGATTTGAACAAACTTGAATCAGATCCACCCCACAATGTTGCATACCAAATATCAAAAGATTCTGCCTGCTGGATTTGGAGAAGATTTTTTAATGTTTTTTCCCATTGCCTACAGTGTTAAAAAGTGCTGACTCGGCACTTTTTCAAAGTCCTGAAACTGTACCCTATGATAAAACCGATGGCAATTTTTTTTTACCAATTCTTTCTGTTGGTCCTAAGGAAGCTTCACACCAAATAAAAATTATCGGTGCTGTGCAGTTTTGGAGATATGGGCGTTTTAATTTTTTTCTATTTTTAGCTCCTGCGGTTCCCATGGGGCTACGGGGAAAAAAAATCAGCATAAATTAGGTACTTATGACCCAATAAGCCCTCACATAAAATTTGGTTCAAATCAGCCTCTCGGTTTGGAAAATAGAAATTTTGGGCGGGGCCAAAAATTTTGCCCCTCCCATAACGACGCCAAGTGTAGCCCCACAAACTTCTCTTGAACAAATCTGAGTCTACACCTCAAAAGGAAGCTGCACTCCAAATATCAAGTCTCTGCTACTGCTGGTTCATGAGAAGAAGATTTTTTAAGATTTCAGCACACTTTTTGGGTGTGGCCCTACCCACGGGCGAGGCAACTTGATTTGAACAAAATCAAATTGCGATGTCATAACAAACTATTATCTCAAATATCAATTAAATTGGTTCAGCGGTTTGGGAGGAGAAGATGCAAACACCATGTTCACGGACGACGGACGACGGACGGTGAGTGATCACTATAGCTCTCCTGACTGAAAGTCAGGTGAGCTAAAAAGAAACCATGCAAAAACAATAGTCTGTGTGTTTCACACAGACTAATAAGAATTTCGTTTCAATTTCTCTCTCTCCCTCTCTCTCTCTCTCTCTCTCTCTCTCTCTCTCTCTCTCTCTCTAAAGACATCTCTTTAGTCTGTGTGAAACACACAGACTATTGTTTTTGTATGGTTTCTTTTTTATTTTTTTTTCTTCTTCTTCTTCTTCTTCTTCTTCTTCTTCTTCTTCTTCTTCTTCTTCTTCTTCTTTTTTCCCTTATTTTCCTGTCTTCTGTCTTCTATGCACTTCCTTGTCCACACGATAACTCGAATACGAATCGTCCTATCTCGCTGATTTTTTGGCATACTGGTGGACAGTCATAAGTTCTCGGCCACCTATGTTTTTCAGGTCACTAGAGCCACTGAGTATGGCCTAATCGGCCACAGGGCTTTCACAGCCTCCAATTTCCTGATACAGTAAATTCTCCCCAAGCAATAGGATGCTATGTTATTCACACTGGAGATAATGTAAACACCATTGGAGTCAGCTGTCAAGAAATGAAATATAATCTACTAACCTTGTTATGATAATGGGATGTAAGTTCCTGGAACTAAGTTGAGAGAAACCCTTTATTATAACGATATTATAGAACGTAATAAATATGACACAAAACAGACTTGGCAAATACTACGCACAATTATAAATAAATCGCAGTCCGCCGTCAAACCTTCACTTACTTTTTGTCAAAACAATCAACGTACAACACCTGAAGAAATAGCTTCAAAATTTAATGATTATTTTGTAGAAATTGGGCAGTCCATCAATGACAAGGTACCAACCTCAAACAACGTTTTCAGCGACTTTTTAAACGATAATTACCCCAATACTTTCTTCATTGCCCCAACAACAGAACAGGAAATTATGTTAATAACTAACAAACTGAAAGGAAAAACTAGCCTCGATTGCAACAACTTGTCCACTGAGATTGTTAAACAATCCATATCAGAAATTGCTAAACCATTGGAATACATTTTTAATCTATCACTTACTGAGGGCAGAGTGCCAGAAAAAATGAAAATAGCCAGAGTAATTCCAATATTTAAAGCAGGTAGTCCGAACGAATTAGGAAACTACAGACCTATAAGCATATTACCGGTCTTCTCCAAGATTCTTGAAAAAATAATGTGTCAAAGACTCCTCGGTTTTTTAGATGAATTTGGAATTCTTTACGAACACCAGTATGGCTTCCGTAAAAATCACTCTACCTCCCATCCCATACTGCACCTATTACAACATGTTGCAGAATATAACAACAAACCAACGAAGGACTCTACTCTGGCTGTGTTCTTAGACTTGTCTAAGGCATTTGATTCAATCAGCCATGATATATTACTAAAAAAATTAGAATATTACGGCATCAGGGGTGTGGGTAACAAGTGGTTCCAAAGTTATTTATCGGATAGGCAACAATTCGTTGATTATAGTTCGCACAAATCCCCGACTAGGGTCGTTAGTTGCGGTGTTCCACAAGGATCTGTGTTGGGGCCGATCCTGTTTCTTCTGTACGTAAACGACATGAGATTCTCTACTTCTCTTAATCTGCTCTCTTATGCTGATGACACAACGCCATATACAGCTGGGTATGATCTGAAAGATCTGGAGACGACGGTCAACACTGAGCTAACAAATATATTTAATTGGTGTTGCTGCAATAAACTCCAGGTGAACGAGAACAAGTGCAAGTATATTGTTTTGCACCCGCAAAACAGTCCATTAAAGGCTAATAATTTAAATATACTCCTCAATAGTACTAAACTTTCATCTGTAGGGAACTCCTTAAACGAGACCGTGGTTAAATTTTTAGGAGTTTACTTCGACGAAAACCTCACGTTCAAACACCACATATCAAAAATATGCTCCAAAATGTCTAACGTAATCTACTGCCTGAACAAAGTAAAGAATATTCTTCCAGCCAAAGCACTAAAGACATTATACTATGCCCTTGTTCATAGTCACCTAATGTATGCAATACAGGCCTGGGGGCATTCGTTATTTACCAGTAAAATATACTCTTTACAGAAGCGTGCGATGCGAGTTATTAGCCGTAAAAAATTTAATAGCCACACTGATCCATTATTCAAGGCCAATCGTGTATTAAAATTTAATGATTTATACAAATTAAACGTTTCCCTGTTCATGTTTGACTGGAAGACCATGATCTTGCCTGTATCCTTCAGGACTTTTTTTACGATTCGCTCAACAACCGGGAGTCTTACCAGACAGGCGGGATTAATTAATATAGATAAAGCCAGGACTCAATTTTCTGCAAAACTTCCAAAACATAATTTTCCAAAAATTTGGAACGAGCTTGAGACTGCCTTACGCTCAATTTCCTCCAGACGCGCGTTTAAAAAACAACTATTTGAGAAATATATAGACAGCTACTCGTCAAGCGTAACATGCTCGTATCGCATGTGTCCTGACTGCAGACCCGGCGTTTAATTTTTTGAATACTGGTGTCAAAATTCCACGTTTTCTCTATCACCTCACACCCCCGCATGTGCAATCAAAAACCCGATACTTTTTTATAGGGCCAACCGAAAGTAAGTTTAGCTGTTATCTCATCCTAAACAATATCTATAAGCTCCGTAGTACTGGATTAGTGATTTGACACGTAGCCATTTCACCCTAGGTAGTGATAAAAGTAGTTAGATCTTTCTATTCCATTGTGTTACTTGAAATTTTGTTTATAAGGAGATTGCAGGAAGACAGCCTAAACGGGCTATGCTTTCTCCTAACGATGTACCATAAGTTCTGTTAATTCTGTTTTATATGTATTATGTAAATAGCATGATTTGGTATATTGTTGAATAAATTCTATTCTATTCTATTCTATTCTACCTTGCAAGGAAATAGATTATAAATTATTCAGTTCAATGCTTTTAACCCTCTCAAGACTTCAATGTGGATTGCACATATTTTATTTCAGGCAGAATAAAGTTAACCCTTTCCCTAAAACTGCACTGAATAATTGTAAAATTTGTTGAAACCTATCTTATTCAGTTCAATGTTTTTAACCCTCTCAAGACTTCAATGTGGATTGCACATATTTTATTTCAGGCAGAATAAAGTTAACCCTTTCCATAAAACTGCACTGAATAATTGTAAAATTTGTTGAAACCTATCTTATTCAGTTCAATGCTTTTAACCATCTCAAGACTTCAATGTGGATTGCATATATTTTATTTCAGGCAGAATAATGTTAACCCTTTCCATAAAACTGCACTGAATAATTGTTGAAACCTATCACAAAACTGTTAGGATGCCGGTAACGATACAATACTGACATGGTTGACTGTACTGTTAACTGTGTTAGCACTATGACTGTTTAAAACTAATTTGTTAGAGGAGTTTTATAGTCTTTCACTGCGCTCGGCTCGGTCTCACCGAGACTGCAGAAACCTTTGGTGCCAAAGTGCCATGGAGAGAATGTCTCTGATTTGTGCCGTTCCATGCCCCGGAGTGCAAAAGCAGGTACTGTCAGACGAGAAACTAAATGTTTTTCGCTTTATTTTCTTAACATTTAATTTTATGTGGAATGGGACACCCTTTCAGTGTGCCTTCCAAAGTAAGGGATTCTTAACCCTTTAGCCAACATAACGGCGAAAACCGGTCAACATTATTCATAGAAACGTCTATTCAGTTTTAATTACCTTTTCATTTTTGCTTGAAAAACATAGCTTATGTCCCTTTTTTTGGATTGAGCTCATTTTTTAGAGGATTATTTATTCATTGGTGTTTAATGTCACATATTTCTGCACAGTGGCTAATCATGACCACAACAGTTTTTCAGGTGGGGGAAATCGGAGTACCCGGAAAGAACCACTGGGCAACAACGAGCAACTGTCAGATCCTCCACATACTAACTCCACACAAGCAGGGTTAGCATTGGTTTGAAGACGGGTGTACCATCGATGTGCAGTACGCTTTAGTACACAGCGCCACCATGCACCCACGTGGGCTATGGGGTGAAGTGTCTTGCCCAAGGACAGAGTACGGTCCTCACGCCTTGCAGTCTGCACCTCTGCCAACTGAGCCACAGCGCCCCCATTTAAAGGATTAAAATGGAGTATTTAAAGGGAATATTTTAACCCTCTGAAGATCTTAATATGGGGGCATTATTCAGAAAGACTGGGAAATGCATTTTCTTACACCTTAATGCATTTCTAAAGTTTATGAATGCATTTCATCACTCAAATTAGTGGGCAGAGCCAAAAATGTCCATTTCTGATTCGTGTATCAAACCCTTTGAATGCTGGTCACATATATGCCATTTCTGGTTTCTTATAAAAATGTTCTGATTCCTGTGTGAATATCTGTAAATACTGCTAACGAAAACCCATTTCTGATTCGTTCAAAAATATTTTATTCCCGAAAAATAAGCCTCCATGAATTCTTTTTCTTTATAGTTTATTCCTGATACTTTAACCCTTTTCACGCAGACTTGAATTTACTTTTGGCAGTAAATTCTGTTTCTCTAGTTTTAATCGACTTTTAAACCTAATATTACATTCAAAAGTTAGTGAGTTCTGCGAGCAGTGTTGGGCTTCTGGTCAACGAGGAAAATAACTGTGTGTGATTGTTTTTGGATGTGTACATTCCTCCAAATGTATTCACGAAGTAGTTGAACTGGTATTTTTGTTGTTTTATCTTCTGATAGGATACATCAGGCAGCCTAAGATATCATATTACTTTCACTCGTCCCATTTGAATTCTCTCTCTTTGAATGCATTCGCCATACCAGCTCGAAATTGCCTATTTTCTGTGTGATTTTACCGATCTGGAAAAATTGGGTTTTTAACATTTTAACAAATGCCCCCATTACTTTAAGCTGGACATAAAACAGAGAGGTGGTCGGAAAGTTACAAGATTCAACAGACGTTCCAGGCAAATTATCAACCCACTTGATACATTTTTACATTGAAATTGATGTTGCAAGAAGCGGTTTTGTGGAATTCTGCAAATCCTCGAAACATGTACGGAAGTTTCCTGTATCGCCGCTGCCGTCCTGTGAAAAAATGCGATGAATTCTCCGACTGGGCTCGAATTGGGCGATCAGGGGAATTTTCTAAATTGCAAGAATGATTTGCTAAGATTTTTATATCGCTCAATCTCCGATAGTCGATCGCGAAGAGGGCAAGACACTTCACCCCGACTGCCTACATGGGGGCACGATGACGCTGTGTACTGAGGCGTACTGCACGTCGATGGTGCGCATGTCTTCAACCAATCTAACCCTGCCTGTGCTGCGGTGCAGAGTTCAGAGTTACGATGTTGGAGAGCTGACAGCTGCTCGTCGTTGCTCGGTGGTTCTCTCCGGGTACTCCGGCTTCCTCCACCCGTAAAACTGTCACGGTCACGATTAGCCATTGTGCATAAGTATGTGACCTTAAACACCAATAAATAATAATAAATAAATAGATCGCGAAGAAGGAACAGATCCTCCTAGTCCTAGTTTCTCGCTCGGCGATTCGATTTTCCACCAGATTTCTGACTCGAAAATGTGGCGCGTCGTCCTCCTGGTATGCGAGCCCACTTAGCGAGAAAGTGGACTCGTATTACACTTAGTCGATTTCTCGAGAAGATAAGCTGGAAAATCTCGAGAAATTTCAGTTGAAAACCGGGTTTAGTGGGCTCAAATACCACTTTATCCACTACTTTAGGGTGTGGTGCGGTATTGAACTGCGAATGATCCTCTGAATTTTATAATCGTAAATTACGTGTGTATCGAAAGAGTGCCAAGGATTATAAATAAGGCTTTTTTTACCAGAAATGATTTAACTGGGGCGTGTATGAGAATTAATATAAAAATTGCTTTTTTAGTCTGTGTGAAACACACAGACTATTGTTTTTGCACGGTTTCTTTTCCTTTTCTTCTTCTTCTTCTTCTTCTTCTTCTTCTTCTTCTTCTTCTTCTGTCTTCTGTCTTCTATGCATTTCCTTGCCCGCAAGATAACTCGAAAACGAATGGCCCTATCTCGTTGATTTTTCGCATGCTGATAGATAGCCACAAGTTCTCGGCCACCTATGTTTTTCAGATTCCTGGGGTATCAGGGGTGTCTGTAGGGGTGTTTTGAAAGTGGGTCACGCCCATATCTCATGTGTGGTATGACGTTTGGACCTGGGACCAACACCAAATGAGCCGACACTCAGTGGAGATTCAAAATATGGGTCAAGGTCACGGGGTCACCCAGGGGTCATTGAGTGCATTTTTCATAATTGCTGGAAATCATATTTTTTGACCCCCTAAAGCATTCCTGACGTACACACATGCATTTTCACGTTAAAAAAGTGGGCGTGGCCAAATGTTTTGAAAGTGGGTCACGCCCATATCTCATGTGTGGTATGACGTATGGATCTGGGACCAACTCCAAATGAGTCGACACTCGATGGAGATTCAAAATATGGGTCAAGGTCACAGAGGTCACTTAGGGGTCATTGAGTGCATTTTTCATAATTGCTGGAAAATCACATTTTTGACCCAATAAAGCATTTCTGACATACACACATGCATTTTTTACATTAAAAAAGTGGGCGTGGCCAAAATTTTTGAAAGTGGGCCACGCCCATATCTCAGGCGTGGTATGTCGTATGGACCTGGGATCAACACCAAATGAGTCGACACTCAGTGGAGATTCAAAATATGGGTCAAGGTCACGGAGGTCACCTAGGGATCATTCAGTGCATTTTTCATAATTGCTGGAAATCACATTTTTTTTGACCCCCTAAAGCATTCCTGATGTACACACATGCATTTTTAACATTAAAAAAGTGGGCGTGGCCACAATTTTTAAAAGTGGGTCATGCTCATATCTCAAGCGTGGTATGATGAATGGACCTCAGACCAACCCCAAATGAGTCAACACTCGATGGAGATTCAAAATATGGGTCAATGTCACGGAGGTCACCTCAGGGTCATTAAGTGCATTTTTCATAATTGATGGAAATCACATTTTTAACTAACCCCCTAAAGTATTCCTGAGTTACACACATGCATTTTGACGTAAAAAAAAAGTGGGCGTGGCCAAAATGTTTGAAAGTGGGTCATGCCCATATCTCATGCGTGGTATGATGTATGGATCTGGGACCAACCCCAAATGATTTGACACTCGATGGAGATTCAAAATATGGGTCAAGGTCACGGAGGTCACATAGGGGTCATTGAGTGCATTTTTCATAATTGCTGGAAATCACATTTTTTGACCCCCTAAAGCATTCCTGGTGTACACACATGCATTTTTTACATTAAAAAAGTGGACATGGCCAAAATTTTTGAAAGTGGGTCACGACCATATCTCATTCGTGGTATGATGTATGGACCTGAGACCAACACCAAACGAGTCGACAATCAATGGAGATTCAAATTCAAGGTCACAAAGGTTACCTACTGGTTATTGAGTGCATTTTTCATAATTGCTGGAAATCATATTTTTTGAGCACCCAAAGCATTCCTGAGGTCCATACATGCATTTTTACATTAAAAAAGTGGGCATGGCCAAAGATTTTGAAAGCGGGTCACGCTCATATCTCAATCGTGGTATGATTAATGGACCTGGGACTAACACCAAATGAGTCGACACTTGATTGGGATTCAAAATATAGGTCAAGGTCACGGAGGTCACCTAGAGGTCCGCCTGAAAGAGGTCACCAAAGTCATCAAGTGCATATTATTCATAAAGTCTGGGGAATGCATTTTGTTACACCTTAATGCATTTCTAAAGTTTATGAACGTATTTTATCACTCAAATTAGTGGGCAGTGCCAAAAATGTCCATTTCTGATTCGTGTATAGAACCCTTTGAATGCTGGTCACAAATATGCCTTTTCTGGTTTCTTATAAAAAAATGTTCTGATTTCAGTATGAATATCTGTAAATACTATTAACGAAAATCCATTTCTGATTTGTTTAACTCTGTAGTTCATTCCTGCTACTTTAAGCCTGTTCACACAGACTTGAAGTTACTGGGTGGAGTAAATTCTGTTTCTCTAGTTCGAATATTTTTTTTTTCAACTTTGGCGGCAATATCATTTTGGGGAAATTCGCCTTTAGTGGCAGAAGTGTGGGTCTTCATAAAGATAGCCGATCGTTAACCGTTAACCTGTTAAGGAAGAAAATCTACATACTCGTTTTACGGAGATTTGTTTGATAACTGATATGTAAGGACTAAATCTGTATCGAGTGTATGGTTAATTTGAAATACTTGAAAAATATTACACATTTATTATTATATCCAACTAATTAGGGTATACTGTAATCTTTTCAGGGATTAATTCAGCAAATGCTATAGATATTGATGGAAATGATAAAGCACGGGAAGGGATATGGAAGGATAAATATGACAATCCGCTGTGGACAAAATGGGCATCACGCCAACCCAATAGTCATGGAGGAAACCAGAACTGTCTCCGCATAGAAAAAAGTCTGGGATATGCCATGAATGATATCCACTGTGACAACACAGCATGGGGTTTCGTTTGTCAAATTGCGGTTTGAAAAATCAACACCTGGTTATTTTATTTGGTTTCACACAAACTATTGTTTTTGTATGGTTTCTTTTCTTCTTCTTCTTCTTTTTCTTCTTCTTCTTCTTCTTCTTCTTCTTCTTCTTCTTCTTCTTTCTTCTTTCTTCTTCTTCTTCTTCTTCTTCTTCTTCTTCTTCTTCTTCTTCTTCTTCTTCTTCTTCTTCTTCTTCTTCTTCACCCTTCTTCTTCTTCTTCTTTTCTTCTTCTTCTTCTTCTTCTTCTTCTTCTTCTTCTTCTTCTTCTTCTTCTTCTTCTTCTTCTTCTTTTTCTCCTGTCTTCTGTCTTCTATGCACTTCCTTGTCCTCACGATAACTCGAAAACGAATCGTCCTATCTCGCTGATTTTTCGCGGGCTGATAGACACTCACAAGTTCTCGGCCACCTATGTTTTTCAGATTCCTGGGACATTAGTGGTGTCCGTAGGGGTGTTTTGAAAAGTGGATTACGCCCATATCTCAGGCGTGGTATAACGAACGGACCTGGGACCAACACCAAATGAGTCGACACTCGATGGAGATTCAAAATGTGGGTCAAGGTCACTGAGGTCACCTTGGGGTCATTGAGTGCATTCTCAGAATTGCTGGAATCACATTTGTTTGACCCTCTAAAGCATTCCTGACGTCCATACATGCATTTTGACGTAAAAACGTGGGCGTGGCCAAATTTTTTGAAAGTGGGTCACGCTCATATCTCAAGCATGGTATGATGAATGGACCTGGGACTAACACCAAATGAGTCGACACTTGATGCACATTCAAAATATGGGTCAAGGTCACGATGGTCACCTAGGGGTCATTGAGTGTATTTCTGAGAATTGCTGGAAAGTACATTTTTGGACTCCATAATGCATTCTCGAAGTTCATACATGCATTTTTTACATGAAAAATGTGGGCGTGCCAAACATTTTGAAAGTGGGTGATGCTCATATCTCAAGGATGGTATGACGCATGGACCTGGGACCAACACCAAATTGGTCAAAACTCGTTGGAGGTTTAAAATATGAGTCAAGGTCACTGAAGTCACCCAGGGGTCACTGAGTGCATTTTTTCAGAATGGCTGGAGATCACATATTTGGACCCCCTAGTGCATTTCCTTGATTGGACCCTTTGAATGCTATATACATATATGCCCTTTCTGGTTTCTTGAAAAACATTATCTGATTCCTGAATGAATTATTGACTGTTAATAAAAAATATATTAATATGTAAAGGATTATTATGTTTTTGGCGCCCCCCCCCCCCCTCCAAAAAATGCAAACCCTGGTTATCAATTACCCCTCCCTCTCCACTCGTATTTTCATCAGGCTTGCGCCGTCTCTGTATATATGTGTAAATGTTGTAGTTGTATATTGTATTGACGAAAATAACTCGTGGCCAGTTTTGTATTATGTTGTATTCATATTCGATACTATTGTATATATGTGAGAAAAACTAAAAAAATCAAAACGACGATCTGAGGAAAATTAAATATTTGATCGTGTATCATAGTGTTGTTCTTCTTTTGATTTGGTTCCGTTTTCGCCAGCCACACTTGGTGCCGTTTTCGCCAATTTGGTGCCGTTGTCGCCAGACACGCTTGGTGCCGTTTTCTCCGGTTGGTGTCGTTTTCGCCAACAAGAGTTGGTGCCGTTTTTGCACGGTGCCGTTTTCTCCTGCACCCTCATACCAGATCCGATAACTGCGTCAAAACGTTCTTGGGCCGAAAATCATTTTGCAATTGGTTTCGCTCTTAGTTCCCTGTATGTGCCACCATGTGTTAGTGTCGACATGACGCAGCTTTTGTCCAGGAACCAAGACTATAAAACTTTTACAACTGTATTTTCTAGAATTGTATTTCCTACTTATTAATATATCTGGCTAAAATGAATCATTAGCATTTTAAAAGACTTCACACTTTGCCAACTGAAAATAATAATGGTTGTACTGGGCCCTGTTTTTTATCCTAGTTGTTTTCACCCAGACTTAACTCTTTCAACACTAGAGACCGCATTTCCGGCCCAGCAACACATACGTCATAATTTCATTAAGGAGGATGGCTACTAAGTGAACGTGTGTGGTAGAACAATTAATATTTTCAACGTGCAGCCTGAAGACTGCACATTGAAAATATTCCTCTACCCCAAATAATGGATATGGACTCTTCCAATTTCTGTCATTTGACTGGAATGGAAGATACCACCAGTGTTCAAAGGGTTATTTTCAACATAATCATCCGTCTTCTCAATACGTCTATCAAATCGGTCCCAGTTTGCTGTCTTCTTCCTGAATAGACTACGCACCCCCTGTCAAAACTGATCTTCCATATTTCGAAAGTTTGCCCCGGACCTCTCCGAGGAGAATGAGATTTCTCCTCTCATGCTCGCCTATAATTCAACGCTACGCACCTCGTCACACCATGACCCATGATTGAGGTGTGGCTCCTCCCACTAACCAAGAGTCCTGGATCCTTCTTGAAAAAAGCGGTTCGATATGTATATTCATTTTACAGAGTTGGATAGGAATCCCATTTTACGGAATCCCTTTTTAAGAATCCCTTTTTGGGAAATGCCTGTGGCTATAGAATCCCTTTTTTCTGAAATGAGTCGAAGAGTCGTATATCGAGTCACTCGAACGAGCAATTGCTCGATAGCTCATTTGCTCGATGGGATTCGAGTCATTCGAGAAATATGTGTGAGTCACTAGACATAAGACGGAATCCCACTTATGGAATCCCTTTTTTGAAATCCCATTTGTGGAATCCCTTTTTTCGAAAACGCCTGTGTCTATGGAATCCCTTTTTTCTGAAATGAGGCTAAGAGTCGTATGCCGAGTCACTCGAACGAGCAATTGCTCGTTAGCTCATTTGCTCGATGAGCTTCGAGTCGTTCGAGCAATTGCTCAGGGAGCAATTACTCTCTTGACTCTTTACCTTATAAGGGATATTTGGGATAGGTATGTCTTCTGGTACAGGTAATAGTATCCTCAGATAAGTATCCTATAAATGGTATCCTCGATAGGAATCCTCAAATAATACAATACCGGGCCATAGGTATCCTCAAATACTGAAATGAGTCGACGAGCAATATGTGCGAGTCACTCGAACGAGCAATTGCTCGATAGCTCATTTGCTCGATGGGCTTCGAGTCATTCGAGCAATGACTTATCAGTAACTGCTCGATAGCTTAATGGGATATTTGGAAATAATATAGGCTTTTGTTATACACAAGGGAGATAACTCTGCATGCAGATTATGGGAAATCAAGCAATCTGGTTGGTTAGTTATAATCTATATAAAGGATCTACATAAAGGAAACTACAAGAGTACTCGGAATAGGGTTAGAACTAACAAGAATAGACCAGAAATTGCTAAATATAGTAATAATAAGCAAAGCTGTTCCATCTGATAGGCTCTTCTACTATACTGGAGTATACTCCAGAACAAATGAACATGGTCAGGTTGGTGAAAACTATTGCATATATAGATAGAAACAGAGAATTCTGAAAGAATTCGAAACAGTACAACTTGTCGGGTTGTTTGTGGTAATTCTGCGAATCGGGAAATTACTCCTATTCAATCGAACACACCCTCCGAACATACCCCTGTCTTGTTATAGGCCTTTGGGTAACATAGCAACCACGTGCTACCATAGAAACCAAGATGGCGGCCTCCAGTATACAAAATGGACGACGGAAACACGTATCACCCCAACAACACGCGCTGCGCATGCGCACTCACACCACGTATCACTATGGAGATTACGTCACAAGATGGCCGCTCACGCGGGTTACCATGACAACACAACATGGCGCCACTAGGTCACGTGACTATGATGCCACAGGAGATCCTGCATGAGATCCTGCCAATAGGTCCTGAAACGTGCATGACATACTACTCACGCCGAGCATTACCACACTCCTAAACCACTACACACGTCGTAAGGTATGAGTTTAAATTGTGTACATAATGTTTTGGTGCCTCGACAAACATCATGTCATTTATGAATGAAATGACAAGCGCTTTGGCAGGAATGTTAAAGATTGAATAAGTCACAGCAGTGGGTGGGTTCTCTGGCGTTAAAACTAGAGATATTACTACTTGGGGTTAAACTAAACATATTTTATTTGCCATCAAGAAAATGCAGATAGGGATTGACAGACAAGTGCTTTCCACTCAGAAAACCTTCCGTTTCCCTACAATTAATAATTACAGAACTGACAGTTAAAAGTATACATTCTAGAATACATTCACCAAAGTAAATATACGAGGCTTATAAATAAACTTTAGAAAAGACAGAAAGAAAAAGAAAACAAAAGACACATGGAAGCACACACACGCTCACAGAAACACCCTTCTCGCATACAAATACACACAAAAGTTAAATTCAGTCCGCATTTGGTGTTACTCCCTATTGAATTCACTTGAAAAATAGTAATAATATAAGTACTGAAACCATTAATAACAATAATAATAATAATAATAATAAAGTCCGTAATAGTTCATGTATAAGTTCATGCTTGGGGTTGACATCTCTTGTCTTCGGCGCGTTATCTCGCGTGATACCTTGACGATCAAAAACTGTTCACATTTTCAACTTTTATTCCACCCAATGTGACAAAAGTATTAAATTTTTCGCATTTAAACAAGAATGTAGTGTAAAGTAAGTCAGAAAATACATTCGACCTTGGTTATTCGCTGAGATAATGGTCGAGTGCCGAGCACCCTTGGTCTCGTATATTATCCCTCACATTATTCCCACGCATTCATGTTTCTTGAGAGGCGTAGTTAAACTTCACTGTAAAAGCTGATCATTTAGTGAAGTCAGCCGTTTTACCCTTGCATTAACGTTTGCTTTGAAATCCACTTAACTGTGGAGTAATGTGGTGACCATACTCCTTGAAACATCGAAAAAATGGGAAACACCTGAGAGAGCTACAGTAGTATATCACGTTCCCAGAACTGCCAGTTTTTCTGGGTCACAGAAGGAGTTGTATTATGTGTGTCATGCGGTTTGACATTTCGGTACGTCTGCGGACGTCATTAGTGTGGTGTTACTGGACATTCGCAGCTTATGTCGTAAAGGTGACACGTTCCCGTCGATCACTTTGGTTGAGAAGGCCTTCATGTTAGATTTAAAGGTGGCAATGGTTTATGCGGGGTCGAGTGGGGAAAAAGTGGTCGAGTGGGATTAAACACAGCACAGGTGCATTATTGAGGTATGTTCGATTTCATAGTAGTGGTGTAGTGGCAGAATGGAATTTACACATCTTAGTTTTCTTATATCCCAGGGAAGACCTTTCAGTTACGCTTATCCAAGTGAAGATGCATACATAACCGTTACTCAATGTGTGTTGACATGATACGGAGAGGTTGGGGTGCATTCGATTTTATCGGGATGACACCCGACGAACAAAACGTTTTCTAATTGGAACAGAATCAGGATTTTTCTTCCCTGCGTTTCGTTATGTTCTGTCTGATTTCTGGTCTGTCATTAGTACTGTTTTGTGCTTCTATAATACTTCACCAGAGTAGAAGAGTGCCAACTTGAAACAGTTATATTTTGAAGTCTTGGAAAACGGTAAAGTTTGCAAGCCTTTCTTCTACTATGACCATAATATTTAAAAAAAAAAAACACATAGAGATTATCATGATGCATGTCCTGAGATTTGTATCAGATTCGAGGTGGTATCCAGAGTGGGATCTCAACGAGCCGGCTTTGCCGGCGAGTTGTGATCCCATTTTTGGACACCACCGAGAATCTGATACAAATCACAGGACATGCACATTAACATGATAATTCCTTTATCTAACAATTCTGTCATATAAACAGATTAAATCTTAACCCTTTACCCAACGAAAGGGCCCAAACCGACCAATGCTATTCTCAAAAATCGCCAATTAATTTTCATTATTGTTTGTCTCAAAAACATAGGTTATGATCCCTCGTTGGAACAAGCTCGTTCCAATGAGTGGTCATAACCTATATTTTTGAGACAAAAATTAGTTATTCAAGAATTGTTTTTGCAAGTGTCGTCTGCTTTTCATGTTAGGTAAAGGGTTAAATTATTTTTAAACATTTTTGGGACATAATGTTCTGTCGATCACTAAAACGCACGTAGAATGTATCCATGCGCCTGTTATGATAGCCCGTAGCGCTACCGGAAACGAGTCGTCTATATGATACGGAATCAAAATGAGTCGTCAAAACGATACGGAATCGGAACACATTATGTGATATGATTCGTACTGTTTCTCGTGGTTTTCAGGCCAAAATCTATATGATTGTTAGATAAAACAGTTTATCACATAGGCTGCTACTATTGGCAAGTGCAAGCTTTTACGACCAAGCATCCTTCCCTCTACCAATGCTACTCCTTTCACGAGCTTGTCCTACCACAACTTCTGCAAGTCTGCATGACTACTACTCTCATTACAACTCTCCAATGATTGCATCCACTAATATTGCCTACAATCAGCTACCACTGTTACTTCAGTTACTCGTTTCTGTTACCACTGCCACAGCTATGTTTATACACTTGCTCTGTCATCCACCATCATTACTGCTATTGGGTTCGGTCTGAGATCATGTGAATATCATTTGTTGGATCAATTCGAATCATGATTCCAATCAGGCAGAGGTATTCGAATCGAGTTGAATCTCGCATGGTTTTAAAATCATAGAATAGAGCAAATATTGTCAGACTCATCTCAAGTGTTGTATTCAACGCCGATTTACCAATTTGGGCAAATTAATTGAAAAGCAAAATATTCCAAAAACGGAATCAAGCTAGTTTCGAAAGTGGAGCTTACTGAAGTTATTCTTCTATCACCGGGGCTCCTGTAAGAAGAGCTCGAGAAGCGAGAGCGGGCTGGGTCAAGAAAAGTTACTGGGAAATGTACCTTTCAACCGGAGAAGATTTTGATTTTTCGAACTGAAAGAACGCTGCTTCCATGCATTTGAGCGATCAATTGCAATCCATATAGAGGACATATCAATGGCCTATTTATGTCATCTTCATTGCTCGTTCGAAAACAATGGTTGCATCGGAGGTTGGGACCCATCAAGACGAGCATAGTTTGACCCAGTGAGAGAAAATTTAATTTTTTTCAAACTGACAGAACGCTGTTTCCTTGCGTTTGGGTGTCAAATGCAGACGGGACTGCTCGTATATCGAGTTGTCTCCGTGTGGGCTGCCAACTGCTGTCCACATAGAGAGCGTTTCGGTATACCGGCAGTCTATGCAAGCAGAACCATTTAGGCTGTTCCTCATTTTCACAAAATTATATTCACGAACAAGTGTTAGTCTGCATCAATTTTTAGGCCCCAGTAGGACCGTATGGCCAGTCCGCGAAGAGATATTTGGTGGGATTTTGAAAACAACTCAACTGTTGGAAAATTTCTGATAAGGCTCGACTCAAATCGAATCGAACGATCGGGACGACTTGAAGCTTCACGGAGCCCCAGTTCTGCCATCACTGCATATTTTTTCTCTCTAAATTTGTTGTGTGGAAAAGATGAAGAGGTGCTGCTATGACTGAAAATCTTAACAAAAATTTGAAATAAACTATTATATTTTTTTCAAGGTAAGTGTAAGGCAGAGCCTTACATATCTTGTTAATCAGACCGAAAACGAAAAATGTGAAAAAAGACATTCCGGATGATATGTCGGGAAGGTGGGCGAGTACATAACCAGGGAGGGGGGGGGGGGGGGGGGAGTTTAAGCAAAATCAAATTCTCTCGAACATATTATGTGTTACTGCAGTTAATGAAGGTCAAAGGTAACATGGCTGTTTATTTATTTATTGGTGTTTAAGGTCACTTTTTTGGAGTTATGGTTAATTGTGACCACAACAAAGGTATAAAGTCAAGTTTAGCCAATCGTTTACAACTTCGCTGCCTATTCTAAAGGACTTCCACCCCAGGCATTGGTGACCGGATCGAATTTTACCAGTAAAGCAGAACTTTTTTGCCCCAGTAAACAAGCACTTCTTCACTTCGCGGGATTCACACTGCAGGACGCGGTTGATAACGAGCCCCCCCCCCCCCCCAAAAAAAAAAAAAAATCAAATAAACTGCCCCTGGTAACGTTCCTAGGGGTAGGGTACAGACAACTGTTGCCTTGTGGCTATATGTTTGTTAACCATCTACCCAACCCAACGACCAGGACCGTTCAGCGCCTGTTGAAAATGAAAATTCCAGAATTATTGTCTCATCTATTTGTAAAATATTCCTCGAATAATTATCGTGTTAGACATAGTCCCCCCTCCCCTCCAATCCGCCAAGTTTACTCCACACACAGTTGAGATCATTGGCAACCTGTTGAGCAGCAATATTTTGCTGTTGAAATTTACTCCCGCTGAAAAGAGAACCCTTCCGCCGGCGGTAACTGTTCCTGTGAATTCAATGAAAATTGAAAAAGGTGAGAAAAAGACACATTCAAAAAATTATATAGACGAGAGGCCTAGGGGGTTAAAAATATATGGTTAGTGTGTCGTTACGGTGGGCATACATTTGAATAAAGTTTAATCATTTGCATGGATTAATGCTCTTTTTCTCTGTTCCTGCATTCCTGAGATTAGGTACTCGTTCCTGTTCCTGTTCCATGTCCTGTTCCTGAGAATAGGTGGTCCCCACTATTATCACTATCAACATAAGAGACATCATTTCCAACTGCAACGAATGGCGGATCCGGAGGGGTGGGTGGGGTGGGGTGGACAGTTGCGGAGCGGTGCGGTGAGGTGCGGTTATGGGAGGGCGGTATGGAGTGGCGTTCGAATCACCCATCCTTTTGATGCATTGATAAAACATCTGTATATATTTTTATATCTACCAGAGCGACGACAGATTTTTGTTTGGGGGGCAGAGCAGATTCTCCATCGATGGAAACTTTTATAATTTGTTTTTTCCTGAAAGGAAAAGACATTTATTATTCTGACAATTTTTTTTTTTTTTCTTTTTTTCTTTGTTTTTTTCCCCCAACACTTTGGAAGAGACGATTTCACGAAGGCTCTCTTACAGATTTTTCTGAAATTTTGCCTTGTCACAGATGGATATGAGTTGTAGGTGTAATCTACTTTGCACCTCCGACTAAGGCCCTGAATGACTCAAAACGCCCCAAAACTCCCAAATGTTTATTGGCGAATATCTCCTGGCCCGAATGAGCCCTGACAGTTTCACAGTTTTGTCGTAAATATATATTTCCATAACTAACTGGTAACAAACATTTACAAAAATTATTTTTCTGCCAAAATTTGCCAAAATATCAAAAATAGGTATGAAAATCGGACATTTTGCCTACAATCGCCGCCCTGGGGCTTAACAGAACACCAGTAATGGACTAAATAGTAAGAACGGAATGTATCATTATCATAAATACAAAAGCAATTTCGATTTTATCTGCCGCGAGTCAAAAATGGCCACCAAGCCCGATCATTTTTAAAATCCTGGATCTCATAACTGCCAAGTGATGGGTTAGCATATGTTATATCACTGTACGCCGTGATCATAGTGGAATGACGTACAGTACAGCCTACACGTCTATTACAAAGTATGCCGTTAGGCGATATTTTTTGTTAATGGCGCCTTATTAGCGCCTTATGGCGAGATTCCTATACCATTAACGCGATATTTTCAACGTATTGTGGCGAATATCGCAAGACAAACACGAGCCTGGCGCGATGTTTTCATAGCCATCGTTTATAATTTTTTGGATAAAAAGAAGAGGAGTGAATACACTTATAATAATGGGCGATTTGAGCCATGCAAAGCTTTTTATGTTAAACGAACTGACGTAGTAGATGTATTCGTTGATGTCGATGCAATTAAAGTTTGGATTTCCCGTGGCCTACCTGGCTTCACGAAAATTCTCGCTAGTTTGTTTACATAATTGCAATTTAAACTTTTACTAGTATAAAGCTCTCAGTCGTCTTTAAAGTCAAAGGGAGAGGGGGTGTGGAGGGTCCTCCTTTCGTTCTCGATAACGGAGATACAAAGCACTAATTGGGGTGATGTAAAATGATGATGATGATGAAATAAAAATATTCGTGAAAGCAACGAAATGACCTAATTAAATGTGTAAAATGAGAATATATTACAATTTATTTCAAAAAGGGGAAACAGAAATTCCCGAGTCCCGCTTTTAAACATCTCATCAGAGAAATAGCTCAGTTTGGCGTTGCAAAAGACCATATTTCCAAATCACAGGTTAAACAAATAAACCAAAAGTCGAGCTCAACTCGTTGAAACCTTTATCCAGATGGTCCGTTTGGAGAGTGGAGTTGGGGGCTGCACTGGGGACTGGAGACCGAAGATTTTAGAGTGCCGCTGGCGTGCTGTGTAATACATGTTTATTAGGGGCATGCAACCCATTACACCCGCGCTTTACGCTGTATATACTGAATTGGTAGGCCATAGACCAGGTCGAATAAGAGAGGGCGATACCGAACCGCCGGAAGCAGAGAAGCCAGACGGGCCACAAAAGTACCGAAACTCACCCGCCCAGGAGACAAAGTTTGGAAGGGGCGAAAGAAGAAGGAGGGCCACAGCCAGCAGACGAAGTCAGGGGTCGGTCGAGTGGTGCTAAGGCCATGATTATCCCAATTGCGAGATTCGGGGACGGCAGGGCAGTGACGCTCACTGCAGCCGTTTTTCTCTGGCCCAGGCGGCCTGAGACTTAAATGAAATTTTGACCTAAAGGGGCGGCACTACCAGTGATTTATCAGGCCTGAGCGTACCGGGCCTGCAATATGCGTATTGGAAAAATATATTGCCCACTTTTACTTATGACATCCGGCCTCCATTCCTTTGCAGTTTGCTATGTGGACGGAACGCAACCTTTAAAAACATTTATTTTCAACAAATGAAATGTGCTGTGTCCTTGGGCAAGGCACTCAATCCCGATCGTCTACGTGGGTCAAGGTGGCGCTGAGTACTAAGGCCTATCGCACGTCGATGGTGCACCCGTCTTCAACCAATGCTCACTTTGCTTGTGTGAAGTTATTTCGTTGGGGAGTCTGACAGTTGCTCGCCGCTGCTAGGTGAGGTGGGTCTCCGGGTAGGCCTACTCCGGCTTCATCCAAACGTCAAACTCCCGACACGAGGTGACCCTGGCTGTTGAAAGTGTCGTTAAACTCCAATAAATGAATGAATAAATAAATAAATTGGAGGACAAATCGTTCCTGACCCTATTAAATTTGGTCCAGACAATTGCTGTGCTAACGGGAGGAACATTCATAACATTGGCCCGTACCGATGCGTGTCAATGGAATTTACCTATTGGAGTTCATATTACGAGAGACAGATTGTCAAGATCAACTAAAATTGGTAGCGTGTATATTATGTAAAATAAATTATTTTTTGATCCGTGTGTAGCAGAAGGCAGCTGTTAATCTCTTAATTAATCGGACATCAACATTATCCATGAAAACGGGTGAACATATAATTTTTTTTATCCCGCAGATAGGCAAACGAGAAAAGATAATGAACCGCGCCGAGAAAGCGCAGTTACACAGCCTGGAGTTGTCTCGCTACCTGCGAACTCCATACGGTCAAAGGTCTCCGTAAATCAACGCCGAGGGCTCCAAGGAGATACCACTCAGGTTCCCCCGGGGTATTCCTTGATAAAATAAAAAGCAGCATCAAGATTTGGAAAAGCCAGTGGTGATTGTAAGGTTCAAATTCAAGCCCGCTGGCTGTTTTTGGCTATGGACGTGTTAACCCTTTACCTAACATGAAAAGCAGACGACACTTGCAAAAAAAATTCTTGAATAACTATTTTTTTTCATTTTTTGTCTCAAAAACATAGGTTATGACCCCTCGTTGGAACGAGCTCGACGAGCTCGTTCCAACGAGGGGTCATAACCTATGTTTTTGAGACAAAAAATGAAAATATTTTGAAAATTAATTGGCGATTTTTGAGAATAGCGCTGGCCGGTTTTGGCCGTTACGTTGGGTAAAGGGTTAATGAGTTGTGGGACTAGGGGGTCCAACATATAGTTTAGAATAGGTGAGAAGTTATTAGGCTAAGTGGCGCAGGAGGGCTTTGAGAGCCATAAGCGAAGTCTAACGTATCACGTGAAGTAAAGTTAGTTGGAGGGAGTTATCGAGAGTTCGGACATTTTACTTAATTTGAGGGAGCTATCGGGAGCTTGAACAGTTGACTTAATTGGAGCTATCGAGAGCTCGAACATTTGATTTAAAAGCCAGACAAACCGCATGCATGAACATTATTGGTTTAAACGGTAGACGGAGAGTGGTTCAGGTGGTATAAAACAAAGTGGAGTGACAATATATTATCACACGTGTAAAGTGAGATAGATTGAGTTGGTTGGAGGAGTTGGCGGACAAAATGGGCGTATTTAAAGGTGGACGCGTCTATAAATAAACTATACGTTATGCGTACAATTGCATGGGAAGTGAGAGGACCACCAGGAGCCGAGGAACAACAAGAAACAACCAGGCGACAGCTTTGAACGCGAGGTACCCCGAAAAGAGCTCGAACTTTCGGGATAGTGAAAATTCATCTGTGATTTGTTTTGTGTTGTGTATATATTTTCATGGTTTGTTCTTGATGCGTACATGTGAGTACACAATAGTGTTTTACTTTCATTGAATTATATTCAGATGATACCCGTCGGTTATGCTTTTAAATATCAAGTCATTGACACCTTAAGATGACGAATCTGCCCCAACAACACAACCACAACACCGCGAGGTGGAGAAACGTATGTTCACTCAAAAGCCCAACTGTCCTCTCCGAGTAAGGCCGAGCTCTAGAGTGATCACATATCTGCCCAGTCGTGTTGTGACACAAACTGTCGAGAGCTACCAGAATTCATCGGAAAAGTTAACATTTTGAAAAGTTAAAAACCGACGGAATCACTGCGATAATTTATGGGCATGCTATTTTACTGACAATGTTCATGCAGCTTGCCTTCAAACAAGCCCTTGGTAAATCGGTGAGGGAAAAGTAGTTCAGGGCTTAAATCTATGTAGAAACGAGTTAGACAACAGGAGTGAAGACAGGGATAGGAGACAGTTGAGCGGTAATTTTTTTAAAGCATTATTATTATTATTATTATTATTATTATTATTATTATTATTATTATTATTATTATTAATATTATTATTATTATTATTATTATTATTATTTGATTGTGGTTCATTTAAGAGAGGCTGTAATTATGGATACTGTTACCCCACTGGCCCAACTTGTGGCATTGGGAAAGGAGATAGGGGGCGCGGTGGCTCAGTTGGTAGAGGTGCAGGCTGCAAGCCGAGAGGTCCTCGGTTCGAATCCCACCTGCGGCAACCGCGTTGTGTCCTTGGGCAAGACACTTCACCCCGATTGCCTACATGGGGGCACGATGACGCTGTGTACTGGGGCGTACTACACGTCGATGGTGCGCATGTCTTCAACCAATCTAACCCTGCCTGTGCTGCGGTTCAGAGTTACGATGTTGGAGAGCTGACAGCTGCTCGTCGTTGCTCGGTGGTTCTCTCCGGGTGCTCCGGCTTCCTCCACCCGTAAAACTGTCACGGTCACGATTAGCCATTGTGCATAAGTATGTGACCTTAAACAACAATAAATAAATATATTGGGAAAGGAGATGGGATTGGAGGGGGCAGACCCCCAAAAGTACGTCCACGAGGAACAAAAGAGAGAGCAAAAGGAATTAGCGTTAAGGCATGAGAGGGAATTAGAAAGACAAGTAGCCCTGAAGCGCGAAGAGGCAGCCGAAAGGGCAGCTTGGAGACAGGCAAAAGTAGCCAGGGCTGAACGTGAGCGAGAGAAGGCTGAGATAGAGCACGAGAAACAGAACTGTTGAGAGTGAGGGACGAAACACAAGGTAGTAATGGTGGAGCTGTGGGCAACAATTCAGGAGGCCATGTAAGGACAACGTACCCAAATTTGCCAAAATTCGGTGAGAAGACCGACGACATTGACGCATTTTTTTGCAAAGGTTTGAGAGGTTTGCTCAGAGCAAAAGGTGGCCCGAAGATTCTTGGGGGTGAGTCTGGGCCCGTTACTAACTGGCCAGTTTCTCCAAGTGTATGCATGCATGCCCCAATCAAGCCAATGGCTACGGTGAGTTGAAGAAAGCTATCCTCAAACAGTATCAACTCACCGAAGATGTCTTCAGAGTTAAATTTAGAGAGTGTTAGGCAGGAAAGGGAGGAAAGTGTTTATCAGTTATTATCGCGAGCTACGAGGTATTTTGGCCGCTGGGTCGAATTGGCAGAGATTGATGAGTCATATCAATCTCTGAGAGATCTGCTCATTCGCGAACAGTTCATGTCTACGTGTACCCCGGAAATTGCTATATTTGTAAAGGAAAGGAAACCAGGGAACGTAGATGACATGGTCAAGGGTGGCCGAGCAGTTTCTAGAGGCCCGTGGGGTGAGATTGCCCAATTACGGTCGGGACGGAACAACATTACGCGGCTGCAAAGGCACCAGTTAAGTTTAACCGTTCCGCCCCGAATCCTAATCGGGGTAGCCAGGGTAACTCGGGTGTTAAGGATATGCTTTGTTTCGTTTGCGAGAAACGGGGGTACATAGCCTGGGATTGCTGGCGAAAGGCCGCTCCAGTGAGAGGTAGCGATGGAGGACCAAGAAGTGGGAAAAGGGAACCCTTCCTCAAGCGCTAGTGAAACGGGGAAGGGGAAGGACACCAATCATGGGGGAAGAGGCAGACAACGACACTGTGCCAGTCTATAGAGTCGGAGAACAGCCCCCCCCCCCCCCCTACGTAATGCAATCGTGGAAGGGTGTATCCGGCTGGAAGGGAGAAAAAAGGCCCCATAATCAGTGGAATGTGTAAGGGACACCCCGCCCTGCGGAAGGAGGGGTACATGCCGGTATGCCCCGGATATGTAGAGGGACAGGCAGTTCAGGTGCTCAGGGACACTGGGAGCAGCAGCGTGGCAGTTAGGCGCGGCTTGGTCAGCGAAGCAGATATGATAGGGGTAAGGGTACGGGTAGTTACGTCCTTTTTCTGTGTGGAGGTGGAGGCATGGAGGCACCCATTTATGACCTGGTGGAGGGTAATATTTCTGGGGCTATGACCAACCCAGATGGGGAATGGCTGGCTAGGAAAACACAGCAGGAGGAAGCAGCCATAGTTACACGAGCTCAGGCTGCCAGGGATAAACAACCCACTGAGCCCCTAAACGTGCCAAAGTGAGCGGTGAGGGAGGTCCATGTGGAGAATTTGAAGGAAGCGGGAGATTTGGGAAATGGCTAGGGAAGGAGAGACTGCGGCGACCCGGGGTTCTGGTCGATATAAACTGGAGGTGGAACATGGGGTGTTAAACAGAGTATTTGAGTAACGGCGAGGAGATTCCTGAGTAGTAGGAGATGTATGAAACGTCCCTCATTGGGAGACCCCGGCGGGGTCCCTGGAAGTGACGTCATGTCACGTGACCTGGTGGCGCCGTGTTTGGTTGTCCTGGTAACCCGCGTGAGCGGCCATCTTGTGACGTCATCTCCATAGTGATACGTGTTAGTGCGCATGCGCAGCTCGTGTTGTTAGGGTGATACGTGTTTCCGTCGTCCATTTTGTATACTGGAGGCCGCCATCTTGGTTTTTATGGTAGCACGTGGTTGCTATGTTATCCAAAGGCTTGCAACAAGACAGGGGTATGTTTGGCGGGTATGTTCCTTTTTACAGGAGTAATTTCCCGATTCGGAGAATTACCCCAAATAAACCCGACAATCCCTCCTAATCACCGAAATTGACTTTATCTACTACGGATTCCCCATTTTTATCGGTGTAGCACGTAGTGCTATAGTACCGAGGGGCACAAGGGGTGAGTTCGATTGATTAGGAGTTATTTTCTGGCTTGAATTTTCCCCAGAATCCTCGTTTAATTCGTAGAATTTCCACAAACAACCTGACAAGTTGTCCTATTTCAGAATCCTTTTGAGGACTGCCACACTTTGGCTTATAATAGTAGTCCTATAGTACAGAGGGGTCCCGTGGGTACGTTCCTTTGGACTAGAGTAATATTCAGATTTCCTCCCAGAATCCTTTTTGGGCCCCTATTCCATAAAGTTTTTCCTCTCCAATAAAAAGTAACGTTCCTTTGAATAAGAAGAGAACGTAGTGCTATATGACAAATTCCTTTGTTTAAGAGTCATTACCCAGAATCCTCTATTTTTTTATATAAATTCTACTTTTTAGTAACATCCTTAAATGACCCCCATCACTATGTTATTAAGTTCATTAACTTTATTATTTAATGTGTGGATTAAGATTCATTTTGGATCCTCAAACCGACTCCTGTGACGTCATCTCCACAGTGATGCGTGGTGTTAGTCAGCATGCGCAGCACCTGTTGTTAGGGTGATACATATTTTTTCCCGTCCATTTTGTAGACTGGAGGCTGCCATCTTGGTTTCTATGGTAGCACGTAGTTGCTATGTGACCCAAAAGCTTCTTATTAGGTAGAGGTATGTTCGGAGGGTATGTTCATGAATTACTACAAACAACCCGACAATCCCTCCAAATCACCAAAAACGACTTTATTTACTACGGATTCCCCATTTTATTGGCTTAGCACGTAGTGCTATAGTACCGAGGGGCACGAGGGGGGGGGGGGGTGGGTGGTGAGCTCGATTGACTAGGAGTATACTCCAGGAGAGTAGAAGAGCCTATAAACTGGAACAGCTTTGCTTATTATTACTATATTTAGCAATTTCTGGTCTATTCTTGTTAGGTCTGACCCTATTCCGAGCACTCTTGTTGTTTCATTTATTTAGATCACCCAATCAGTTCACTTTACTGGCGCTAACTAACCAATCAGATTGCTTGATTTCCCGTAATTTCTATGCAGAGTTATCTCCCCTTATTACAACGAAGTCCTATCTGATTCTCATCACCTCTATATCCATGGCTATATCCCATGGAATCCCATTTCTGGAAAAAAACACCTGTGGTTATGGAATGGTTTTTGTCGTATGAGGCCATGAGAGCTATGTAAAAACCCTCAATGAGGCCTCATTTACTATCCCTCATAGCCTCATTTTCTTTTAAGGGCATGAGGGCCATGAAAAAATCCCTCAATGAGGCCTCATTTACTATCCCTCTTAGCCTCAATTCGGTATTTGAGGATACCTATGATCTGGTATTGTATTATTTGAGGATACATATCGAGGATACCTTTTGTAGAATCCTTTTTTGATCGTATGAGGCCATGAGGGCCATGAAAAAGTCCCTCAATGAGGCCTCATTTACTATCCCTCTTTCTCGATAGGTATCCTCAAATAATACAATACCAGGCCATAGGTATCTTCAGACCGAAATGAGGCTAAGAGGGATGACAAAAAGGGGTGCTGTAGGCCATTTGTTTTTCAAGAAAGGGGTGCCGAAATTGGGGTGCCTGGGGATATGGCTGTTAAATACCGGGATGAGCCTAAGAGGGGTAGTAAATGAGGCCTCATTGAGGGATTTTTTCATAGCTCTCATGCCCTCAAAAGAAAATGAGGCTATGAATGACAGTGAATGAGGCCTCATTGAGAGATTTTTTCATGGCACTCATGCCCTCAAAAGAAAATGAGGCTATGAATGACAGTGAATGAGGCCTCATTGAGGGATTTTTTCATGGCACTCATGCCCTCAAAAGAAAATGAGGCTATGAGGGATAGTAAATGAGGTCCCATTGAAGGCTTTTACATAGCCCTCATGGCCTCATATGACAATAAAGGGGTGCCGAAGGCCATATGTTTTCCAAAAAGGGGTGCCGAAATTGGGGTGCCTGGGGATATGGCTGCTAAATATCGAGATGAGGCTAAGAGGGATAGTAAATGAGGCCTCATTCAGGGATTTTTGCATGGCCCTCATGCCCTCAAAAGAAAATGAGGCTATAAGAGATAGCAAATGAGGCCTCATTGAGGGATTTCTCATGGCCCACATTGCCAAAAAAGGTACTCTCTAAAAGGTATCCTCGATAGGTATCCCCAAATAATACAATACCAGGCCATAGGTATCCTCAAATACCGAAATGAGGCTAAGAGGGATAGTAAATGAGGCCTCATTGAGGGATTTTTTCATGGCCCTCATGCCCTCAAAAGAAAATGAGGCTATTAGGAATTGTAAATGAGGCCTCATTGAGGGCTTTTACATAACTCTCATGGCCTCATACAACAAAAAAGGGATTGCATAGCCACAGGTGTTTTCCAAAAACGGGATATGGCCATTGGATATAGAGGTGATGAGAATCGGATAGGACTTCGATGTAATAAGGAGAGATAACTCTGTATAGAGATCATGGGAAATCAAGCAATCTGATTGGTTAGTTAGCGCCAGTAAAGTGAACTGATTAGGTGATCTAGATAAATAAAACAACAAGAATGGGGTCAGAACGAACAAGAATAGACAAGAAATTGCTAAATATAGTAACAATAAGAAAAGGTATTCCAGTTGATAGGCTCCTCTACTCTACTGGAGTATATTCCTAGTCAATCGAACTCACCCCCCCCCCCCTGTTCCCCTCGGTACTATAGCACTACCTGCTAAGCCGATAAAATAGGGAATCCGTAGTAAATGAAGTCAATTTCGGTGATTTGGAGGGGTTGTTGGGTTGTTTGTGGTAATTCGTGATACGCCAATTCAATCGAACATACCCCTGTCCTATTATATGCCTTTCGGTCACATAGCAACCATGTGCTAACATAGAAACTAAGATGGCGGCCTCCAGTATACAAAATTGACGACGGAACACGTATCACCCTAACAACACGCGTTGCGCATGCGCACTAACACCACGTATCACTAGGGGGATGACGTCACATGATGGCCACCCACGCGGGCTACTATGGCAACACAACATGGCGCCACCAGCTCACGTGACTATGACGTCACTTCCCCCTCCGGCTCTCCCTCCGCTCAATGAGGGACGATCCATACATACAATACTACTTTCCAGAAACGAAGTTCGCCAAATAGTGGTCCCGGACCGTTGCAGGAAACAAGTGATGACCTAGCTCACGAGTCACTGGTGGGAGGCCATTTGGGGTCTAGAAAAACGCTTGACCGAATTACAAAAAGTGTCCACTGACCGGGAATACAGGGGATGTCACCCGGTCACCCTGTCGGTCATGTGACATCTGCCAGAAGACGGCCCAAAAGGGAGTATCCCTAGGGTGCCATTGGGGGAAATGTCACTGATGAGAGAACCCTATGAGAGGGTGGGGCTGACCTAATTAGGCCCATTCACCCTGCCTTGGGTAGAGGGAATAGGTACATCCGGACAGTTGTATATTAAGCCACGAGGTACCCGGAGGCCATAGCTCTGCTCAAGATAGAGACTGAGAGGGTCGCAGAGGCCTTGTTGGAAGTATACAGTAGGCAGGATTTCCCCAAGGATGTATTAAGTGACCAGGTTTGATGAAAGAAGTGTGTCGGCTAGTGGCCGTGAAGCAGCTTTTTACAACCCCCATACAACCCGAAATGTAATGGTTCGTGCGAATGTGTCAATGGGGTTCTGAAAGGGATGTTGAGAACGATGTGTCAAGAACGGACAAATGACTGGGACCGCTATTTACCGGCGGTTCTGTTTGCCTATAGGGAAGTACGTCAGGCCAGTACAAGGTTCTCCCCATTTGAGCTACTGTATGGTAGGACAATCAGGGGTCCCATGCATGTGTTGAAAAAACATTAGACGGGGCCGGAGACTGCAGAAATACATAAAACGTATCGGAACGTTTTTGACCTTAGGAAAAAATTAGAAGAGACCTGTCAACAGGCCGGAGAGAGCTTGCACAAGGCCCAGAGTCAGCAAAAACGGTATTATGACCGAAAGGCAAGGGGTAGGAAGTTCAAGGTGGGTCAGAGGTTACGGTCCTCCTTCCGACCGATCACAAGCTGCTATTGCAGTGGAAGGATCCCTACACCGTGAAAGAGGTACTTGGAAAAATGGACTACAGGACTGATGTGGGTGGCAAGACACGGATATGCCATGCCAATCTTCTTAGGTTCTACCAAGAACGAGAGGAGAACTCGAGCCATGCGTGTGTCGGGTCAGAGGACTCTGATCAGAAAGAGCCAAAGAAAGTAGCCGTCATAGAACCAGATGGGGAGACAGATTTTACGGACTCGGCTAGGAATGCCTTATATAGCCAGTTTATATGTACAGAGGGGAAATCTGATTGAATATTTTGAAGGCATATAGCTATGAAGTAGTGATACAAGTCAATATTAATGGATGATAGTTTAGTCAAATAGTACTGGTACAAGGCCGCAGTGGAACAAGACTGCTGTAGAAGCTAATGATAGGACAGACAGACCATAGACAAGTAGTTGCCTTGGGGCTTTGGAGATAAGATGGAAGCCGTTGGTAAGACAACATTAGACCTCATTGAGGGATTTCTCATGGCCTCAAACGACAAAAAGGGATTCTCCAGAAGGTATAATCGATAGGTATCCTCAAATAATACAATACCAGGCCATAGGTATCCTCATATATTGAAATGAGGCTAAGAGTCGTAGTAAATTATACCTCATTGAGGGATTTTTCATGGCCCTCATGACCTCAAAATTCAATGAGGCTATGAGGGATAGTAAATTAGGCCTCATTGGGGGCTTTTACATAGCCTCATGTCCTCATACGACTAAAAAGGGATTCCATAGACACGGGTGTTTCCAAAAAATAGGATTCCATGGGACCTGGCCATTGGATATAGAGGTGATGAGACTCGGACAGGACTTCATTGTTATAAGGGGAGATAACTGTGCATACAGATTGTGGGAAATCAAGCAATCGGATTGGTTGGTTATAATCTATATAAAGGATCTAGATAAAGGAAACTATAAGAGTACTCGGAATAGGGTCAGAACTAACAAGAATAGACCTGAAAAGCTAATAATAATAAGGTAAACTGTTCCAACTGATAGGCTCTTCTATTGCACTGGAGTGTACCCCAGAACAAAGGAACATGGTCAGGTAGGCAAAAACTATTGCATATACAGATAGAAGCAGAGAATTCTGAAAGAATTCGAAATAGTAAAACTTGTCGGGTTGTTTGTGGTAATTCTACGAATCGGGAAATTACTCTTCTACAAAGGAACACACCCTCCGAAAATACCCGTCTTGTTAGAAGCCACTGGATCACATAACAACCACGTGCTACCATAGAAACCAAGATGGCGGCCTCCAGTATACAAAATGGCCGACGGAAACACGTATCACCCTAACAACACGCGATGTGCATGCGCACTCACACCACGTATCACTATGGAGAAGACGTCACAAGATGGCCGATCACGCGAGTTACCATGGCAACACAACATGACGTAACCAGGTCAGGTGACTATGACGTCACATGGGATCCTGCATGAGATCCATCCAATGGGGGGGGGGGGGGGGGGCGTTTCATCGCTCTCCAACTACTCGTGTGAAATCAACAACAGATTTTGAGATCACAGTGGACAAGATGAATGTTAACTGTGTTGCGTCAGCTCCTTCAACTCTTGTCCACTGTTATATCAAAATATGTTGTTGATTTCACACGCTGAACACAGTAGGCATTACGTGGTAATGTTTTTTTATTGGAAATACTACATGTTCAGACTACTCGAAATCCAGAGTCATTAATCCATTCATTTATTGGTGTTTAAGGTCACATATTTCTACATAATGGCTAATCATGACCATGACAGTTTTACGGGTTGAGGAAGCCAGAGTACTCGAAGAGAACCATCGAGCAACGGCGAGCATCTGTCAGCTCCCCAACATAGGCCTACTAACTTCACACAAGCAGGGTTAGCATTGGTTGGAGACAGGTACGCCATCGACGGGCTGCACGGCTTAGTACACGGCACCATCGTGCCCCCTAGAGGGCAATGGGGGTGAGGTGTCTTGTACAAGGACATAACGTGGTTGTCGCAGGTGGGATTCGAACCGAGGACCTTTCTCCTTTTAGCCTGCACCTCTACCAACTGAGCCATGCACTGCGCCCCCGCATCCAGAGTCGCTGTTGGGCAATATCATCGTCGGCAACCAATGACTAATCAACAAATTGTTTCAACACAAAAATTGATCCTCATCCTATCCGGGGCAAAGGGGTTATAATGCGCATGCTGTATTTCTACTTTTTTCTATAAAATCACTCCTAGGGGTTTCAATTCGAAACATTGAAAGTGTGTTCATGTTCATTCATAGGGTCTGCAGATGTGCATAAAGGTTTGGGATTTTTGATTCGGCCCCGAGGGGCGCAAGGGGCACCATTTTTGACGTTAGAGGAATGGTTTCCGGAGAAAAACTCCTAGGGGTTTCAATTCGAAACACTAAAAGTGTGTTCATGTTAATCAATAGGGTCTGTAGATGTGCATAAAGATTTTGGATTTTTGATTCGGCCCGGATGGACGTAAGGGGCACCACTTTGGTCGTTAGAGGAATGGTTTACGACGAAAAACTCCTAGGGGGTTCAATTCGAAACATTGAAAGTGTGTTCATGTTCATTCATAGGGTCTGTAGATGTGCATAAAGGTTTTGGATTTTTGATTCGGCCCCGAGGGGCGCAAGGGGCACCATTTTTGTCGTCAGAGGAATGGCTTCCGGCGAAAAACTGCTAGGAGTTTCAATTCGAAACACTGAAAGTGTGTTCATGTTCATTAGTAGGGTCTGTAGATGTGCATAAAGGTTTTGGATTTTTGATTCGGCCCCGAGGGGCGCATGGGGCTCCATTTTTGTCGTTAGAGGAATGGTTTCCGGAGAAAAACTCCTAGGGGTTTCAATTTGAAACACTGAAAGTGTGTTCATGTTAATCAATGGGGTCTGTAGATGTGCATAAAGGTTTTGGATTTTTGATTCGGCTTCGAGGGGCGCAAGGGGCTCCATTTTTGTCGTTAGAAGAGTGGTTTCCGGTGAAAAACTCCTAGGGGTTTCAATTCGAAACACTGAAAGTTCGTTCATCTTCATTAATAGGGTCTGTAGATGTGCATAAAGGCTTTGGATTTTTTATTCGGCTTCGAGGGGCACAGGGGACACCATTTTTGTTGTTATAGGAATGGTTTCCGGCGAAAAACTCCTAGGGGTTTCAATTCGAAACATTGAAAGTGTGTTCATCTTCATTAATAGGGTCTGTAGATGTGCATACAGGTTTTGGATTTTTTATTCGGCCCCAAGGGGCGCAAGGGGCACCATTTTTGTCGTTAGAGGAATGGTTTCCAGAGGAAAACTCCTAGGGGCTTCAATTCGAAACACTGACAGTGTGTTCATGTTAATCAATAGGGCCTGTAGATGTGCATAAAGGTTTTGGATTTTTGATTCGGCTTCGGATGGCACAAGGGGCACCATTTGTGTCGTTAGAGGAATGGTTTCCGGAAAAAAAACTCCCAGGGTTTCAATTCGAAACACTGGAAGTGTGTTCATGTTAATCAATTGGGTCTGTAGCTGTGCATAAAGGTTTTGGATTTTTGATTCGGCTTCGAGGGGTGCAAGGGGCACCATTTTTGTCGTTAGAAGAATGGTTTCCGGAGACAAACTCCTAGGGGTTTCAGTTCGAAACATTGAAAGTGTGTTCATGTTCATTCATAGGGTCTGTAGATGTGCATAAAGGTTTTGGATTTTTGATTCGGCCCTCGGGGGCGCAAGGGCCACCACTTTTGTCGTTAGAGGAATGGTTTCCAGTGAAAAACTCCTCGGGGTTTCATTTCGAAACACTAAAAGTGTGTTCATGTTAATCAATAGGGTCTGTAGATGTGCATAAAGGTTTTGGATTTTTTATTTGGCCCCGAGGGGTGCAAGGGGCACCATTTTTGTCGTTAGAGGAATGGTTTCCGGAGAAAAACTCCTAGGGGTTTCAATTCGAAACACTAAAAGTGTGTTCGTGTTAATCAATAGCGTCTGTAGATGTGCATAAAGGTTTTGGATTTTTGATTCGGACCCGACAATAATCACAAATGCGAATGCGGGGATATACTATAGCGTGCTTTGCACACAAATGACACCCATCTAGTTAAATTTGCTATCAAACATAGCTCTCTGGTGGCTTTTGGGGGATCTATTTGCATTCTACGTTCTTGAAAAAAAATGTAATAGGGAGGTTCGTTAGAACCCCGTCGACACCCCCAGAAACGCGCCCCCCCCCCCCCCCCCTCTCTCTCTCTCTCTCTCTCTCTCTCTCTCTCTCTCTCTCTCTCGTAAAATTAGACAGTGGAGAGGGGTGGCATTGAAACTTGTATGTTTGTGAGGCAGGAAGACAAAGGGACGCTGTGTTCGGGCATGCATCGCAGAGCCGGGATGGAGTCTGCAAGTCACAAGATGGTTTAAGTGAGCGGTATTCCTACATATCCCATTACTTTTGAACTGCACACACTCTTCTTTTGGATTCTGAAATTGTTTTACGTCCGTATCAGGTATCCAGGAATCATACTTTTTAGGCCAGTGTAGCCATCTTACTAACACGTCTCACCCTATGTTTCGTTTCTCTCTATTATAAATTTGGCATTTGGGTCGATGTGTACTTTTTGAAGTTCGGCTTCGTTGAAGGAACCTTTTATCTCACCTTCGTCCCACTCCTGTAGGTTGTACACATTAAGGGGCTATGTAAGTGATGGAATTTTGTTTATTTTGAAATTCTCACCTCTCATATTCCTTAAATTCATATTAAATATACACAAATTATACATCAAAATGAAGGCTGGGATGTATAGAACACGAAACACATATGTAATCAACTTATAGAGTTGACAGCAGGCGCCACTGGTTCCTGGAAGTCTGCTATCCTATTCGCGCTAGAACTGATAATTTAATAATGGCGAGCGAAAGCGACCCGCAGGGTCGCGTGCAAGCGATCCTAAGGATCGCTTGCTTCGCAAGCCATTAGACAACACGTATGTACCGTTTGTATGAACTCAAAGCCAATCTCATCTCAAAGGCATCAACTTCAAAATTTTTCAACGGAAGTGGTACACAAGGACGCTGACATGTTTGCGCATGGCGGAAATTGACATTCGTAATTGAAGAAATGATTTATTTTCGTAGGAAGTAGTTAACGAGATGAGACTTCACGAGAATGACTCTGGCTGATTAAACTTTTAGGAATTTTTCCCAAAGGAACCGGGGACAAATGAGGTTACATTTTTTCAAGGATACTCGGAAGCTAGAACAAGTGATGACTGTCCACCCTTGCTTTCACCCTCATTGGGTGAAGGGATCCTTAATATATTGGGTGTGTGTGGGGGAGGGAGATGGGGGCTAATAGGTCACTGATTATGTCACGTGACGTCCATAGCAAGTAAAGCACACCCCTAGCAACGGGCAAACTACAGGGTCAATTTTGACCAATTTTGATACATGGACCCAACATGCATTGCAAACGAAAACAGACAGGTCAATGGTGTCGTCCCGTGACTTCCCTAGCAACCAGAGCGCGACCCCTTAACAACGGGCTAACTACTGGTCCGATTTTGACCAAATTCGGTATACGGAACCAAAATGCATTGCAAATAAATACAGACATATTAATGTTGACGTCTCGTGCCTTCCCTAGCAACCAGAGCGCGCCATTAGCAACGGGCTAACAACTGAGGCGATTTGGACCAAATTCGGTATACGCACCCAGAATGCATTGAAAATGAAAACGGATAGATCAATGATGACGTCACGTGACTTCCCTAGCAACCATAGCGCCCCTTAGCAACGGGCTAACTACTGGGCCGATTTTGACCAAATTCGGTATATGGACCCAAAATGCATTGCAAACGAAAAGAGACAGGTCAATGGTGTCGTCGCGTGACTTCCCTAACAACCAGAACTCCCCCTTAGCAACGGGCTAACTACTGGTCCGATTTTGACCAAATTCGGTATACGGACCCAAAATGCATTGCAAATGAAAACAGACAGATCAAAGTTTACGTCTCGTGACTTTCCTAGCAACCAGAGTGCCCCCTTAGCAACGGGCTAACTAATGGGCCGCTTTTGACAAACTTCGGCATACGGACCCAAAATGCATTGCAAATGAAAACAGATAGATCAATGTTGACGCCACGTGACCTCATTAGCTACCAGAGCTCCCCCTTAGCAACGGGCTAACTACTGGGCCGATTTTGATCAAATTCGGTATGCGGACCCAAAATGCATTGCAAAAACCCAGAAGCACAGGATTAGCTGTTTCATAATTACTCTCGGAATTATATGTTGTTATAACTACAAACAAGACCGGTACGTCGGTATTTTTTTCAGTGAAATTAATGAAAATGGCTTAGTGAAATTGGCACATAAAGCTCTAGGATTATTTAATTCAAACGACAAGTCTGTGCTGTCTTGTGAAGTGTGTATGTCTGTGCTGGCTTGTGTAGTTTGTGTGTCTGTTGGGCAAATCGCCCAGAAACCTGGTCCAAATCGTCCACAAACATGGTCCGAATCGTCCAATAGTCTGGTCCGAATCGGCCAGAAATATGGTCAGAATCGTCCACAGATCTGGGGCCGAAACGTCCTATATAAAAATCTGGTCCGAATCATGAAACTACATTTGTGATACTCTATCTTATTATTTTAAAGATGGCCTTTTCAGTAAAACTGCATTGGCATATTATCATCGTCCTTTTTTGCATAGCACTACTGTATTTTCTTGTTGTGGCTACTAACAGTTGGTAATAGTAACAATAAATGCTACACGCTATTTGTGAAAAAATAAAAATGAACGCAGCAATTTCCGTAACTCCTCGGATAAATTCCGGAAAACAACGACGCCATAAATATATCTTCCAGTCAAAGCAATGATAAAATTATCTTTCAATCAGAGCACTGGAAAATATCGTCCAGTAAAAACGCAGATAAAAGTAGTTATCGCGAAATTTGGTTGGTCCCCTATTCTTTACCAGTAAATGTAGGCCTACAGCACTTTAGGCCTAATGCATCACTTTCGCTCGCTTTTAGGTTTGCCTAAATTTCATATTATTTCGCAAGAATAACTCGTGGCCGAATGTGCTTCAGATAAATTCAATAACAAAGCTAGGCATTTATAACACTTTCGAGTGCAGCGACAGGACTGCATTTTGGAAAAGGACAACACTGTCTGCATTTTTTATTGAAGATGGTTTCCATGCTCGACAGACATGCGCAAATCACTCGATACCGCGAATTTCCATCGAAAAACAAAATCGTAATTCTAAGACATTTCAAAAGGTATCATGTTACGTTGCATTGAATGTGGCAACTTTGCAGTCTCTATCTAATAACAGTACACTGTATGGAGGCGATCTTTTTCATTATTTAATTTTAAACATGCTTTTTCCGTCCGATGACGTCGACAGGAAATCGAAAGTATACTCATACATAAACAAAAGCAAAGGCTTGGGAATTAACCCCCCTCCCCCCCCCCCCCCCCCCCCCCACACGCAGCTCTGTCGCCGTGTCTTGAAGAATTTTGATCCCCTAGCTTTGTTCTTGGATATGTAAAGCACATTTGGCCATTTCATTTCCTGAAATATTATTAAATTATCAGTTCTGGTGCGAATACGGCAGCAGACTTCCAGGAACCAGTGGTGCCTACAGTCAACTCTATGAGTTGATTACAAACGTGTTTCGTGTTCTATAAGTCCCAACCTTCATTTTGATGTACATTTTGTGTATATTTAATGTGAATTGAAGGAATACCAGGGGTGGGAATTTTCAAAATGAACAAAATTTCATTACTTATATAGGCCCTTAATATTGTCTCTTCAGTACCTTCCTCGAATTCGAATTCTAAATAGTTCTTCAGTCCACTTTTGGTAATACTCCCTGTCGAAATTGTTTTTGAAATGAGAAATGCGAACAACATCGACGATTTGGAATTTTAAAGGTCTTTTTGGTGCTGCAGTTTTGTACGTTTTCTTTCTGAAAAAATATTGTTGAAGTCTCACCTCTGACTCACTGTCCCTTGTGGCCGAGGTGGGTGTCATTCCCAGAGATCGGTGTATTGTGTTATTGTAACTATGTGGTCATATTTCACTTTGGAATGGTGTAGTATGTACCTGTAAATCTTCGTTTTGAGATTTTTTATTAATCTTTCGGCATAGTCTTGGTTTCGCTCTGAGTAACCAAATGGTGAATACCCTTCCTTTCAAGATATGTCGTCATCAAATGATTGGTAAATTCTGTTCCTTTGTCTGTTCTGATCGTTTTGGGTTTCCTGTCTGTGTGGTCTAGTACATTCTTTAGTGCATCCTGTACATCCTTAGCCTTTTTAGATTTCAGAGGTTCGAACCGGGCAAAAATTGAAAATATGTCTATCAAAACCAAGACATGTTTTATACCATTATTTCCAGAAGACGACGACTGCATGTCCATAAGATCGCCATCCCACATACTGTCCAAACCCTTCACGACCTCTCTATTTTTGGGAAACTTTCTCTTTGCTCCTCTTGCGATTGAGTACATTTCCTGACTTCGTAGCCACTCAGGTATTCGTTTTTTGCTAATTTTGTAGTTACCATCTCTTTTAATGCTTTGATAAAGCTCGTCGACTCCTGAAAAGCTGCCAGGGTGGTTCAGGTTATAGTAAATGGACGCTAGATATTCGTTCATTGGATAACATGATGTAGCGAGTGTGTCACGCGAATAAGGAGTACTTACAATTTTGTAAACATTTCTAATTCCAACAGAGAGGGCTGACTGTGTCGTCAAAGTCACGTTCATTTTTTATGCCCACGATTGTCGCAGTACCGGTTGCAAAACAAGTAAAATGCATATGTTTTTCTCAAGGTGAATGCACAGAACAGTTCGGGTTCGTATCGTCCACTAACATGAGACAAGGCCTCATTGATATTTAAGCTTCCACCCAGTCGATGACACGCTCGTATTGTCACAGTTAGAATGGATCTCAGGGTGATCGGATAGCCTTTCTTTTGCAATAAATGGGCGTAACATTGAAGTCTCTTTCTCCCATCCTCTACGGTTAAAGCGGAGCCATTACACATTAATTTGCCCGAATAAAAGACCCAACAGAAGCCTCAGATTTTCTTGTGCTTCCAAACGGCTGGAGTGAAACGTGAGGGTTGGTACTTTACGCTCCATACATGAGAAGAAAACTCTTATAGGTTCATTTTGCAATGGGTTTCAGCAGAACAGACGATGTTGGTTATGTGCGCCATTCTTGTTCAAATTAAGAGGAACCTTAGTCGCATTCTGTTTATATCTCACCTCATACGTTCTGATTGAATAATGGTGGGTTGGGTAGGGCGTATCCAATGAAACTGCTCAAGAGACTTATCCACAATTAGTTGTTTCCATCACCTATAGAATGGTTCACTATAGCTGTAATAATGATGATATACACTGTCATCATCTGACAAAAATATGCAATTTCGGCCTTCGGAAGTTTTTGCCCCCGGACGTTCCATCTTTCGGTACCATTAGAATTGGAATCCATGTTTGAATAACTGTATATTCCGCGAAAAACCTTATATACTGAGGTTCTTGAATAAACTCGAATCGATGTGCGCGATAAGCGTATAAGATCATTCAATCATTTACACCCGAATTGGACATATAGAAACGAGTTATCATGCAGGTGTTGGGAGTTTTTCGTAGACAGCGAAACGTTCTTGGACAGGTTCTCGAATTAACCCCCTTTGATGTGTGCGATAAGCGTATAAAGTCAATCAATCGTTTATACTCGAATTGCACATATAGAAACGAGCTATCAGACGGAAGTTTGATTACAATAACAAAAAAAAAAAACATTCAAAAGGTTTGATGTTGCTTATTATGGAAATACAGAAATTCACACAATTTTGTTTAAAACGAAAAGTCACTGTTTGGATGACATTCCTTACACTGCAAAGCACCCAGCTGGTTCACGTGATCCGTATCGGCGTAACACGGTACAACGGAATCGAGTTCTGATAAGCATTTTCGATTGCTAATATTAACTGACACAGCGTATCCCATTCTCTGAACCTCATACTGACACCTTTCTTGGTAGGGTGGATTTCTTCACAACCAGTCGGTAAAATGTATTGTCTGGGACCCACAAGTTTAAATTCTGGTGCAACAGAAACGTATACATTATTTCCGAGATGTACTTTTAAGGAACTATTATGTGCATCTTTGATGCGATTTATAGTTATTGTAATGTCTCTCGCATTTTCACACAAAACTTTTCATCTCTCATGATTGGAAGGCTCACTCCTTCCTATGTAGGAACTTTTCCATCTGTCCATTCTCTAATGTCTACTCTCAAGTCATCATTCCAAGTATTGACTTTCACAAATATATCACGATCGAGTTTCTGGCTAAATCTGTACCCGTTCCCCATGATGCTGACAGGGCGAATGCTTTTCAGATCTTTCCTTAACAGCCTTATATACTTGTAAGATATTATTTTAGGAAAGGAAGAGAACGTGACCCAATCCATGAATGACAGAAGCGTTTGGATATTTGTTACCTGTAGTGATTCATTCCGTGTCTATATTTGGTGTACCATCTGGCCTGTGATTTCATGGACAGTTACGAGATATTTTTAGAGTACGCGTTCACACATGTTGCTTGACTCAGAACAGGATATTTGTTACGGTGATTCATCCCATGCCTATTTTTAGCAATCTCGTACCTATTAATAAGTCATCCCCTCAGGTTCGTCTGTTATTAGGCCTCTCCTAAACAGGTACGCTGGTGTTTGTGACATCACCCCCAACCTTATTTAAGATACCAGCATTGAATCATACCTCACACACACACCCATTATTACCCTTTTCGATCTTCCCTTCAAGTCTACGCTCACGTACCGGTGTCTATTTTTAGCACATTACCATATGTCAATGGTCCACCACCTCAGGTTCGTCTATTATTATACCCCCCGCAAACAAAGTTTGGGGGGGGGGGTATATAGGAATCACCCTGTCCGTCCGTCCGTCCGTCCGTCCGTCCGTCCGTCCGTCCGTCCGTCCGTCCGTCCATCCTTATAAGCGCAACTCCTCCTAAACCGTTTGAAGAATTTTCATGAAACTTTACACAATGGAAGAACTCCATATGAAGATGTGCATGAAGCAATATAATTCCGTTCTGACATTTCCAAGGCGAGATAATCTAACTTATACATTCGGTGGGGGGGGGGGGGGGGGGGTATCACTTTGTGAGCTTGCTCACAGTACCTCTAGTTAGGCCTCTCCTAAAAAGGTATGCCGGTGCCTGCAAAACCTAACTCATCTCCTATTCAATTAGCAACTTTATCATTACAACATCCCATGCCCATATTTGGTGTCGACCTGCCAATGACTCAGGTTTCATCTATTATTAGGCCTCTCCTAAAATGGTGTGCCGTGACCTCCAAAAATAGATAGCAGGTCTTTTCTTGTCCTAGTCATGAGGATCACATTCCAGTGTCTATTCTTAGCACATTTCCTTATATGGATAGCCACCTGTTCAATGACCTCACACTATGACGTCACACATTCCATTCTGATGACGTCGCACGTTCCAGACATTCTTTGGAGGCCCAAGACAACCATTTACTACTGTAATTGTCTGAAATATCAGCTGAATACTTAGAAGATTTCTTAATTCAGTTTGTTCAGGTGAGACTATTGATAGGTATACCTGTAATCGGAAACACAAATGATATATTATTAATACCCTATTGGAGATCAAATGTACGATTTCATCTATTCTTAATTGTTCTATACAACAGTGGATATTATATGTGTAGGAAATTGAATATTTACTTGTGCATTAATAAAAAATGTTTTCTTATTTAATTATATATAGCTTTTAATATTGTATCGATTATGTAAAATATTTAGAATATGGTGATATAAGTGTAAATGAGTATACGTGTATGCCACAGTATCCTTTGGATAGCTGCATTTTGTCTCAAATGAATTTTTTTATTTAACCTATTGTCCAATTTTTACTGCAATCGTTAGATATGAACGAAAACAATCTTGTTTCAATAATAAGGAATACACTTTCGCGATGGAAGGTTGAATACTCATCGTTAAATGCGCAAGGATTCATTAATAAGGTTAGCAATTTGGAATGTTTGAAACATATCGACAAAAAACCGATTTCATAACGATAACCGAAACATGGCATAACAAGGAAACAGACATCCTGATTCCTGGTAATCAGTGTGTTGGATTGAGTCGTGGCCTCCTTGGAAATGCGAAGGAAGGGGTGTCCTTTTATTATTGCACGAAGTACTCTAAATGGTTACATAAGATCCATAAAATTAATGATTTGGCGTTAGGGGTTGAATTTAAAGGTGAAATCTTTAATTTGAAAGAAAATATGTTCATCTCCGTGTACATTCCCCGACGAATTCAACGTATTAGAGATAAAATGACAGAAAAGGAAATATTTTTACTGACATAGAATTGTTGGTATCTCGACTAGAAAATGATGTAATGACTATTCTCGGTGGTGATTTCAATGCAAGAACTGGAGAATTAATCGATTTTGTTGAGGATGACGGTGACGATCATTCTCCATTACCACAAATTTATAAATTTGAGGCTGTAACGCCCCGTGCGAGTCTGGATGTTCACGCGAATTCGTTTGGCAGGCAACTGATTTCTATGTGCAAAACAACGTCATTGTATATAGTTAATGGTAGAACAACCGGGGATGGTTTGGAGGAATTTTACTAGTCATCAGTACAACGATAATAGCGTTGTTGACTATATTATCAGGGTCCTACTAAATACCGAGGGATACCGAGGTAAAGGAAAATAAGTAACTAAGAGTTGTTTAAAAGATTTAAATATATGTGCAGACATATACTCGCCCAAAAAAGAAAGTGTGCATTGCAGAAATTGATCAAACTCCAAAAAAATAATTTCGTAGGTGTAAAGAGTGTTAACCTGTTCATGAATAAGTTATTTTGAACACAAAAACAGCTTTCCCCGTTAAAATTGCATTAACATTAAATGACGTGCTGCACGTTTGTGAAAAGGCATGTTTTGCACGTGGAGAGTCTGAAAATTCATGCAGCAGTGTGAATCCTTGGGTATTTAAACACTAAAGTAAGGCCTTCCTATCATTCACATTCAAACTTGCGCTGCTGTTAAAACGACTCCACATTAGCATGGCAAGATTGACAATGAATCAACGTCTCCTTGCCCTGGGTATGATTTGAGCTGGCAGAACACACAGAGAGGTTGCCCAGCATTTGAACTGCCACCGTAACACTGTAGACAGGCTAGTTCACCGACATGCACAACATGATGATGTTCGAGTCCGACCCCACTCCAGGAGACCCCGAGTTACCACCCCTGCACAAGATCGGTATATCCGTGTCGTCCATCTCCGGAACCGGCAACAAACGGCAACGACGACAGCCAGGAACATCCCTAACCTGAGACGGATACATCCTCAAACAGTAATCAACCGGCTAAGAGAATACGGCTTACGTCCTCGAAGACCTGCAATTCGTCCGATTTTGACGTTACATCATCGTCGTGCTCGACTGCAGTGGTGTAGAGTAGGGTTAGGGTTAGCCTAACCGAACCCTAACCCTAACCTAACCTAACCGAACCCTAACCCTAACCCTACCTAACCTAACCATAACCCTAACCCTGCCTAACCCCAACCTAACCCTACCCTAACCCACTTCCATGCTAACTTGTTCGCTTCCATGAGGCGTAGATGCACAGCAGTAGTCGATGCAGATGGAGGTCATACCAGATACTGAGTGTGTGACTTTTGTGTTGAACCCTTAGTGTCTTTGACTCTCCATGGCACCAAGAGTATTCGTTGTAGCATAATGAAATTTTTCGTGTTGATCACAAATTGATTCATCTGTGATTGAATAAAATTTCCATGAATGAAAATTATATATATCTTTCTTTAGTGTTATTTTTTAGCATGCACACTTTCTTTTTTGGGAGAATATATAATTCAGTCTATTGAAGCAAAATATGTGATATGACCATTGATTTATTCCAGTAAATGCAAGATATACAGACCGAGCTGTCGCCGAAACCTGTTCCTCGGTATTTAGTAGGTAGCTTTGTAATTAATAGGCTACCTCGGTGTCTGGATGGAGTGCGTGAGTGCTAACTGGGTGTCACAAGACAGATCACTGTAGTATTTGAAAAAAGTAAAACTCTCATCAACTTTTATCTCAGTTTTGGATAGGCAGCAGACCTGAAAATAATTTTCATAGTGCTTCCAGACAAAATGTCAGACACCAAATCAATCACGTCTGTCTTTACGAATGATATCTGACATATTACAAAATGGAGTTTGAGTATTCGAAATATTGTGTTTTTGATGTACATGTACCTTCATCTTAAAACTGCTCAGAATTCATCCAACCAATTATGACCGGGGGCCTGGTCGTGGATCTCACTCCACAAACTACTGAGACTAAAAGTCTTTACACTATGTAACAAATTTATTAACTGGACTGCAGCGTACATGTAATACAAAATGTTGACGGGAGCGGTTACCAAACTCTCCGTCCAACTTTCTTGCAATCGGATATCCGAATTACCAGATTTACAAAGTTAACATGCTTTTATATGTACAATTTCCAAGTAGCATTATTAAAATAAAACAATCAACTTTATTAGCTGTTAAAATAACATGTAGACTCTTGTATTAATCAAGTAGGCATTGTGATGGATTGTAAGAGCTGAAGACATCTTAATACGTTAATCCATCAAATGATTAATTTATAAATCTGTTTTTCTCGAAGTATCTGAGTTAACCCATTGTTTCCAGACTCCAGATTTTAGCCTGGTCATAATACCTCGCTGCCTCCAAAAATATACCTCCTGGTATTTGGGTACATTATTCCTGAATATTTTAGTAGTCAGGGTAAGTTCTCAATTAGCACTAGTAAATGTAATATACGAAACAAATAAACTGATCGCATTATATAAGTAACATAGATGTACATATCAGTGCACATATTTTTATCCACTAAACCAAGTAGACCAGTTTGGATCTATTCGGTCTCTTATAACAACAGGTACCGATTCGAAAGACACTTCTTGTATGTCGCCATCACAGTACTCCACACAAAACATTTTTTAACCCTGTGGTGAAACAGGTCCACATAAAATGCCCACTATTTCGGATTTCGGAACCTTTTATTCGAGTTCATGTTTCCAAAACGAGAATTGAGTTTCCGACGTTTTGGTAAATCCATCGAAACCGAAATGCTATCAACCCTGTCCACTTTATTTGATGAATTTATTTTAGAGCCCCTGGTTGAGATACTAAATTTCTTCCGCGTATTTCTTTTTCCGACAGTTTTGTCACCTAAGGAATAAATGTTCTTATCTTCTGAAGGGATGCCACCTATCTGGTCGGCGTTTTTCGTCGCTATGTTTTGTGACATCACAGTGCCGAACGCGCTAAGTTCAGATGCACCCGACAAGGTGGCCTTTCGCTTGACGAACACTTTTTCTAACATGTCTGATGTAGCAGACACATTTTGGGTGGGTCTAATAATGTCATTTGGTTGAGATTTTTTGTCCAAGTTTACAGCAAATAACGAAAACGTTTGTTTACTCACACCAGGTTTCTTCCCAGTACTCGGAACAGAAGCACAAATATCCTTATGATCATTTCCACTACTTTCATGGACATAGACGTCTCTTTGTTTCCTCATAATGAAATCTTCCTGACGCTTTCGGTCTCTAGAACGTTTTGCTGCTGATCTCGGTTTCTTTGCACGTGACGCTGGTTTCTTCCACTTGAGCATAAGACTGGTCTCGTGTGTTTCTGCTTGAAGTTCCCAAGACAGTTCTAATCTCTCCACGTTTAAGCTGTGCAAAAGGTTCACAATGTTTTAGGAAATCACACTGCACATTTTTGACTCATGCAGAAATGTCCTTTCGATATCTCAAGGTGAGCTAAAAAGTTATCGTATGCCCGAATTGCTCAACCAAATTATGACCGGGGGGGGGGGGGGGGGGGGGCTGGTCGCGAAGTTATTTCGTACCTGGGATCTCACTCCACAAACTACTGAGACTTAACTGGACTGCAGCGAACATGTAATACAAAATGTTGACGGGAGCGGTTACCAAACTCTCCGTCCAACTTTCTTGCAATCGGATATAAGAATTACCAGATTTACAGAGTTAACATGCTTTTATATGTACAATTTCCAAGTAGCATTATTAAAATAAAACAATCAACTTTAGAAGCTATTAAAATAACATGTAGACTCTTGTATTAATCAAGTAGGCATTGTGATGGATTGTAAGAGTTGAAAACATCTTAATGCGTTAATCCATCAAATCATTAATTTATAAATCTGCTTTTCTCGAAGTATCTGAGTTAACCCATTGTTTCCAGACTCCAGATTTTAGCCTGGCCATACATACCTTGTTTGGCAGGGCTCAATGAGCCCTGCCCAACAAGGTATGATTGGTTTCATTCTGAATTGGAACTGAATTATCCTTCAGACATAATTTAGATACATGTGTAACGGATTTGGTAACAGCAGTTGAAATATAATATACAACAGAAGTTCTAAATTACTCTGTTATAATTCGTCTGCTCATAACAGAGGTTTAATTCTATTTTTGTTGGCTTCAAGTCATTTCCATGTTTAAAATGAATCGATGTACCTAATTGGTTCACGCCGTAGTGCATTGTGCTGTTGTTTCATTCGTCGAGGTGAAAGCGAGGGATCAATCATATTCCAGTATTCGAAATCTTTCCCCGCGAAATTATCCTATATAAGAGCGGTCTCGCTCATAATTCGCCGCCCACTTCTTGGCATTAAAGCTCTAATTCAGCTGCGCAAGTACAACTGCCTGTTGAGGTTAGTTATGGGGACACTTTGTAACCTGTAAAAAGGTTAACCGTAATCGGTACCGTCATCTTCGGACCCATGCCAACTCGACTGGTGAGAATCACCGTTTCTGACACTGATTCTTTCCAGGTCCGAGTTCTGTGGAAACCATTCAAGTTAATACACATGTTGGGTGGAATTTAAACCCCTTTTGGTTGAAAGTGTATTGGGCCCGTGGTTTTTGATCCGTCATTCATATTCATGTCCATTTCATATCATACTATTTTTTGGCTTCTTAATAAACCACGTATGAACTGTTTTTCTATTTTATTGTGAATTCATCCAGACCACAACACATAACTTAATGGTTATTCTACCTCTACAGTTGAGTTATATTTTATCCAAGGTTTGCTAGTTGACCCGGATCCTGACGAATCTGAAGAACAACAGGGAGATTTCGGCCAGGGTTTTAGCCCTGGGGAGTCGTTCACCCCACCCCGTTACACATGTATGGCTATATCAAATCGTATTCCTTCACATGCTGTTAATACTGATGAGCTGTACAGTCACTTTCTTCACACTTCCCAACCTGTCAGGACCAGAAATTACAATAATCATTAATTTTTGGTTTGCTAGTTATGTACATGATTTCCAGCATGCATGATGTTCTGATCACTGAACTTCATTAATAATTTTGGCATCAGACATTTTGTATGACGATTTTAAACCTCAGTCAGACACTGGCCTTTTTGTACCTGATATTGTCCTTGTCTGATCTCTTATTTCCTGGTATGATGTGCAGAACCTTTGGCAATTACCACTGTTGGCTTTATGGCGTTATTAGGATTTTGTGGCATACTGTGATAAGTATCGTTCGGCTATGTCCGAAACACTCAAAGCTGCAGTTTGTATTTAGTTTATGTGTATTTACAGTATATTGCTTTAGCTATTTCGGCTTAATATCAACGTCTGTAATTTAGGCTTGTTTATTTTGTTAACACTTTTTGTTTTCGAGGTATTCACCCTCTTTACCTGGCCATTTTCTTTTGGCAATTGCCGCCGTTTTAGATATAGACAGTTATTAATTCGTCGATCCTGTTGGTCAGCTGTGAGTGCTGTTCACGTCTCTTTTCTTACGGCAAGTTTTTTTGGCATCGTTGGCGCATGAAAAATCATTTCGAAAAATATCAATTCCTAATGTAATGATATTGGTCCATAACAATGTCTTCAAGTCTGTTAAGTCAAATCTGCCAATTTCAAAATTCTTCATTCATTTTCAAATTTTTATAATATTAAACGTACTCTCACATTTGTTATTTGTCCATAATTTTTGGATGTCAGTGTGAATCTGTGTAACAGGGGTGGGGTGAACGACTCCCCAGGGGCTAGAACCCTGGCCGAAATCTCCCTGTTGTTCTTCAGATTCGTGAGAATCTGGGTCAACCAGCAAACCATGGATAAAATATAACTCATCTCTAGAGTTACAACAGCCATTAAGTTATGTGTTGTGGTCTGGATGAATACAGAATAAAATAGGAAAACAGTTTATACGTGGTTTATTATGAAGCCAAAAATAGTATGATATGAAATGGACATGAATATGAATGACGGATCAAAAACCACGGGTCCATTCCACTTTTACCAACAAGGGGGTTAAATTACACACAAAATATGTTCAGTAAATCTGGATGCTCGCCCAGAACTCGGGCCTGGCGAGAATCACTGTCAGAAAAGTTGATTCTCACCAGGGCCGAGTTGAACGGGTCCAAAAATTACGGTACCCCTTACGGTTAACCTTTTTACAGATTACAAAATGTCCCCATAAATAAGCTAGTGTATAGGTTTATGTTTGGACAGCTAGTCAAAGCTTTACCCAAACACAAAGTGGACGACGAATTATGAGCGAGACCGCTCTTATATAGGATAATTTCGCGGGGAAAGATTTCAAATACTGTAATCTGATTGATCCCTCGCTTTAACCTCGACGAATGAAACAACATAACAATGCACCACGGCGTGAACCAATAAGGTACATCGATTCATTTCGAACATGGACATGACTTGAAGCCAACAAAAATAGAATTAAACCTCCGTTATGTGCAGACGAATTATAACGGAGTAATTTAGAACTTCTCTTGTATATTATATTTCAACTGCTGTTACCAAATCCGTTACACTTCCCCTTCCTTAAAAAGAAAATGTGTAACATTTTCAGAACCATACAGCAGTTGTTAAATAGATTTATGGCAAATCTTTAATATTTTATAATTTTCATTTAAAATATGGCGTTCCACATAAAACATTCTCTATAATCACGAGACCCGGCTCACCATGCCAATTCCCCTAAAAACATTATATGCAAAATTTAAATTGTTAATATGAGTGAGATGAACAAGGTGTTACAAAATTACACATGATTCCTCTACCGACTATTATATAGTTTAAGTTATTGTCTCTTTTTAGAAATTCTGTAAAGTCTTGATCTTGTCTCTCTGCTTCTTCGGAAGTAGTCCTCTAATGTTCACTGTTGGAATGTTTCCAATTCCTTTACACTACTCGATAACAAGATAATCATCTTGTTCTTCACAGCATGCTAAACCATACGCCGTTCTGTTCTGGAGAAGTGAAGTTCTTTTACATTACCACCCTCATCTCGGATCTGCTGCAACACGTTCATCAGATTCAGTTCTCTCCGCTAGCAACGAAAGGCATAGCAAAATTGCGTCAACAGAATCAAAAATTCTTTTCTGACACACTGCATGCTACATCGCCCTACTCCGCTGCCAGCTTCTTGTGATGGTGTGCACTCCGTTAATGTTAAACAGATATTCAATTTCCACTTGGAGGAGCAAACAAATTAAAATGTACAGCAGTAACAGCAATACTAATTGCTTCCCCTGCTTTATGATTTACTGAAATTCCAAAATACGAAATACTGGATATACTGGTTAATTTCCCAATAAGATGGATGAAATATCCAGAATACAATTAATGTAGATGAAATTCTGGATAAAAGTATTTCTCTGGATGTTACATTTCCGCCAATAATTCTAAAACTATTCAAAATTTAATTGTAACGTTCTAAAGGTCAACAAGGCCACGTGGTTTCCACTAATCTAACACATGTGATAGCTCCCCGGCTCTTCCACTATCAACCATATATTACTATCAATGGGACATATCAATATTCGAGCAGAATAAGCGGCTGTATTCAGCCTTTTGATATATATAGACTGCTCACAATTGTGCCCCATTTTAAATTTAATGGTCAATTTGGAAATTATATTTTAGGCTATCCATGGATGGAGAATACAATTCTCAACAACCAACTATTTTACACTACCATTCAAGAAAAGTTTTTACATTTTAGTAAACGAACGAGAGATTGGCCATTACCCATAAAACAACAAGCCTCAGGATTGTAATATTTCCTCTACTATAAATTACTTGCCCGATATAAGACACTCCAAATGTACACCTCTAAGGTTAGTTCAATTTGACATATCAGTAACAGCTTCAGTTTTCGCCAGAGCTAAATGATGTATCGCAATGACATCTACAAATATTATCTACATAATATTAAAATAGCATCCAGACTACTGAAGACAAACCACCTATTATTAAAAGAACCCAAGACGCCGGAAGTATAACTTAAAAGAGAAATATACAAATATTTACAAACTCCTACACGCCGCGATTACTGTTTAGTAGAAAAGGTTCCACATACGTCAATGCCTATTGCCAATAGAAGATCGGCATACCAACGCACTGTGTGCTACCTACTTTAAATAAGCAGACTACAAGGTCTTATTTCGCTTCCTAGGAAAAACATCCTTTCTGGTCACTACCTACGGTAACAAATACATTCAAACTAATGAGCAATGCAATCATCTAGCATTTTAGCTTTCACTATCGACTTACTAAAATATTCTTCCTTGAATCAAGTTTACGTAATAGCTAATAACTTAACGAACCTCTAACTTGGGCCTGTTTATTAGATTCAAAGTTGACCTTAAACATTTTCAAAAGTTGAAAGAAAAATTGTGGGGTTAAATCCCGCAAGCACCCAGTGCTACTTTGTACTAAAGGGCATATAACTCGACTACCCTTCCTACTTGCCCATTTCTGAGTTGACTCATATGTCCGATAGATGGATTCACAAAATGTGTTATTTTCGCAATGAACCCGGAAAGTGGAGGTATTTCACACAACAGGTCAATAACTTTTTCCTTTTGTTTGGACGTTAACTTATCTGACATTCCATCAGCCAAAGTCTGCAAATAACCAGGTAATTCTCCAATATCAGTCTCAAGCTTTTCCCCTTCCCCAGAAATTACTTCTACAGGGGATACCATTGCTATCACTGAATTGCCGTGAATTTTCACACAATTTTTGCAAACATTAATTACTGACATCCAGATCTTCTTACTCACGTCCACAACTGACCTTGCCATCAATAGACCCTTAGACTTAATAAAAGAGGTAGGCTCAACCAGTCTTCTCCAAATTCAAATGAACCATCAACATTACCCCCCACAGTACACCCTGTATCAGGAGGTATCACGATTGACTCATCCAACCTTACTCTAGCACAATTATTTTCAAAACCAGAAATTAATCCAATTTCTTCTCCTACAAATTTCATCACCTTCCTTTCAAAACTTATATCAATTCCATACTTTGTTAGAAAATCCATTCCAAGAATTCCAGTTAAATTGCCCAAGTCGGCAACAATGACATTATGCTCAACAATCTGATTGTCAATTTCTAACCTCGAAGGTGTTTCACCAAGAACTGAAAGATTCTTACCAGAGGCCGAAATCAGTGTCACTGAGACACTTCCAAGATATGCCCGAGAAGCAATTTCCAGATCACTGAAAACTTTCTTAGACAACAAAGTTACAGCAAAACCAGAATCCACAAGGAATTTCAATGGTTTTCCATAAATACCAATATTCACAAATAAACAACTGCAAACATTTTTACTACCAATACCACTCACAGCTTTTCACGAACACGCTTTTTGGGCTACACTGGCACTTTCAATACCTTTACTAGTCTCAAAATAAATCCATCTATAACAAGATGCTAAAAAGCCTCTATCGGGTATTTTTCACATTCGTGTCATAAGTGTTTGGGCTGAGTTGACTGATCAGCTCAGACCCTCTCAAATTCTCTGGCTCAAGTTACTCCGATCGCCAAGGAAAATACAAAATATGTATTGTGTGTGTGTGTAGAGGGGGGAGGGGGGATATTTCGGCCCCTGTTTATCCCAGTATAGTGACATCTTGGGAGTTTGGTGCAGAGTAAAATAAGACAACAGAATGAACACTCTATAAACTTAGACTTCAATTCACTCATAGAATGACTTTGGCTATCAAACTTTAATTACACCAAGCTTATGATCTTCCACTTCACCAGCAGTGGTATACATGGGCCCATTGTGCCACTTAAAACCACTAAGTTGGATTCCAAAAGTTTACAATTGCATCCATCTGGGGAGAAGCCCTTGCAATTGTAATAATACAACAAAAGCTACTGAAATTATGCATACCAATAATCAAGCTCTAATTTCCCCATGAATTAAATTCATTTTGATCGTTCAAAGAACACAGACCCTGTCGAGAAAATTATCCACAATGTAAGTAGCTGTAATAACCAGATCCTGGTAGTCTCGCCAATTTGTAACAGGGGTGGGGTGAACGACTCCCCAGGGGCTAGAACCCTGGCCGAAATCTCCCTGTTGTTCTTCAGATTCGTGAGGATCTGGGTCAACTAGCAAACCATGGATAAAATATAACTCAACTCTAGAGGTAGAATAGCCATTAAGTTATGTGTTGTGGTCTGGATGAATACACAATAAAATAGGAAAACAGTTTATGCGTGGTTTATTTTGAAGCCAAAAATAGTATGATATGAAATGGACATGAATATGAATGACGGATCAAAAACCACGGGTCCATTCCACTTTTACCAAAAAGAGGGTTAAATTACACACAAAATATGTTCAGTAAATCTGGATGCTCGCCCAGAACTCGGGCCTGGAGAGAATCACTGTCAGAAACGTTGATTCTCACCAAGGCCGAGTTGAACGGGTCCAAAAATTACGGTACCCCTTACGGTTAACCTTTTTACAGATTACAAAATGTCCCCACAACTAAGCTAGTGTATAGGTTTGTGTTTGGACAGCTAGTCAAGGCTTTATCCAAACACAAAGTGGACGACGAATTATGAACGAGACCGCTCTTATATAGGATAATTTCGCGGGGAAAGATTTCAAATACTGTAATCTGATTGATCCCTCGCTTTAACCTCGTCGAATGAAACAACATAACAATGCACCACGGCGTGAACCAATAAGGTACATCGATTCATTTCGAACATGGAAATGACTTGAAGCCAACAAAAATAGAATTAAACTTCCGTTATGTGCAGACGATTTATAACAGAGTAATTTAGAACTTCTCTTGTATATTATATTTCAACTGCTGTTACCAAATCCGTTACATCTGTCTTGGTTCGAATACTTTGGATTTTATTTAGTTTAGGTAAAATGTCGATGCCAAATATTTGCAGTCTCCGTAAATTGTCAATACGTCAGTTGCTATTTCTTCGTATAAAACAGGGTCCCCAGTCGTGAGAAGCCACCGTGTATCTGAATTGGAGATAATGCTGATCATGTTATTTACGGTTTCTTTGTTATATTCTTATGAAGATTGTGTTTCATTAGCAACGATTGTACATAAAACACATAGATAAAAGCACGAGTTTCAACATAAAAAATCTCTGTATTTCGGATCACTTCCAAAAACACGGAACAGGCGTGTCTTGTACCGGATACAATATGCACTCAATTGCAGATAGTCACTTGAAACATAATGTAACATCTTTCCCTTTTTAAACAATAAAATTAAAAAAATAAAATAAAGTAAAACACACTGCAAAGCTGAAATGAAAAATCGGTTAGATTAATCAGTGAACCTGGGGGGTTTTCTTATAACTCTACCATTTCTTGTAGTTACATGTGCTGATACATTAGACTGTGTATTGGCTATGTTACCCTGGGGAGTACATTTACTGTCGACCAAAGTCGTGGTAGATTGTGCAGGAGTGGTTTGTTGTGCGGCTCTTTGAGAGCCATAAGGTGCTACATGAAAGTGAGTTGGGGTTATACATGCCGGTGTTGACATATTCTGTTTTCCAGACGGACTGAGACTTTTCAATGAATTGCTCCCAGAATTATTAAAACACTCCGATACCCCTTGCTTTTCCGCGTCACGCGGGCTATCCCTTTTTACAGAGTCATTTTCGCATCTACCCGAACACTCTAGTATGACGACCCGGCTTTCATTATCAGGGGTACAGAACACCTCACTTCGTTTTCTCAAATGCGTACGATTGCGGATGTAGGTGTTTGATCCAGCTGTCACTTCATATGACCGATGTCCCAAACACTTTGATACAACAGCCTTGTCCCATGTCTTATCATAACCTACAGGCTTAACCCTGACCACATCCCCTTCTTTTAGTGGGCTTAGAGGTTTGGTATTCCTATTTTGTAATAAAATTTCTGTTTCAGAACTGTTTTCTTCCTACCTTGGAGATCTGAAATTTGTGACTGCAGTAAATTAGCGGATAGAGGTAACATTGCACGCGTTCGTCTACCCATAAACATCTGAGCCGGGCTCTGCCCCTCTCCTTGAACAGGGGTATTACGGTAGTGCAAAATAACCAAATACTGATCAGCGCCAGAATCCTTTGCTTTCTGGAGTAGTCACTTTGCTGTTTTGACCGCTGATTCAGCTTTGCCATTCGATTTGGGATTTCGAGGACTTGCTTTCAAATGCTCAAACTCCCATTCAATGGCAAAACGCTTGAACTGATCTGAGGAAAACTGAGGCCCGTTGTCTGAGACTACTTGCAGGGGAATTCCATAACGAGAGAAATGAGCCTTTAACATACGGATAACTGACAATGATGTTGTGTTGTATAAAAAGTCAATCTCCCACAAATTGCTGAAATAATCCACTGTAATGAGATAGTCTTTGTTATCAAAGTGATACAAATCTACTCCAATTTTTTGCCACGGTCTATCTGCAGGTTCACGTGGCATCAATGGCTCATTAGCCTGGGCAACACTGTGCCTACCACATATTTCACATGACGAAACATATTCCTTTATTTCACTAGACATACCCGGCCAAAACAATGATTCACGGGTTCGTCTGAGACACCCATCAATGCCTATATGTGATGTGCGAATTCGAGTTTTCATTTCACTGCGTAAACGCAGAGGAATGACAACTCGCTCTCCACGAAGTAACAAGCCATTTTGTACTGACAATTCATCACGGTAGGGATAGTAAGCTAATAACTGAGTGGGCACTTGTGATTTATCGGGCCAACCCTGCAGAATTATTGCTTTCAGCACTTTAAGCCGTTCATCACTCTCAGTGGCTTTTTGTATTTGATTTAAACGTTGCTCTGTGACCGACAGAAACCTAACCATATTGACTTGCTCAAATGTCTCAGAGTCACTGTTTGGGTAAGCGTCGATCTTCTCATACGACCGGGGTAACTGATCGGCAAGCAAAAGTTCTTTTCCTGGTTTATAAACTACAGTTACATCGTAATTAAGCATTCTCAGTAACATGCTCTGCAATCGTCGTGGAGCCTTGTAGAGTGGTTTTCTCACAATTGCCTCAAGTGGCTTATGATCGGTATGGACAACAACAGTGCGTCCAAATGTGTACTGGTGGAATCTTTCCAGAGCTGCAACAACGGAGAGCAACTCTTTCTCTATTTGCGCATAATTACGTTCTGTAGGAGTAAGTGTCCGACTAGCAAATGCTACTGGCTTGCCGTTCTGTAGTAACGCTGAACCAATCCCAGTAGAGCTTGCGTCACTTTGCAAGACCAATTCTTTTACAGGGTCATAGTACTGAAGAACAGGGGCTGAAGTAACAAGAGTTTTAATTTTATCAAATGCATTTTGATGAGTCTTTGTCCATTCCCATTCAACCCCGTGCTTTGAGAGAGCTCTAATAGGCTCAATTGTATCAGACAATCTTGGAAGAAATTTTGCTAAATAGTTGACAAAACCACAATATCGTTGAACATCATTCACATTCTGTGGGGGATTCATTGCACACGCAGCAGAAATTTTATTTGGGTCTGCTTTCAAAACATTACTTGTTATAATGTGACCCATATAGCGCACTTCTTTGCACTTTAGTTTCAGTTTTGATCTATTCAGCTTGATGCCACGTTCACGACACCTCTCTAAAAAGGAGCGTAAATTTTTATCATGATCTTCATTTGCTTCTTCTACACAATCACCTTGTCCATAAATCAACACATCATCGGCAAGACAAATGACACCTTCCAGACCAGATAATGCTTGCTGAAGTCGCTTTACAAATATTTCCGGTGAAGGTTTTAACCCGTATGCAAGACGCTTCCAACGGAACCTACCAAAAGGGGTATCAAAAGTAGTAAGAAGGCTTTATTCTTCATCGAGAACAAGGTGTAAGAAACCCTTCTTCAGATCTGCAGTAGAAAAAAACTTTTGCTTTAGCTAATCTAGGAAGTACGTCATCCAGCGTTGGGAGCTGGTAATGTTCCCGTTTAAGAGCATTATTAAGAGGTCTTGGGTCGATACAGATCCTTAACTCAGAGGAAGTTTTCTTTGATCTTATTACAAAACTACTGACCCAATCAGTTGGCTGGTCAACATTTTTCAGTATCCCGCGTTTTACCATATTGTCAAGTTCTTTTCGAAATGGTTGTTTCAAAGCAACTGGAACTCGTCGTGTTGGCATCACAACAGGTTTCACATTCGGATCGACTTCCAAATGAACTGTCCCTTCTAGTTTCCCAAACTCATCAATGAGAACATCTGAAAAATCACTGAGAATGTCCTGGTCTTCATTCATAACTTTATTTACTCTTATGAAGTTTTGTTCATTAACTGTTATCAGTTTCATTTGTGCACCTGCCGCGAAACCAATTAATGGCTTTCTTTGGCCCCCATTCACAACCAAAAAGGGCACAGAATACTTCTTCCCATTTCTTGGGTTCAAAAGAAGAAGCCTACACACACCCCGTGGTTTCTCATGTGATCCGTTCCACATTTTGAGGGTGCTATTTGTGGGCTCAATTTTCGCAGTTCCAATGACATTACTTGTGATAATGTTCACGGCGGAACCAGTGCCTACTTGAAATTTCACATTGTTGTTGTTCATCAACATCTCCACAAAAAGTGCGGAATGTTTTCCGCCACTTGAAATGGAATCAATGTTCTTCACATCCACAAAATTAATAATTTCCACATCACTCTCATAAGATTCACTTGATGGAGCTTCTTCTGAATAGTTTACACTGTTAACTTTATTTGATCTGGTGCACACTGATGATTTCTTAAAATGTTTTTTTCTGATGGCACACATCACACCGTTTCCCCCATGCAGGACACTGCCGTTTGTCCATGACATGCTTGTTGCAGCAAACTTTACACATAATTATACCCCTTTTAGTCCGCGCTTTATGTTGGTCCCAACGTTTGTCAACTTTATGTATTGTAATGTCTTCACCACTCGCATCAGATGATGCGTGCATGGCTTTTAATCGAGCCGTGGTTGTTTCTGTTGCTTTACAGATGTCAATACATGATTTGAGTGTCAAATTACTCTCCTGAAGAAGTCGTTTTCTGGTAGCATTATCGTGAATTCCAGTTACTATCTGATCACGAAGCAATGAATCGTGAAGGCAATCACAAAAATTACATGTTTTTGCCAAATGTCTGAGATCGTTGATGAATTCCTCGATGTTCTCATCGGATTTTTGCTTCCTTGTGTGAAAAACATGGCGTTCGTAGGTTTCATTAATTTCACCGATCGAAAATTGATCAAACTTTCGAATGATTTCATCCACGTTCTTAGGGTTCTCCCCTGTAGTAAATTGAAAGCCATTGTATATTTTGAGCTTCTGGGCCTATTGTGTGTAGAAACATAGCCGATACATATTCAGAAGACTGTTCACGTAAACGCGAAATGATAACATAATTTTCCCACATTTGCTTAAATGTTCGCCAGTTTTCAACTGCATTGCCCTTGACATCAAACGTCGGAGGTGCGATATATTTGGAATCGGAGCTAGTTGTTGAGTAGCCGTTCCCTTTACCGGTTGTTGAAAATCCATATCGTGTCCGTTTCACGTTTGCGCGACAATAGGAAATTGAAATGTTTATACGCGTGAATATTCAAACACGTGAAAGTTTTCTGCCTGTAGTTTTGTCTTTCTTGGAGTGGATCAAAGTAGCAATGTCATACCTCTGCCACATGTTTCATTAGCAACGATTGTACATAAAACACATGTAACGGATTTGGTAACAGCAATTGAAATATAATATACAAGAGAAGTTCTAAATTACTCTGTTATAATTCGTCTGCACATAACGGAGGTTTAATTCTATTTTTGTTGGCTTCAATTCATTTCCATGTTCGAAATGAATCGATGTACCTTATAGGTTCACGCCGTGGTGCATTGTTATGTTGTTTCATTCGTCGAGGTGAAAGCGAGGGATCAATCAGATTACAGTATTTGAAATCTTTCCCCGCGAAATTATCCTATATAAGAGCGGTCTCGCTCATAATTCGTCGTCCACTTTATGTTTGGGTAAAGCTTTGACCAGCTGTCCAAACATAAACCTATACACTAGCTTAGTTATGGGGACATTTTCTAACCTGTAAAAAGGTTTACCTTAGGGGGTGCCGTAATTTTTGGACCCATTCAACTCGGCCCTGGTGAGAATCAACGTTGCTGACAGTGATACTCTCCAGGACCGAGTTCTGGGCGAGCATCCAGATTTACTGAACATATTTTGTGTGTAATTTAACCCTCTTTTTGGTAAAAGTGGAATGGACCCGTGGTTTTTGATCCGTCATTCATATTCATGTCCATTTCATATCATACTATTTTTGGCTTCATAATAAACCACGTATAAACTGTTTTCCTATTTTATTGTGTATTCATCCAGACCACAACACATTACTTAATGGCTATTCTACCTCTAGAGTTGAGTTATATTTTATCCATGGTTTGCTAGTTGACCCAGATCCTCACGAATCTGAAGAACAACAGGGAGATTTCGGCCAGGGTTCTAGCCCCTGGGGAGTCGTTCACCCTGCCCCTGTTTCAAATTGGCGAGGCTACCAGGATCTGGTTATTACAGCTACTTACATTGTGGATAATTTTCTCGACAGGGTCTGTGTTCTTTGAACGATCAAAATGAATTTAATTCATGGGGAAATTAGAGCTTGATTATTGGTATGCATAATTTCAGTAGCTTTTGTTGTATTATTACAATTGCATGGGCTTCTCCCCAGATGGATGCAATTGTAAACTTTTGGAATCCAACTTAGTGGTTTTAAGTGGCACAATGGGCCCATGTATACCACTGCTGGTGAAGTGGAAGCTCATAAGCTTGGTGTAATTAAAGTTTGATAGACAAAGTCATTCTATGAGTGAGGTGAAGTCTAAGTTTATAGACTGTTCATTCTGTTGTCTTATTTTACTCTGCACCAACCTCCCAAGATGTCACTATACTGGGATAAACAGGGGCCAAAATATCACACACACCTCCCCCCCCCCTACACACACACAATACATATTTTGTATTCTCGTTGGCGATCGGAGTAATTTGAGCCAGAGAATTTGAGAGGGTCTGAGCTGATCAGTCAACTCAACCCAAACACTTATGACACGAATGTGAAAAATACCCGATAGAGGCTTTTTAGCATCTTGTTATAGATGGATTTATTTTAAGACTAGTAAAAGTACTGAAAGTGCCAGTGTAGCTCAAAAAGCTTGTTCGTGAAAAGCTGTGAGTGGTATTGGTCGTAAAAATGTCTGCAGTTGAATTACAATTTGTCTGAAATACCTCCACTTTCCGGGTTCATTGCGAAAATAACACATTTCATTTTGTGAATCCATCTATCGGACAAATGAGTCAACTCAGAAATGGGCAAGTAGGATGGGTAGTCAAGTTATATGCCCATTAATACAAAGTAGCACTGGGTGCTTGCGGGATTTAACCCTACAATTTTTCTTTCAACTTTTGAAAATGTTTAAGGTCAAGTTTAAATCTAATAAACAGGCCCAAGTAAGAGGTTCGTTAAGTTATTAGCTATTACGTAAACTTGATTCAAGGAAGAATATTTTAGTAAGTCGATAGTGAAAGCTAAAATGCTAGATGATTGCATTGCTCATTAGTTTGAATGTATTTGTTACCGTAGGTAGTGACCAGAAAGGATGTTTTTCCTAGGAAGCGAAATAAGACCTCGTAGTCTGCTTATTTAAAGTATGTAGTACACAGTGTGTTGGTATGCCGATCTTCCATTGGCAATAGGCATTGACGTATGTGGAACCTTTTCTATTAAACAGTAATCGCGACGTGTAGGAGTTTGTAAAAATTTGTATATTTCTCTTTTGAGTTATGCTTCCGGCTTCTTGGGTTCTTTTAATAATAGGTGGTTTGTCTTCAGTAGTGTGGGTGCTATTTTAATATTACGTAGATAATATTTGTAGATGTCATTGCGATACATCATTTAGCTCTGGCGAAAACTGAAGCTGTTACTGATATGTCAAATTGAACTAACCTTAGAGGTGTAAATCTGGAGTGTCTTATATAGGGCAAGTAATTTATAGTAGAGGAAATATTGCAATCCTGAGGCTTGTTGTTTTATGGGTAATGGCCAATCTCTCGTTCGTTTACTAAAATGTAAAAACTTTTCTTGAATGGTAGTGTAAAATAGTTGGTTGTTGAGAATTGTGTTCTCCGTCCATGGATAGCCTAAAATATAATTTCCAAATTGACCATTAAATTTAAAATGGGGCACAATTGTGAGCAGTCTATATATATCAAAAGGCTGAATACAGCCGCTTATTCTACTCGAATATTGATATGTCCCATTGATAGTAATATATGGTTGATAGTGGAAGAGCCGGGGAGGAGCTATCACATGTGTTAGATTAGTTTAAACAATATTTATTCAGAAAAAGTACATGAGCTATACATACAAGACTATAGAAAAAAAAAGAACAAGCACACATGACTACAACTACACGAACAGTTGTATGTTATATATTTATTTATTTATTGGTGTTTAAGGTCACATATTTATGCACAATGGCTAATCGTGACCGTGACAGTTTTACGGGTGGAGGAAGCCGGAGTACCCGGAGAGAACCACCGAGCAACGACGAGCAGCTGTCAGCTCTCCAACATCGTAACTCTGAACTCTGCACCGCAGCACAGGCAGGGTTAGATTGGTTGAAGACATGCGCACCATCGACGTGCAGTACGCCTCAGTACACAGCGTCATCGTGCCCCCATGTAGGCAATCGGGGTGAAGTGTCTTGCCCAAGGACACAACGCGGTTGCCGCAGGTGGGATTCGAACCGAGGACCTCTCGGCTTGCAGCCTGAACCTCTACCAACTGAGCCACCGCGCCCCCTACAGTTGTATGTATAGGAATAGAAATAATTAACACAAGAATAAATTTATGGGATTCGGCAGAAAGCTGTGAGCTTATGTTAAGCCGTCTCCCAAAGCAACATAATAACGAAAATGACTAGGCGGTGGATGCAAGCACTGCGTAAATATTGTTTTGTTATAGAAAGAAGGAAGAAGAACGAATTTGAGTTAAAATTTGGATTGACTTAGGGAAGCATACACGAAAGTTAAGAAAATAGAAAAAGATCGAGAAGAGGAAGTTTCTACCAACCAATGTGTTAGATTAGTGGAAACCACGTGGCCTTGTTGACCTTTAGAACGTTACAATTAAATTTTGAATAGTTTTAGAATTATTGGCGGAATTGTAACATCCAGAGAAATAATTTTATCCAGAATTTCATCTACATTAATTGTATTCTGGATATTTCATCTATCTTATTGAAAAATTAACCAGTATATCCAGTATTTCGTATTTTGGAATTTCAGTAAATCATAAAGCAGGGGAAGCAGTTAGTATTGCTGTTACTGCTGTACATTTTAATTTTGTTTGCTCCTCCATGTAGAAATTGAATATCTGTTTAACACTAACGGAGTGCACACCATCACAAGAAGCTGGCAGCGGAGTATCCAGATTTACTGAACATATTTTGTGTGTAATTTAACCCTCTTTTTGGTAAAAGTGGAATGGACCCGTGGTTTGTGATCCGCCATTCATATTCATGTCCATTTCATATCATACAATTTTTGGCTTCATAATAAACCACGTATAAACTGTTTCCTATTTTATTGTGTATTCATCCAGACCACAACACATAACTTAATGGCTATTCTACCTCTAGAGTTGAGTTATATTTTATCCATGGTTTGTTAGTTGACCCAGATCCTCACGAATCTGAAGAACAACAGGGAGATTTCGGCCATGGTTCTAGCCCCTGGGGAGTCGTTCACCCTACCCCTGTTACACACATAGATAAAAGCACGAGTTTCAACATAAAAAATCTGTGTTATTTCAGATCACTTCCAAAAACACGGAACAGGCGTGTCCTGTACCGGATACAATATGCACTCAATTGCAGATAGTCACTTGAAACATAATGTAACAGATTGTGGAGGGCATTCTCCTTCAAATGCCCGGCACATAATATGTGTGTTGAGTTTGGGAAGCAGGCTTTGATTGCAGTTGCCGACAAAGAGAACTAATCAACAAGTCTCAATGTGATTAACAATTCACACTGTCGCTTAGCGCTGTAAATTACTAATTAACAAGTACTTACTTAATACCAAAGGGATGATTTTTCGGTTTAGTCTCACCTTCCCGGTTGGTCGTAGGTAATTAATAACTAATATGCTAAGTAAACACGCTATAGTCTGTTCCATATATGTTTGTCTGTGTTGATGATTGTCCATGTGTGTTTTAACTTTTCATTGACACTCATCGCACCAAAATCTTTTTACGAATACAGGGGGTTATTTTAAAGTGTGTTCTTTTTTTAGTACTCGCAGAATTTGCAGTTTATTTTAAAGCGACTTTTTTTAGTACTCACTGAATTCGCAGTGTATAAATAAGTAGCATTATTTAGTATCCTCAGCCAATAATAATGCTTTGAAGACTAGCGACGGAAATATGGTCCTGGACAAGGCAAAAGCCAGCGCTTTTGACGGTCTTCTAGAGAAAGCTCATCGTCCCTAAGAAAGAAAGAGATATGACAATGATTTCAAGGTAAAAGTAAATAAATTTGTCCAAGATAACAACTCAGTTTTCAATGAACCCAACTTCAACTAAAGGCATGAAGATGGGGACGACCATGAATTAACCGAACCAATAAACATGGGTATAATCAGAAAATGCAAAATGAAAACAAGCTTGCCTGGCTGGAACGAGTATACATTTTAAGTAAATAAAGATTTGAATAAAGATATAATAGCCCTGTAAGAGCTTTCGGGTGTAGGTCTGTGAGTTAATATGTGTGTGTGTTTTTTTTTATTGTTTGTTGGGGTTTTTTTTTTGGGGGGGGGGACATTTTGATATGGTCGGATCGCGTACTGCAAAGCACATCGAAGGGCGGCAGAGAAGGTTGAGTTTGTTTAAAGCTAGCTCTCACCCTAATTGATGAAAACGAATTGAGTTAAGCGAACAAACTTACTAGATGCTGACTATAATCCGCCTCCCTTTGATGCACCTAATTTTCACACATTTTACAGAAACAATAGCAACCAGGTAAGTGAGACGACCCCGATTTTTCAGCGAACGCTATTACATTAACGCCCATAATTCTCAAATATGGCATTAAAACCATGCATATAGTGCTTAAATCTTTTTATATACTCATAATACACAACCCCATAACCGTTTCAGAGTTTTTAACCCCATTCCCACCCCTATTTCCTTCACCTCGGTATATTTGTTCTCATTTTGCTTTTTATTTCATGTTTTAGTCCAAAGAAATGTGTATGTAGTTCACATCACTATATACACCAACTGATTACAAACACCATACCACATGTAACTCTTGGAGAAAACAAACAATTAACGCAGAAAAACTGTATCTCATTGAATGAACATCTATCACAATTTCTACTCACTTTGTTCAATCATATCATGTCCGGGAAAACAATGGGCCTCAGCTATATTCAATGGCGGGTAGTTTAACACTAGATGAGATTCTAACAATTTATACAGTAAGACAGGGTCGAAAGTGGTCCGCCCCACACCTCCCCGCGCGCCTTCGGCGCGCAAAAAAACATTCGTTTCGACTTTAGAGTGTGCTCCTAGCTTCCTTCCACTGTTATAGTGAAACACTTTCACTTCTTTTGGATAAACCAAGATGAAACAATTTTACTGTATCCTTTTTGGCACGTACTATTTATAATATATTTTGTAGGCAGACATGTTTCATTTTGGCTGACATATTCTTCCCCCAATTCGGTTTAAACATACCAACTTAAGGGGTACTGGGTTTGGGGAAATAAATAACAAAACCCTTATTTGTTTTCTTTGTCTGTTGGCGTATTCATAAGCTCTGGAATAATACATCGGTCCAACCTCAAATTCATGTCGGGCGGAAATCGGAAACAATGTTGGCCCGATGTTGTGCCATGTTGCAAAATGAGTGTGGGTCGAGATCAAACCGCCATAATATCCGATGTAGGACCGATATTGCTGACACCATCGGTTTGATATTGGCCCGATGTGGTTGTGCTGGCTGGGTAACTGAATCTGTTTTCTACGTTGCTGTAGGCCTATCCACTTGTGGCGTTAGTGCAACGTTGCCTTAAGACCTATCCACTTTTGGCGTTATTGCAACATTCATGTGACAACTTATATGGCGTTATTGTAAAAGATCCGTAGACAGGGACGTTGCCACAGAGGATGCAGCTCCCCCTAGCACAACAACCACCACCTGACCAACACCGCCATCATTCGTCGAATTTACAGTAGAGTCTGGTTGGATATTTGAATCTTAAAGCGGAAACAAGTTGGAAATTTCAGATAGGATCCAAACAGATTTTGGCCAAAATATAAGGCCTGGAGTTTTTAGATTGAAAACTAGTGAAAGTCCCTCAATATTGATTGAAAAGTAGTAAAATCCCCCAAATATTGATATGTAGGCCTAGTTGGAATTTGTGACCCAAGCAGCCTCAGTTATTTAGGCCTATTTACTGGTCTTCGCTGTTTAAGGCCACATAGGCCAATTTCTGCACAAGGCAAATCATCGTGACCACGAGCCTCATTTGGATCTATAATTTAAAAGTCAACGGGTGTACAAATGGGTTCTGTATCTTAACACCTCAGCCTGTACAGTGTAGTTGGACACTTGTTACTTGGGGTGGGTGGGGTGGTGCTAAAGGCATTTTCACGTTGGAAATTGTGCAGTGGTTGTTGAAAATGTAGATTGGACCCCCCCCCCCGGGGGGGGGGGGGTCAGGGAAGTTTCGTCCCCGGGAAGTTTCGTCCTCTATAGAGGACGAAACTTCCCACTTGAATGGTAAATTGTATAGAATTCTGACATATTTTTAATAAAAAAATTAATCAAGGACCTGTATGTATCATGTTCACATATAATAATAATAATAACTCTTTGGCCAGCCGCTGATTTGTCGCGGTCCTCATAAGAGAAGGCCATCATTCCCCCTGCACCCCACCCCCTCTTCCCCTCCTCTCCTCCCAGCATTCAGATATAAACTGCTTAATAGTGTCCCTCACTTCCTCTTTTTCAATTTCTTCAATAAGCATTCCTACCCTCTCCCTCGTGTCCGCCTTCAGCCATCTATCCTTTGTTTCTTCACCCCACTTCTGCATTATTCTTCCAGTAAATTTTATTCTATGAGGTATATACTGTGGGCATTCCAAGAGAAAATGTTCCAGGGTCTCCACTACTCCAGAGTGGCACATTTGGCATCCCTTTTCCCCATCTCTCCCAATTTTTCCCCGAAGCTCCAGTGATCTTGATCTCAGTTTGAACAGCAGTGACCCTCCAAAGGTGAGAGTATTAATTATGGCCTCATCTGCGCCCACTACACCGCGTCTGGACAAGCGTAACCTCTCAATGGATTCTAGTGCTTTATCTGCCGAGCTGGAGGCAAAGAGATTTAAGGAAAGATCACTTTCTGAGTCCATCATCAAAAGTATGGAAGGTGAAATGGCATCGCTGTCAAGCAGTGATTTTGAGGTTCCTCATTCGGTGACTGCAGAGGACGCCCATACTGAGCCAGCCCATAGGGGCATCTACGCCATCAGCGCCTCCGCCGTCTGGCTATGCAGTTAATATGTTTGTGACTGCTCTGAAGGATTCTTCTGTGCAGAAAATGCTTGGACATCTTGTTGAGCAAGCAGTCCGATCAGCAATCAGTGCCACAATGTGCCAATACGAGGATCGGTTCAGGGACATGGAGAGTCAACTAATTGAAAAGGATAAACTTATTTCCAAATTGGATGATGATCTCGATGATCTGAGACAATATGGCATGAGGAATTCGCTAAGAATAACGGGGGTTCCGGAATCAAATAGCGCGTCAGAGTTAACAGACAATCGCATCCTTGATTTAGCAAATGCTATGGGTGTCCCACTAAAACTCGAAGAAATAGAGCGAAGTCATCGTTCAGGCCCACCAAATAGTGACAGATCACGTCCTATTCTCGTGAAATTTGCCACATATCGCTCAAGGGACAAATTTTACAGAGGGAGACGCAAACTCAAGGGTTCCCGAATGCACAGAGTGTACATTAACGAACATTTAACACGTAAACGGTCCGATATCGCAAGAAAAGCTCGCGTCATGGTGAGAGAGAAGAAAATTTCCGGATCATGGACCCACGACGGGGTAATATTTGTTAAACTGTTCGATGACTCCGTGCATAGGATTACAAAAATGAACGAATTGTTAAAAATAGAAGACAATTATAGAGCCGTGATGACAATTGCGACTTAATTATACCCCCTAAGTCTGTGTTGAGGGATGTTATGTCATAAGTTAATGTGTAATTATAGCTCTATTGTCTGGCATATCATCAAAATTAAATTGGAATTTGAGTTTCCTGAATGCTCTTTTTGTTCTGCTGCATCCAGTCTGGCAGACTACACCGAGTTCTCCTAGGCTGGATGCAGCTGAATTGAAAGGAATCCAAAAAATAATAAATTTATGAAAGCAAAGGCTCCCTCTTAATAAGAAGGATGTTTACTGTTCATAAATGGAAATAGTCTGTATAGGACAGACTAACTAACTGGTAAAACAGGTGTCATTCTGCACTCCTTCATCATATTTCTAGCTTTGTTAAATATAGTGCAACGAATTTTGAGCACTGATGAATTTCTGATCGCAGTTGAGCATTTAATGTGCTTCCAAACTTCACGAGTGTACTATTTACTACTATTGACCGAGTTGTAGACCAAGGTGTAAATAGTCGATTGTTTTTTGACACGTGACCACAACGATGTGTGAATATCAGTAGTAGTTATTTTTACCATTTTAAATCAGCCAATAGCAAGCAGAGTTTTTTTCCCACGGTGTTTGTGTTCATTCTCTCATTGTTTGTATTTCGTGCGTCAAACACAAAAGCTTGCAACATTCTGAACACATTGCTGTCTTGTTAAAACCTTCAGCGGTATTGACTTATATTATCAATCAATTCCATAGTTGTATGCTACTTTGGTAGCGAAACTTGTTAGGTCGTGCTACATTTAAGGATAACATTGTGGAACTAAATTAGGTTGGATTCTGCTCATTCAGCGAATCCTGCTGAGGCTTAGTGGATAAGAAATGTTTTTTGTTGTTTTTTTATTTTTATTTTTTTATTTTTTTATTTTTTTTCTTTTTTCTTGTTTTCCTTTTCTTTTTTGTGCAAGATTTTCCCTTAACTAATTAACCCAATGTTAGGTCAGGTAAGGAGGATACATATTACGGGTAGTCCCATTGTGGGGAGGGGAGGAAGTGCCCGTCGACTAAGGGAGAAGCACATACTTGTCTTTTGTCTCATAGAGCACTCCCTCTCTTCTATTGCGAGATTCAGTTAGCTCATACCAAATTTTTGGCAAGTGATTTGTGTTTTAATTTCTTATTTGCTTTTCTACATTTGACATGTCACTTTAAGTGCGTCACCCTTGTAGACTTCTCTTCACATTAATTCGCTGTTGATGATCTGTACAATTACTTTGGGGCGTTGATTTGAATTTCTTGAAGTAATTGCTGCACTTACCCGAAAAAGTTCTAGGTTGTCTTGAGATCGCGATGCGCTATCTTTGTCTTCGTATGAGCCCCCTCGAAGGTCGTCTTGTCAGGGGCAGTACGCACTAAGGCAGGCTTCTTCCATGTAAAGTAATTTGCTATGAATTAATTTCAGTAATCACTGTGCCGTTTTTCGCCCTTTCGAGGTACAGTTAATCAATGATTTCTAGTATTTTGACAGAAAATTCTGTTTAGATGTTAAGCCCCTATCTGACGTGTCAAAATTAGTGCTAACTCAGTCTCAAAAAGCTAGGCGCTGTGACATTTGTAATGTTTCTCCTGCGTGCCAGCGTGCATGATTACCAAAATATACAAGCGCACAAGTTAAGATTTCACAATACACAGGGGTGTGTGTGCGTGTGTGTGTCCTCAGGTCACTGTGTGTGTGTGTGTGTGTGTGTGTGTGTGTGTGTGTGTGTGTGTGTGTGTGTGTGTGTGTGTGTGTGTGTGTGTGTGTGTGTGTGTGTGTGTGTGTATCTGAGTATCTGTGAGTGCGTGTGTTGAGGCGTGTCTGTGTACGCATGAGAGGGTGGATCTGCCTTCCATTAAGTGTGGGGATGTAGACAATAGTGATTAGTCCTTCCAGTCATCTGCTTTTGTCTTGTCTAGGTCCCCATAACTTACAACTGCCCCGTTGTTATCTAACCTGATCTTGTATGGATAATATGTGTACCGGTGGAAAATGAATTATCTATCAACATCAATATGTTTACTGAAAAATGTGTGTAAATACTCATCTACATGCATGTTAATACGCTCTTGTATATACGTTAGGGTATATAAGCATGTAGTGTGTGTATGTGTGTGTATCTGTGTGTGTGTGTGTGTGTGTGTGGGTTTGTCTTACCAACTTGACGTGGTAACTAGACAAAAGAGTTTGCGTGTTTCGCCTTACCGAGGTAGTGTGTGTATGTGTGTGTGTGTGTGTGTGTGTGTTTGAGGTTAAAAAATCGCACTGGCACAGACATTTCATACTGAAACGTTTTTTTCTTTTAATATGCCGCCGAAAAATTGTTTTCATTTACTGAACCCTGATTGGTTTCAAACATGACAAAAAAGTACACAAAATTGATTTAAACTAAGTGATGAGCTTAGGAACTGGTTAAACTGACTGGCAGAAATTGGTGTTATTCATTGATGGGCTCTAATTTAGTCCTTACAAGGATGTTACGCAAGCTTTTGTTTTTCTTATAGGCGATGACAGGTCGAAGATTCAAAGGTTCATTTAATTTAGCATTGGTAAAATTGTGTGTGTGTGTGTGTGTGTGTGTGTGTGTGTGTGTGTGTGTGTGTGTGTGTGTGTGTGTGTGTGTGTGTGTGTGTGTGTGTGTGTGTGTGTGTGTGTGTTTGAGGTTAAAAAATCGCACTGGCACAGACATTTCCTACTGAAACGTTTTTTTTCTTTTAATATGCCGCCGAAAAATTGTTTTCATTTACTGAACCCTGATGGGTTTCAAACATGACAAAAAATTACATAAAATTGATTTAAACTAAGTGATGAGCTTAGGAACTGGTTAAACTGACTGGCAAAAATTGATGTTACTCATTGATGGGCTCTAATTTAGTCCTTACAAGGATGTTACGCAAGCTTTTGTTTTTCTTATAGGCGATGACAGGTCGAAGATTCAAAGGTTCATTTAATTTAGCATTGGTAAAATTGAATTCATCTTTTAACATTTTTGCTATTTCGATATTCATTCTGTTGTACGTTAAAGTGAAAGGAATGATGGACCTCCTTTCGCATTCGCCCTCTGATATGTTCATACCAAATGGCCAGAGGGTTTGAAGTGTATTGATCCAAAAAGCTTCACGTTTTTTTCTAAATACATCCGTTTCTTCTAATGTGTCTTTAATTGGTGGTTGTTCAATAGGATGGATTTCGAAATCGTCCAAAGAATGGCCAGGAAGGTTAAAATGTTGTGCTACTGGGGCATCAGCATTATGTTTTATATCCTCTTTGTGTCTAGTAGCACGTTCTCGGAAAGGATTTTGACTTTGACCAACATACTGTTTCCGACATCGCTTACAAGTGATAAGGTAAATAATGTTTGGTGAATCACAATGGAGGGGGTTACGGATCTGATAATGATTTTTCGTTTGTTCGGAGGAAAATTCCTCTTTCTGATCAGGCATAAAAGTATGCAGTCTACAACGAGGCTTTTTGCAATTAAATACCGCGCCACTACTATTTTGCAAAGGTCTGTTGTGTTCAATCTTCAGTGGTTCAAAATCGGTAGTTTCAGCTGGACTTTCGAGCTTTTTCAGGGTTTGGGATTTCAGGCTACGCAGAAGGCGCAGCGAGTACCCTCTCGATCTGAGGGCGCCAAATAGAGTGGAACAAGCCTCATTGAAATTTACCTTATCACTTGAATTGCGGTGGAAACGAATGAGTTGTGATTTGATGATACCTTTAAATGTATGTTGAGGATGAAATGATTTTGTGTGCAACAATTGATGTGAATCAGTTGGTTTAAAATACACTTTATAATCTAAATGACCGGACGCCTGAAATTGCTTGCCTTTATACACGGTCACATCGAGAAAATCAACAGAATTTTCACTGATAGTAGCTTTCAATTTAATATTTGGATCGTGATTGTTCAAAATTTCTAAAAATTCATCAAAATCTTCTTTTGAATGTTCCCAAATAATAAAAATGTCATCTAAATACCTGAGATATACGAGAGGATGCTTTGAGCATTTGCTTAAGGCATTTTCCTCCCATTCCGCTACATAAATGCTTGCAAAATTAGGACTGAATCTTTTGCCCATAGGACAACCCATTATTTGTAGAAAATATTCTCCATTGAATTGAAAGTCATTACCTTTTAAGCTCAGCTCTAAAAGATACAAAATTTGTTCATCCGGGCGTTTCGCATCCGGATATTTTTCAAATGCATTTTTAACTGATTTAACACCTTTATCAATATCAATGTTCGTATACATACTGTCGATATCCAAAGTAGCCAGAATTGCATTTTTCGATATTTTCAATTTCGAAATTTTTGACAGGAAATCCTGTGTATTTTTTAGATAGCTCGGATGTCTATTTGCTATAGGTTTCAGATGATAATCAATTAATTCCGAGATCGCATAAGATTCCGAATTACAATCTGATACAATTGGCCTCCCGGGTGGAGTTAAGTCATCCGTCCATGAAGAACGGTCCTTGTGGATCTTTGGTAGGATATAAAATTGTCTTGTTTGAGCACTGAGCTTAGCCGTTAAATATTTCAATTGTTTTTTGGTAATGTGACATTCGTCGAGGAGAAATTTTAAGATCTTATTGAATTTTTCGATATTACTAGGCCAAATAAGTGAATCTATTTTCTTATAATGTTTAGTATTGCTGAGTTGTCTCATGGCTTCCTTTATATAATTATCCCGAGATAGAACAACTACCGACCCACCTTTGTCGGCTGGTTTAATTACTAATTTCTTATTTTTTCGAAGTTTCGTGAGGGCTCTCCGTTCACCAGCTTTTAAATTGTCTTTATCGGAGAGTATGTTCATGCTGAACACCTTTTGGATGATTCGTTTGCTAGCCTCAATAATTTCGGGATCTACTTCACTATCTGGAGGTGACCAACCAGATGATTCTGTAAAAGGAAGTTTCCGACCGCTGGAGTTTCTAAAGCGGTCTGCTAATTTCATTTGCCTAAGAAAATTACAGTTGTATGATGGTAAATTTGTTTGGTTATCAGTTTTAGGCTTTGGTGCAGGTACAAAAGTTAAACCGCGATCTAAAAGAGATTTCTCTTGGGTTGTTAGGTCATTGGTGCCAGACAGGTTAACCACATTAGTTCCTAATCCCACATCTGTTAGGCGGCTGTTACCTTTGCCTTTACTTAGTTTAAATTTAGGTGGTTCAACCAGTGATCGTACATAATATTGGCGGTTCTCGTGGTCCAATGGATTAAATCCTGAGCAACATCAAACCTCGCGTCATCAATTTTTGGTATAACATTAACGTCCTTCACTTTCCGAATGGTTTCGTTGATGATGCTCAGGGTTCTCCTCTCAGCCTGAGGGAGTTTTTGCGAAAAGTTTAGTTCGGCGAAATAAATTTTTGCTGATCTAAACTTGACCCTGATATCGCTAAGCATATTCCGCAACTGCTTAACTACGAGATCAGAATTATCGTTTCGAGAATTCACGCCAATATTTAATAATATTTTTTGGGGACTGGACTGGCCCCTGTGCCCTTTAAACATAGAGCGCAGATGATTGAATTTGGCGCCGGGGTAACACTCCACCTGGATGTCCGGATGGGGATTTCGATCAATGCGTCCTAAATTTGAACTTCCAATCATAAGGATGTTTTTACAAACATCGGGGAGGCGCCAATTCCTTTTGTCAAAATTAACTCCGCTTTTATGCCGAAACTGGGAGAATTTAGAATCAAATGAGCGGCCCGAGTTGCGGCTCGGTGATTTGACTTTCTCTGAGTACGATATACCTGGTTGAACCACACTAGAGGCAGGAGAAGGGGGAGAAGAAACAGAAGCAGGAGAGGAAACAGAAACAGGAGAAGAAACAGAAACAGGAGAAGAAACAGAAGGAGGAGGAGGAGTTCTAGTGAGAGCACTAGGAGAACTAGAGAAGAAAGGCTGAGGAGGAGTAGGAGGTAGAGGAACAAGACGAGGCGAGACAGCGTTACTCAATTTGCGAGCATCTTCAGTCACAATATGGACCGGAGATGTTTGCAAATTGAGGCGCTTACTCCGAGAGAAAGAAGAAGTAGAAGGAAAAGAAGAGGGAGAAGTGCTTTGCCTTGGTCTTTTCTTATTTTGCTTTTCGCGTTGGGGTAGAGGGACAACACGGGCCGGAGTTTGCTTGCTCCCTCCCGTATTGTTCCTTACTCCAGACGCTGGGCGAAGTTCCGAAATGTAAGACTCATAGGCCGAAATCGTCTTATCTGTCAACTTGTTTTTAAAGTTTTTTTGAGCCCAGATCAAGGCACGCGCCGAAGCGCTGTTGAAGTCTATCTTTTCGAGTCCAGGAGGTGGTCGCATAGCCAAAGTTATCTTAGACTTCAACTGGTTTAAATTTATCTTATAATGCTCAATTAAAGCATTTAACGTTTGATTGGCCCATCCCACACTAATCTGTCGAAAAACAGAAAAAATGTGTGGGGTGGGAAGAGCCGGCTTTAGAAAGCCCCCTAACTCATCTACTTTCTTCTCCAACTGCTTCGGGAAATCCCGGTTGGCCAAATGCTGCTCTAGGAGCCCAATATGGTGCATACACTGAATCACCTGGAAAAGGGCCTTGACCAATCTAGAATAGGCCTGGAACGATTGTTCCTGGCCCCTTCCAGACTGGGCAACTCTCTTTCCCTGATGCTTCTGTCTTTTTTGAGCCATTTGAAGAATAAGTAGATGAATTTAAAATGAAATTAAAATGAAGAAATGAAATAAATTAAAATGAAATCTAGATATTACCTATTAGAGAAGATACCTGGATTGGTTGTAGTCTTCAGCAAAGGTAGAAAATAATCCGTCTGTCTCGACGCGTTTCGCTTGGTTTGGCTTTTTCAAAGAGACTTTGAGGAAAATGATTCCAACTTTGGGAGGGCATGCATGGTATATATCCATATGTGGGCTGGGGGTGTTTTTCACAGCTCAGTACATAATTAAACTCTTTAACAAGCTGACAAATGTCACTCATCTAATTAATTCTTTTCAATCTGAGATGTCCCAAGTTTGTTTTTCACAACTCAGTTTGTGTCGTCCAAACAAATTAGATGAAGCCCTATTGATTGGCTTCCATTGAATTTTAATCAGTCAGTGAGTGGTTTGCTTTACTGACCCCATGAAGCCCTATTGGTTGGCTTTGATTTAAGTAAAACCAATCGGGAGCGGTTTGCTTTACTGGCTTCAGAAGTATGTGAAAATAATATGAAAAAATGGTTTGATAAAATATATTGAGACTAAAGAAATAAATGAAAAAATAACGCCAAAGATCATGATGCCTCACGAATGTTATCAGTTGGAATGAATATCCCCCGACGGAGGTTTATGACGGAAAATATTTTACACCACGTAGAAAATGTGTGTTTTACCTTCTGAACCTCTACATTGTGTGAAAGGTATGAAAAATTAAAAATAAAAATAAAAATAAAAATAATAATTTAAATAAATGAATCAACCAAATAAATAAATAAATAAATAAATAAATAAATAAATAAATAAATAAATAAATAAATAAATAAATAAATAAATAATAAAAAATTAAAAATAATCCAAAAATTAAAAATAATCCAAAAATTAAAAATAATCAATAAATAAATATATAAATGAATAAATAATAATTTTATTTAGGAAATACATACACATGATTGAAATTAGAACCTATTTTGTTTTTGGGCATATATGAACTCTGGCACTCGCCTGTGTGTGTTTGAGGTTAAAAAATCGCACTGGCACAGACATTTCATACTGAAACGTTTTTTTCTTTTTAATATGCCGCCGAAAAATTGTTTTCATTTACTGAACCCTGATGGGTTTCAAACATGACACAAAATTGATTTAAACTAAGTGATGAGCTTAGGAACTGGTTAAACTGACTGGCAATAATTGATGTTATTCATTGATGGGCTCTAATTTAGTCCTTACAAGGATGTTACGCAAGCTTTTGTTTTCCTTATAGGCGATGACAGGTCGAAGATTCAAAGGTTCATTTAATTTAGCATTGGTAAAATTGAATTCATCTTTTAACATTTTTGCTATTTCGATATTCATTCTGTTGTACGTTAAAGTGAAAGGAATGATGGACCTCCTTTCGCATTCGCCCTCTGATATGTTCATACCAAATGGCCAGAGGGTTTGAAGCGTATTGATCCAAAAAGCTTCACGTTTTTTTCTAAATTCATCCGTTTCTTCTAATGTGTCTTTAATTGGTGGTTGTTCAATAGGATGGATTTCGAAATCGTCCAAAGAATGGTCAGGAAGGTTAAAATGTTGTGCTACTGGGGCATCAGCATTGTGTTTTATATCCTGTTTGTGTCTAGTAGCACGCTCTCGAAAAGGATTTTGACTTTGACCAACATACTGTTTCCGACATCGCTTACAAGTGATAAGATAAATAATGTTCGGTGAATCACAATGGAGGGGGTTACGGATCTGATAATGATTTTTCGTTTGTTCGGAGGAAAATTCCTCTTTCTGATCAGGCATAAAAGTATGCAGTCTACAACGAGGCTTTTTGCAATTAAATACCGCGCCACTACCATTCTGCAACGGTCTGTTGTGTTCAATCTTCAGTGGTTCGAAATCGGTAGTTTCAGCTGGACTTTCGAGCTTTTTCAGGGTTTGGGATTTCAGGCTACGCAAGAGGCGCAGCGAGTACCCTCTCGATCTGAGGGCGCCAAATAGAGTAGAACAAGCCTCATTGAAATTTACCTTATCACTTGAATTGCGGTGGAAACGAATGAGTTGTGATTTGATGATACCTTTAAATGTATGTTGAGGATGAAATGATTTTGTGTGCAACAATTGATGTGAATCAGTTGGTTTAAAATACACTTTATAATCTAAATGACCGGACGCCTGAAATTGCTTGCCTTTATACACGGTCACATCGAGAAAATCAACAGAAGTTTCACTGATAGTAGCTTTCAATTTAATATTTGGATCGTGATTGTTCAAAATTTCTAAAAATTCATCAAAATCTTCTTTTGAATGTTCCCAAATAATAAAAATGTCATCTAAATACCTGAGATATACGAGAGGATGCTTTGAACATTTGCTTAAGGCATTTTCCTCCCATTCCGCTACATAAATGCTTGCAAAATTAGGACTGAATCTTTTGCCCATAGGACAACCCATTATTTGTAGAAAATATTCTCCATTGAATTGAAAGTCATTACCTTTTAAGCTCAGCTGTGTGTGTTTGAGGTTAAAAAATCGCACTGGCACAGACATTTCATACTGAAACGTTTTTTTCTTTTAATATGCCGCCGAAAAATTGTTTTCATTTACTGAACCCTGATTGGTTTCAAACATGACAAAAAAGTACACAAAATTGATTTAAACTAAGTGATGAGCTTAGGAACTGGTTAAACTGACTGGCAGAAATTGGTGTTATTCATTGATGGGCTCTAATTTAGTCCTTACAAGGATGTTACGCAAGCTTTTGTTTTTCTTATAGGCGATGACAGGTCGAAGATTCAAAGGTTCATTTAATTTAGCATTGGTAAAATTGTGTGTGTGTGTGTGTGTGTGTGTGTGTGTGTGTGTGTGTGTGTGTGTGTGTGTGTGTGTGTGTGTGTGTGTGTGTGTGTGTGTGTGTGTGTGTGTGTGTGTGTGTGTGTGTGTGAGGGTGTGTGTGTGTGTGTGTGAGCGAGTGTGCATACTTATCTTTACAAGAACATGAATATAAGCTATTAGCTCTATTTCATCTGGTTAATTAATTAGTATTATAAGAATGAAATCCTACTGTAGTGTCAATGCTTGAGACTCAAATAAAGGGACCCAAGCAGTGACGGTGACGTGTTATATTGCAACATCCTGTTGTAACATTTGTTTTTTCTTGTGTGTATATATGTTTTATTTTAGCTCTTTGCTTATTTCCACTCTTGCTTGGCAGTTAAGCATTGTAATCGGACGGTCTCTTGTGATCTCCGTTTCATACGATTTAAGTTAGAGGCCCGGTTACTTGTATTACCTACAGTCTACAGTGCTATGAGGTCTTCTGTGAGACCTTGCCAATATGAACAATAATGGTGTGGCCTACCAAGCCAATTCCATTGTTGTCCATCTTGACATGATTTCACGAAGCTGCTCCTATGTTAATCACTTAAACGCCAATGCCTGTGTTCTTTATCTTCACAATAGCCATGTCAGGTAATATGCTACAAAGCTACTTCGAATATTTGTAATTCTTCCTTGCTCGCACAATTAGCGGCATAAACAGTTAGTTTACGATTAATATGCACCCCTTCTTCATTATACTTGCAATGTAATATATGAATACGGAAGAGTTGCAAAATCCACCACCATTGAAGCATGAACAATATTCTTCACTTTACCTTTGTTCTTCACTCCGTACTCACTTTTTCCTATTCTTTCTTCTTGCTAAATATCCTACCTGCCAGACAGATGATGATTTCTCAATTGAAAATAGTCTCAGAAATTGAATTTATTGCTGGTGCTGTCCGAGCAAACCATGTGGTCACTCATTATGCAACACTTGTTTGTCGAATTACATAATGTGTTGTATAGAAGTTTATCGAGCCCGGATAGGCACCTTTTTAGGTTCGATGTCTACTCGTACAGCGAGGAACCGCCTCTCTTTGAGACAATCTGTCTGTATCATAAATTACTTGATCCTGTGTCATCGTGGTGTGGATCGTTATCTGAGCCTGAGCCTGTGTACATTTTTCTTTTTTTTTCTCCAATCCGACTTCACCGTTAACTTCATACCTTTTGAGGCACAATATGTTAATGATTCAGTTATGAATTGCGCGCAACTGACCGTCTTTATCGTGTCAAGGCTTCTCCTACTCTGTGGAGACATTCACCCGAACCCTGGTCCAAACTCTAATGACTCAAGTACCACAACACAGGAGCTAAAAATCTGGCATATTAATATACAAAGCCTCAAACCCAAAATGGACATATTGCAGTATGAATGCCAAAACTACGACATTCTGGCTTTTACTGAAACCTGGCTTCGTGATGAAGATCAGTCCTCAGACATACTGATAAGTGGGTTTCAAGAGCCAGTGAGAAACGATCGGAAGACTCGAGGGGGTGGGGTCGCAATTTATATTAAAAATAGTATTCCTTTCCGTCGTCGGCCAGAGATCGAGGTTGTGAACGTAGAGAGTATCTGGATAGAAATTCTCTCACCTCCCGGTAGATCTAAATTAATAGGTGTATTTTATCGCCCACCAAACAGTCCTCCTGAAACATGGGAGGCGATATCTACATCTATTGATAGAGCCAAAGACTTTCATTGCTCCGACATAATTATTACTGGCGATTTTAATGAGAATCAATTAGATCCCTCCAAAAAATGTTTCACTGACATAAAAGACTATTATAACCTGAGGCAGCTTGTGAACGACCCAACCAGTATTACAGAATCGTCGTCTACTCTGATTGACCTTTTCGCTGTCAGTGATACAGTCGGTGTTCAAAGATGCGAAGTTCTAGAACCTATTATCCCTGATAAGACCCGCTATCACTGTCCAATCATCTTAGTTATAAAACACTCTAAACAATCGCGGACTACTTTCAAAAGAAAAATCTGGCTCTACAATCAAGCAAACTATTCCACCTTGAATGATGAGCTTTCCTGTTTCGATTGGGAGTCACATTTCGAAAATAGTCCAATAGTCTCTGTTGCTTCAACTCTTTCGGAAATTCTACTTAATATTGCATCCAAACATATTCCTACAAAGGAGGTGACTATTCGCCCAGAACAACCTAAATGGATGCATAACAATATCAGGCTTATAATACGTCAGAGGCAGAGGTTATATCGCATCGCAAAAAATAACAAGTCGGTAAATGCCTGGCAAAAATACAAAATGAAAAGAAATGCGGTTGTATCAGCCGTGCGTAACGCAAAGGCGAAATACTTTTCAAGGGTACAGTCAGATCTTAAAAATAATAATAATATGTCGCCATCCGAGTGGTGGAAAACGCTTAAAACGCTCATTGGAACTAGCAAAGCGAGTGCTACACCCCCAATAGTTTTCTCTGATAACGTGTACTCGTCCAATGTTGATAAGGTAGAATTATTTAATGATTTTTTTAGCTCTATATCATCGGTTGATGATGTCCGAACTCAACTGCCCCCGCCCCCAAAAGAACCACCCAAAACTATAGATAAAATCACTCTCCAAGTTAGTGACATTTGGGAGGCGATGTCATCTATAAAAATATCAAAGGCGTCAGGTCCTGATTTCATCAGCCCAAGGCTCCTTAAAGAATGTAAGCCATCACTGTGCGAACCACTAACTAGTCTATTCAACTTGTTTTTGAAAAATGCCCATTTTCCCTGCGAATGGAAAAAGGCCAACGCCCTTCCCGTATTAAAGAAACAGCCGTCCAACATGGTAACTAACTATCGACCAATATCACTCCTTAGTTGTATAGGTAAAGTGTTTGAAAAGTGTGTCTTTAAACAACTTTGGGATTTCTTTACGCAAAATAATGTTCTTAAACAATACAAATCTGGCTTCACACCAGGTGATTCAACAGTACTTCAGCTTACAGACATGTATGATGAGTTTTGTAAGGCTCTCGACGAAGGCAAAGAAGTAAGGGTTGTATTTTGTGATGTTAGCAAGGCCTTCGATAAGGTTTGGCATGAAGGTCTGCTTTATAAATTAAAGAAAATAGGTATTAAAGGCGATCTATTACTGTTTCTAGAGTCCTATCTCTCCGACAGATCCCAGAGAGTAGTGCTAGGTGCTGAGGCCTCATCTTGGAAGCGCATAACCGCAGGGGTTCCTCAAGGATCGATACTAGGACCTCTTTTATTTTTAATTTACATCAATGATATAACGGAAGATTTAATGAGTTGTATACGTTTATTTGCTGATGACACATCTTTGTACTTGATAGTTGAAAATCCTGATCTTGCTGCTAAGATCCTAAATGAAGACCTCGAGAGAATTCAACAGTGGGCTTCAACTTGGCTAGTTGAGTTCAATCCGCAAAAAACTGAAACTATGTTAATATCCAGAAAGCTTATACCATCCAATCACCCACCCCTTGCTTATGGTCATTCCCAAATAACTGAAGTCAAATTTCATAAACACTTAGGAGTTTTTCTAAACAACAAGTGTGTGTGGGACAATCACATAAAACATATCTGTACTAAAGCATGGTCTCGCATTGATATGTTGCGCAAACACAGATTTGACCTTGAACGCTGTGTTCTTGAAAAAATTTATTTTGCGTATATTAGGCCACTACTTGAATATGCCGACGTTGTTTGGGACAATTGTACTGAAACTGAAGTTGACGAATTAGAGAAAATCCAAATTGCGGCTGCAAGAATTGTCACTAGGGCAACGGTGAGCGCAAGTAAGTCAAGTTTATACATTGAGACTCGTTGGGAACCATTACAAGAACGCCGAAGGAAGCATAAACTAATCCAATATTTCAAAATGTTCCATCGTATGGCCCCATCGTATATCTCCAACAAAATTCCTCCAACTCTCTCCATTTTAAATCCATCAATGCATTTACGTTCCGACCAAACTCATCGAGTTCCGTTCTGCAGGACAACACTTTATCAGTCCTCTTTTATTCCCAAAGTGACGGATCAGTGGAACAACCTTCCGTTGTCTGTACGCGAAAATCCCTCCATTCACAATTTTAAAACTTTTCTGAATCAGGAGCACTTTCTACCACCGCGTTATTTTGGTACTGCAAAATCTCGCAAAGCCCAAATTTACCATTGTAGATTACGCCTCCAGTGCAGTAATTTGAATTACCATCTATACAACAGTCACTTAGCCCTTACCCCTTTCTGTGTTTGTGGAGATCTCGAAACCACTGAGCATTACCTTCTGCACTGTCCCGTGTTTACTAGTGTGCGAAGCAACACAATTGAACGATTACCCATTGATGCAGATACCACTAGTCTTCTATGTGGTTCTGAACACCTAACGGAAGAGGGGAATTATGAAATATTTGAAGCAGTTCACAAATTTATCCTCTTTTCCAATCGATTCAATTAATATTTGCTGAAACGCAAACTCAGGCTTAAGCCCCGTTAACAGTTTAATAGTCCACACCAGATGGTCACCAAGAATGCTGTGAAACAACGTTATTTACTGACAAGAACTCGTCATCGCTGTCTTGTAAGTCTGAGACATTAGTTAATAATTAATTATTATACTTTCACCATTCTGGCAACCCTGTACATTCTCTTCTTTCCATTCTCGTCCTTATTATTTTAGCTCTTGTCTCTTATTTTTCGATTTTTCCTTTTAGTTTAAACGCTAAACATTGATTATCGGAATAGTCTGACTACCTATCTGCGCTTAAATTCGAACACATGTCTGCCGCGGGGAAATGATATATTATAAGCCGATGGCTTACATTCAAATCCCCAGCTTCTTTTAACAGTTGCCATGCTTCAGCATGTATTACTATATGTCTATACCATTTGTCAATTTCTATTTTTGTAGCTGTTATGCATATGTCTGTAGTCTATTTACAAATAAAATATCGTTTAAACTAAAGGTGCCATCTAGGTACTTCTCAAAAGCTGGCTTTTCTTTATATTGTAACCCCTGCAGTGATCTTTTCACGCTAACCCCTGCTCGCCAGTTTCGATTGCAATCTTCCATGACTCTCTCTTTGACAAACCTTTCGCCTTCTTTCATTCCTACTTCTATGTTTGTGACCTCTATAGAGTAATTGTCCATTAGTTCCCTCACATGTTTTGACCACCCCGTTTCTATATTAGAATTCCAAATGGTATCGAGCATCAATTTGCACCACCGGTTGTCAGGCAGGTTTCTCAAGTAGTTAAAGTAACACAGTTTTCCCAAATCTACCCTGTCCTTGATTTTCATCCACCCAAGCTCCCCCCTTACTGCTTCCAAAGCTGCAGCATTACTCGACCCTGTTATCCATCTGCCGGCATCATTTTGAGTATTTTCCAACTTCTTAGTAACGGTTTGGTTTAATGGAATCACGTCCGTGCCATACGTTATACTTGGTAAACCCACCCTCTCCCACAGTGTTTTCCCCACAAAGACCTTGTTGAAACTATTTTTCCCTAAAAGTTTTAGTTGGTTCAGAATTCTTTTCCCCTTCAGAATCAGTTTGGCTGAGTAATTTCTGTACACCCCTCTTCCCGTTATATTTATGCTTACCCCTAGGTACTCATACTCTCCCGTTTCTCCTACAGTGATTTGTTTGCTTTCCCCTTCGGGGATTGAGAACTCCCCCACTCTCCATCTCTTCGTCATATCTACCTTGCGTCCAACGGGTATTACCTTGCTTTTATTTTCATTTAGTTCGAGCCGCCAAGTGTTCCCATATCTACCAACAATTTCCAGCAGTTTCTCTAGCCCCTGTTCAGTTCTAGACATTAACACCATGTCGTCCGCAAAGAATAAGCCTGGTATCTTTATGTCTCCAACATTTACCCCCTCCGCACTCTGAATTAGTTCGTCCCCTAAATCTTTAACATACAATGCAAACAAAATCGGTGAAAAGATACACCCCTGCTTGAGGCCTATATCCATAGGGACTCGTTTTGTAGTGATACTCCCTAGACTGAGTTGGCTTTGCACATCTGTATACAGTGCTTTCATGATTCCCACAAAGTCACCCCCCAGTCCGATGCCCTGGAGCTTTCGCCACATACCTTCCCTCCACACTCGGTCGTACGCTTTTTTCACATCTAGAAATGCCAGAAACATCTTTTTCTTTTCAGCCTTTGTTGATTCTATCAGTTGGGTGAGTGTAAATAGGTGATCAGTGACTCTTCGTCCTTTCCTGAAACCATTTTGAATTTCTCCTAAAAAACCTTTCTCTTCTATAACTTCCTCTAGTCTACCGTATATGACCTTACAGAATACTTTTCCGATGTTACTACTAACTGATATCCCCCTATAGTTATCTAGAACTTCCTTATCCCCCTTTTTGTGTATGAACGACACCTTACTTTCCCTCCACTCTCTGGGGACCTCTTGCTTTCGCAGAGCCAGGTTGAAAAGGTTTGTCAGGACTTCAATAAGTGCCTCCCCTCCATTTTTGAGGAATTCGTTCGGAATTTCATCAGTCCCTCCCGCTTTACCATTTTTTAATTTCGAGACCACGTTCCGCACTTCTTCTGCCGTTATTTCGCTACATCTACATACACGATTGGATAGGTTCTCCTCCACCAGTGTATTTCTTTTTGGTGGGGACCCACTGCCCCATCGCCTATCGTTTATCTTTTCCCAGTGCTTGACTAACTCTGAAGCGATACGGCCTTTATCTTCTGTACTTTCCCCATCCACTTTGATACTCTGCACACTACTTTTCCCCCGTTTATTTACCCAGTTCCAAAATACGTTTGAGCTCGAACCCCCCGTTTTCTTTATTGTTCTGGCAAGACTGCAATTGCGCTCCTTCCTATTATTATCCTTTATCTCATTCACCTTTTTCCGTGCCAGTTCATATTCTCCTTTCATTAGTCTCGTGTCATTGTTATCCACCCCTTTAAGCTTCCTACTTCTTCTGTAAGCAGCGCATTTTACCTTCCTTTCTTTTATAGCCTTTTTCAGTCCCTCGTTAACCCTGTATCCAAGCTCTCTCGTTGGGACCCTCACCCTTCCTATACACTCCTTCCCTGCCTCTGTTAGGCTATTTACTATGCCATCTGAAATACTCTGGACATTTGCATCCCTAGGTATACATTCAAGATTTGGTTTTAGTTTTTCCCGAAACTGCTTCCAGTCGGCTCCTTGTTTTAGTCCCCAAACTTCCTTGAAGGTATTTCTGTCCCTATTCGTCTTTTTGACAATAATCTTAACTGTTATCAGGTTGTGATCACTACCCAAGTCATTTTTTCCCTCGTCATCTATTTCTACATCTATAACCTCCCTCCATACGCTAATGTCAGTGAGTATATAATCAATTATTGTTTTCTTATCGTTCCTCTCCCAGGTCCATTTACCCTTACATTTCGCAATCCTGTTCAGGATCTTTAAACCAAGCTCTTTTGATAGGTCCAACATCTTCCTCCCATTCGTGTTAATTTTCCTATCACCTCCCTGTATGCCCTCCTCCTTATCCCCGATGTGCCCATTGAAGTCCCCCATTAGGACAATACTGAACCCTCTGCTCCCAAGCTCTGTGATATTCGATCTAAGAGTTGTATATATTGAATCATTCCACTCGGGCTTACTTCCCTCCACTGCTAAGTATACAACACCAACGGCAACACTCCTGCTTCCTAACTTGATTTTTGCCCAGACTATTTCGTTGGATACTGGAATCTGAGTCCTTGCTTCTGTGAGATCTGTAATCAATGAGGGCTGTAATTCCTCTTTAGCGTAGATGCCAACACCCCCACCCCGTTTCTGACCCTCAGTTCGCCCAGCTCCTATCCACACGCAACCCTTCATCTGATCAACCCGCTCATCCCGTCGTATCCACGTCTCACTTAGACCCATTATATCGAAGTCTCCTTCGTCCATCATTGTTGATATTTCGCTTACTTTCTTGTGCAGACCCTGGATGTTGCAGTACCCAAACTTAATGAATCTTTGTTTTTTTGTCATCACTGGCACATTATTATAACCCTGGTATGTCCCTGTATTGTGCATGTTTGTTGTTCTTCCTATGTTCCCAGCATTTGTGCCACTCTGGGTTACCGGCTGTGGTCCCCTACCCCCCTTTTCTCCAAAAAAGGCCCAGCCACCTGTAAGATTTTTTGGCCCAACAGGTCTGTACCCATCCTACTTAAATGCAATCCGTCTCGCCCATACAACTCTCCTTGTCCCCAGAATGAATCCCAGTGGTCAATGAAATGTACTCCCAAGTCTTTGCAGTGCTCTCCCAGCTCCTCGTTTAGTGCCATAATCCGCGAGTTCCTCTCATTCCCACCACCCATAACGGGGAGCACCCCTGAAACGATGATCCGAGCATTCCTGCTAAGTAGCTTACTAATTAGGTCCTTGTATGTGTCCACCAACCGAACTGATTTCCTCTCCCTGATGTTATTGGACCCCACATGTAATACCACTACCGGATCAGGCCCCGACCCAGCTACAATACCGTCCACTCTATCCCTCAGGTCCTCCACTTTAGCCCCCCGGAAAGCACAGAACTGTTCTATTTTTACTGTCCGGACCACAGACAACCTTGTCGATCCCCCGAACTATGCTACTTCCCGCAACCACCAACTTACTTTTGGACCTCGCCCTATTTATCTCCTCTAGTCTCCTATTGTTTACAGCGTCCTCTTCCTCTCCAACAGCCCCACTCGGAATCAATATCGGTATCGGTATCTTTGACCTAGGATTACTCCTATGTTATGTATGCGTGGAATGTTACTCTTCTGACTTTATTTTTCCCTATTAATATAAATATGTTTGCATAATTCTTTTGATGCGAATACACTCGGTTGGATCTTACAGTCTTTTGTCCGTACATTCGCCACTGTATTTAATATATGAGGAGTTGGTTCACGAAGGCCCATTGATTTTTATTTTGTGACAATCTATTGGCGAATGGCCACGGGCATTCACCAATAAACTGTCACAAAATAAATTTCATGGAGGCATGAAAAATGAATAATATTTTAGTCTTTTGTCCGTACATTCGCCACTGTGTTTAATATACGAGGAATTTTTATTTGCAGACCTACAATTTACAATTTAAGAATTTACAATTTAAAATTTCATATGTTACAAGAAACTGAACGAAACGTTATAATCGTAATTAATCAAAATGTACATGTACGACGAAGTGATTATGAAGAAGTTCTGCAGGCAATCTTGCAACGTATCGACGAACCTGCAGTAGAGACATTCGTCAGTGACTTTGAAATTGGTAAGTTCGAACAATATATTTTCTAAGCATTCCTCATTATATTTAAATTATGTTTTATTAATAGCGTTACTTGAGGTAAAAACCCTGGAAATTGGTTTGGTAAGTTAGGGTTAAAAAAATAAAGGGGTGTGTGTTTCATTGGACGAAGGCTGCATTCGCCAAGGTGGGAAATGTGGGTCTGCAGCCAGCTTATAACACCAACCCAGCAGTCAAGAAATAATCAAACAGTTCCTGGCCTTACCATTCTTGCCACCAGACCACACAAAACCCGACGTTTGGTCATATTGCTCCAAAGGCCAATAGTGATAGTCTTAGAGAATTTGTACAATATGTGAAAGACCAGTGGATTAACAGCGACCACTTCAGCATCTCGTCTTGGTGTATCTTCGAGCATACAATACGGACCAATAATCACATAGAAGGTGTGTAATACTGTTAATAACTTCATGAGATCAAATCCCAATTAGTTTCACACTCTTTAGTTCACACATTAGTTTCACGTCAAATTAATGTTGTCAAATTAATGTTGCCAAAACACTAGTCGTTACATAAAAAATTATAGATAAGTTCATGTGCTGTCAAAACAAACGGATTGTGATCAATAACAATGCTGTTTTTACTTTCAGCTTGGCACCGTAGGATGAATACCAAGGGAACTAGACTGTCCTTTTACAAGCTAGTGATGGTGCTCCAGCAGGAAGCAGAACATGTCCAGCTCAAGTGTCTGTAGAGGCTCGAGACCTGGAAACCGAAATAAGGAGGAAATACACAGCAATTGACAAAGCGATAGACCAGCTTTGGATGAGATATAGAGATAATGACCTCAGAATAACAGACTATTTTGTTGTTATCAGTTTTTGACCTGTAAACCATTGAGCACAAATTGAATAAAATGTGATTAACCAAGATACTATTACTTGTCCATGAACCTTACAATCTCCCGCCAACCCTAAGCTTATGATTATTTAACAAGTACTGAGGACGAAACTTCCCGGGGACGAAACTTCCCACTCACTGGGGACGAAACTTTCAGAGGACGAATCTTCCCAGGGACGAAACTTCCCGACCCCCCCCCCCCCCCCCCGGCCCCATCCGAAACCTGTCCGTTGGCCTACTTTAATATCTCCCACCCCCACCCTCTGGAAAAGAACGTTCGTATGGAGGTTGTTGTTGGTTATCCTTCAAAAGATATCCAAAGCACATATGAAATGCTTGTCAGGACTGACTCGATCACTTGGTGTGGATGTCTGGAGTCTGTATTTTGCTCGCGGAAATTATTTATTTCATTGTGACCCAGCTGTATAACCAGTTCAAATCTCATTATCAATTCATTTGTGCTCCGCTCGTCGAGCCGCCCAAGCGTTTATCTGTGCTGTTCTTTTGTTGACTGACATTATATTAAAAACCTTCAAAGGTTTCAGAGACTGATAAAAATTGAACTGACAATGTCTTTGCCTTCTGCGACGAGGATCTGCAGGCTGCAGTTTTTCAGCTGGAACAAAACAAAAAGTTTATTCGTGAGAAGAACGGATTGGCCAATTCGGCGGATTGTCCCTGAACTCACAAAATGCCAGGCCAGAGATTTCGAAACATCTGGGACGAAAGGAGCCCCAATACCTGAAACGTGTGTTCAAATTTCGATTTAAAATGAGGTATACTGGTTGCAAAGTCAGGCTCGGTGTAATGAATTACCACGACAGTTACTTGAAACTGAAGTGGGCGAGATTTGGGTCACTTAAAATTATGTCATGGATACCACGCATTTCGTACCATCACCGTTGGTTATCACATGTAGAAACTGAGCGTGAGCTATTGCATTCACTTTGCGTGCCCCCCCCCCCCCCCCCCCTAGCTTTGCATAACAGTCTTTTTATTCAGAGCCAATGGACCAAACATACTTTGCTCAAATTATCTTTGGGGGGGATACCCTTCCAACTTTTTTCGATAGAAAGTGCTAAGTACAATGGCTGGGGGAAGTGAACCAAAATCCAGAAATTTTTCAAAACTCTTCATTTAACCCTTTACCTAACCTGAAAAGCAGACAACACTTGCAAAAAAATTCTTGAATAACAAATTTTTTGTCTCAAAAACAAAGGTTATGACCCCTCGTTGGAACGAGCTCACCGAGCTCGTTCCATCGAAGGGTCATAACCTATGTTTTTAAGACAAATAATGAAAATTAATTGGAGATTTTTGAGAATATCGCTGGCCGGTTTTGGCCGTTACGTTGGGTAAAGGGTTAATAAACCACCAGCCACAATGCTTTGCAATTTGGTATGAAACTTCCTGATGTGTGCAACTGTGTTCAAACAATGTTTCTCAGGCAATATTTGGACTTGTAGTGGGAGGGGCAAAATTTTGGGCCCTATGTGCCTGAATGTTTGCCTAAATTTCTATTTTTCAACCTGGTGTGTCCATTTGAACCAAATATGGTTTGCACTTTGCAGTGATATTAGAGGACATGTACTACATGGATTATGCAGGAAAAAATCGTTCACAGCCCCGTGGAAACACCTAGAGCTAAAAGTAGAAAAAAATTTCCAATGCTCATATTTCTTGAACTGCACGGAACCGAAAATTGTTATTTGGTATAAAGTATCCTTTGGACTAGAAGGCTGGGATGGCAGATATTTCAATTGGAGTGTCATGGGTGGGGGAGTGTGCATATTTGGAAATGAAAACCTGCTGAGTCAGCACTTTTCAAGAGTTCAGAAAAAAACTTATTCTCCAGGACAACTAAGCAGAATTTTATTGATATTTGGTCCACAGGATCCTTAGGGAGATCCAGTTCAAGTTCGTTCAAATCAAGTCCCTGTGTTCTCATTTGGGCTCATTAGGCTTTGGGAGCCCAAAGTCAAACCTAGTACAATATGAGGTAAATTCTTAAAAAAAAAATTTTCAGATCCTTCACTCAGCATCTTTTGATATACAGCAACCTTAGGGAGGGAAATTTAAGTATGTTCAAATCAAGTGGGAGGGGTTAATTCATATTTGGGTTCCCTATGGGAGCCCAAATTTTACTTTAGTGTAATATGAGGGATATTTCAAAATCTTCTTCCTTAGGTCTTCCAGGGTTTTTTCAAATTAAGTCCCTGGGTTCATATTTGGGCTCATATGGAAACCCAAATTTTAAATTCTTTAAAAAATCTTCTTCCGATCCACTAGGCAGAATCTTTTCATATTTGGTATACATGTACACTATCCTTGTGGTGGCAGATCCAATTTTTTTCATATCAAGTCCCTGGGTTCATATTTGGGCTCCCTAGTCCAAGAAAAGTGATCTAATTTCAACCGAAAATTTTTACCAGCGGCAGTCAAATAGGTCTTTTCAGAGGGAATTACATGCACATGTAGGATATGTGCTGGGAATGACGAGTGGGGATGAAAAACAGACATCCTTTTTCAGATCACTTTTGGTGCTACTCATTGTAATATACACACATGCACAACATGACAATTCCCTTTTGCCTTAGTCTTTTGGAGGCTTATATTTTGAGGAGGCAAAGATTAGTGCAACAAAGCCAGCAAGAATCCATGTAGATTCTCTTCATTTCTCGCTGCACCTTTGCTGGGATCCGTGTGAAGGGTCAATTCAACCCTTAACCTAACATAGCAGCAGCAAATTTAAAATTAATTCAAGGCTAACATGACCTGAAATATCCTGTCACTTTGTCAATAAAATTGTACAAATATGGCTGTCATTGGAGCTGGCTCAATGAGCCGGTTCCAATGGCATCCTTATTTGTAAGGCGTAATTTATTGATAAATATTGTTGTTGTTTTAAATTATCAAATTCAATTTATATTTTGAAAATTAAAAACCTGTGTTGGGTAAATGACTAACAGATGTTATCAGTATACAACAGGGATTCAACCATGGTGGCCTAATGGGATCCGGAGACACTCATAGCAGGTATGGATTCTTCCAAACATTTTCTGGAGAATCCAAATGGATTCTCCCAAGTTTAGATGAAATAGAAGCCCAGTATCTACTTGATCTTTCTTTCTTTCTTGCTTCCTGCCTCTAACACTTCTATTTCCTTGTGGACAACGCAATCGCAGGGAGTTTTTCAGTGACTTTTAGTCTCACTTGAGCCTCTGGTTCACTATACTGTCCAATGTCACAATTGCCCAATTTTGAAACTTGTGTTACTTCTGTCATCTTTTGTGTTGTTCAAATTTGGTTTTAAAACAGTGTCTGATATTGAATGCATTTCTGGAATCGATGTACATGTGTAATAAGTTGACACAACTTGAAACTGAAGTGAGATGAGAATTTTTTGTGTCTTTCCTCTTTTCAGGGTTCTTATGCCGTTTTGAAAATTTTGAAAGGTATGGAAAGTTATGTTGGTCTGGAAAAGGTCTTGGAAAGTATGTAAAAAACATAAATCGAGCCTTCAGAGTACATGTATTGAAAAATATGGAATTCATTTTTTTTTAGCAATTAAGTTAACCCTCTCTGGCAGGGATTCATCTGCCCTCTTTGGGAAAGGGTAAGGCCCATGTAATTGAGAAAATTCACGAGATGAAACTGAAAGCTTCAATTGGGAATTTGTTTGGGAGAAAAAAAACACAAAGAATAAGAAATGTTATTTTCATATTGAAGTGACAACAAGACTACAGACGCTACTACATGTATAGTACATGTACATGTCGTACTTGTAAGTTTTATAACAAACAGTTGCATGAAATAATGATCAGTCACTGCAATCGCCATTAAATAAATTATTATACTATTAAATGATGAAGATATTTATATATTTCTCTACACTTTGACAGTCTACAGCTGTGTCTAGGCAAGTCTTGACTGCCTCTTTAGGCAGCCAAGCCTTGCCTAGAAACAAGTCACATAGTTCTTGGGATGTAACATGCAGGTGTATGATATAATAAAAACTACCAGTTGAGGCACTGGTTTTGTTGCAGCAAAAGGTGATGCAAGCCAAAATTAGACCTTGAGTTAAAGAAGAAATAAATTTTTATTTGAATGAGGACTGAGAATCTCTGAGATGGGGAAACTTTTTATTTGAATTGGGAAAAATCATGCCAAAATGCCATTGGGAAAGGGTCCCATATCCAGCCCCTACAGACACCCATAAGAATCCATGTGTGATGTCAGAATATCAGAATTTTACGCACAACTTGCAAATATTTCACATAATCCAGCTAAAAATTTAGCCTATTCTTTCTTGTTTGATATACTGTAATAGTCCACTGAGCTCTGTCAAATAAGATTGAATTGGCTAAATTCATACATGTAGTTGCTTTATGAGAAATTATGTTTAAAAAGGTGTTAATACCATGTGTTACTGATAAATTTTCGAAAAAATCTTCTCATTGTCAGATTTTCTTCTATTTGAGGTACTCGAATTGCTATGGAAAATGAGCTGCCTGGAAAAAGTATGGAACCATTTTTCATGACAACTGTGCGGTGTACCCTGTCTTTTATGTGATGGGTTCCAGGCATTTCATACCATCTCCTTTGATTATTCAATATTTTATTTAATCTTATTTGTTTTACAAGGATTGCCGAACAAGTTATGCAACTTATATTAACGCCTCTCCTTGGCCCAATGGCATAGGTGTGTGGGATGACCTTCATAGCGGCAACTTCGTGGCCTAGCTCTTCTCGAATACTATGAAGGGATCTTTAACCTGCACGGAGTGTGTCTCTCTCCACACAGAGGACAGCCATTTTACGTCCCCACCCGATAGGACGGTACGTTGTGACAGCATCAATCCCACAATTGACGCTGACAGAGAGTGTTCGGACACCTCAAGAACTTTCCCCGACCGGGGATCGATTGAAGCTGACAGAGAGTGTTCGGACACCTCGAGAACTTTCCCCAACCGGGGATCGATCCTGGGACCTCTGGCATGAGAGACCAGCACACTTATCCACTCGGCCACCACTCTCTAGTGATTATTCAATATACCATCCCAAGGCCACACTTGGCCATTTTAAAAACTTTTTAACTTTTTCTTTTGTGGGTTTTCTAGATGGCCAACATTCAACTAAATTGAAATTTATATTTGTAGTGATAATACATCTGAACTTTAACCCTTTACCTAACATGAAAAGCAGACGAGAGGTCACAACCTATGTTTTTGAGATAAAAAATAATAAAAATAAATTGGCAATTTTTTAGAATAGTGTTGGCTGGTTTTGGCTGTTATGTTGGGTAAAGGGTTAAGTTCCTCCCAAATAGCGATGGTAAATACTGTGCCCAAATAAGGTAACTGATTAACTGTGCCCAAATCACATGGCATTTGAAATATTTTCCAAAGTTTAGGAGTGTTTTGGCTATATACATGTATAGTTTGATCAAGTGCCCTGATGCTTTCAAAATAGCTTCAGGCCTATGTGTCAAATCAAACAATGCAGCAGATAAAGAACCGAAAAAAACAGAGTTTGCCAGAAAAATGCAACAGCCATCGACAATGTCGTATACGACACTGTTAATGCTGATTGCTTTTCACTGCAGAACTCTGTATGATCATGTACTTGAATCTTGTGATCTATTATATTCATGTATGTGGCATTTCCTATTAAATGTCATACATAATGTACATTTACATGTCAACTGGAAATTGGCTCAACATTGGGAAACTTAGAAGCCTTCTTGAGGAAATTTATCCTCACAGAGGGAACCAGTGATAATGGTTGAGACCTATGACAAGGGGTTGTAATCTATCATTCTAAAGGGGAAAAACCAGAAATCAAAACGACAGGAAGAAACCACCAGCAATTTTTACTCCAACCATGCAGGTCACAATACGTTGGATCCATATTTGCCGTTGTGCTCAGGTAAGACAAATCTAAAGGCCTGTAATACATGTAACTGAAATAGTAATTTTATTGATACAAATTTTATTTCAAAGGACATGTGAATGCAGAGAAATGCCCAGGCCTTTAGAGTAGTCTCAGTGATAATTTTGGGTATCTACAGCACTACAGGGGCCATTTATGGGACCCTTTCTCAATGACATTTGGGCACGCTTATTCCCAATTCTTAACCCTTAATTTCCCAAACTCACACCAAAATTTAATGTGTAACTGGTGCCCTGAACTGGGTAGTCGTAAGGCCGCAGAAAACCATTGATTTTCTGAGGCCATATGACTACCACATTCAGGACACCAATTATACATTACATTTTAATTGCTTGCCTAATGAAGTCCACAAATTCAAAGACAAATGTCCAGATCTTTAGTAGTATGAAAATGATTTAATAGAGACTGCAGAGACTGTGTGAACATGATTGTATGTGACTGTTTGTTACAAAACTTACTTGTAGACTTGTAGTGTACATGTACATGTTGCTCAGGTATCGGTCTTAGAGTTCTGTTATACACCCCCCCCCCCCCCCTCCCCCATATTACAGTTAAAACTAGAAGTCCTGTCATGAACTGTGCGCTTATCTAGGCTTAATTGGGCGTAGGAATTGCGCGCAATTGCCATATCGAATGGCACCCAAAGCATAGCAGGTTCTCCTTGTTACCCATAGCAAACACAAGCAATGTTCCTGCCAGTGGACCACCGGGTTACCCGGAGGTCCATTGGCTGAAACTTTGCTTGTGCACAGGCCATATGTGCAGAATTTGATAGCCTTACCATCGTCATAATGCGTGGATTAACGCACAAATCAATGTGCTATTTGTGTGCATTTCAGGACAGGACTTATGGTTTTAACTGTATATCAGAATTGATATGTCCTCAGTAAAATTGCAGACTCTGGCCGGTGTGACTCATTTGCACTAAGTGACCTTTGAGTGTACCTATCAACATGATTACATCTTGTTACACATAGTCTATTTTTAGATCATTGTATATATAGCTGTTGATTGTTTGATTGTTTAAGTTGGTCATCCTTGTTTAAGACAGAATCATCCAGAAGCTTAATGAGGTGATTTTAATCAACCAATCAAAAATTGATGGAAAATAGAATATTGGAAACATTTCTTCTTCTAGGACATTCTATCTGAGAACTATAAATATCTTTGTCAACAGAAAACTCAAAATCTCTTTTCAGATAAACTCATTTCAGATGGGCATTCTATTCATAACAGAGCAGTTGTTTACATTGGAGATTATTATTATTGCAGGACAGTGCATTATTATAAATATGCAGATATCTGTGCTTCTTTGTGATTTGGAAAAGTGATTCCAAAAAGAGAATTTATTTGTCTTGTAAAAGAGATTTTATACAAGCTGTGAAACAGAATATATTTTTGTGCAAAAGCCAGGATTCTACTGGATTATTTTTTAAATTATCTGTGGCGCCAATACTTATTTGATTTTTACTCCATTTGAATTTTGCTGAGCATTTTATTATATTTTATTGGAGACTGCTGAACATTTCATTGCAAATCTACGGTATACCGTTTCTGAAGACACATTCTTTGACTTGATACTACCAGCCGGAAAATTTCTTCACAAGATTCTTCACCACTGGATTCTGTCAAACTGTATTTTGGACTAATTCAGTCATTGATAAGTACATGTATCATTGTTTTATTTTCTGTAAACCAATTAGTATAAAAGATCTTTGTATAATTATGCCCCCCAACTTAAGTCAGGTGGCATATAGTGATTGAAGTGTGCGTGTGTCTGTCCGTCTGTGTGTCTGTGTGTGTGTGTCCAAGCCAATAATTCGAAAACTGTTAGGGCCACAGTCATCAAACTTCACACAATTATAAAGGACCATGGGAGGATGTGCCACACACCATAGCCAGGTTCGTATATTCAAGGTCAAGGTCACATTTCAAGGTCACACTAAAAATCGGTCAATATTTGTGTCTCAGCCATAACTCAGAAACGAATCATAGTACAATTGTTAAACTTTTTACAAATGTTAAGGACAGTCAGAAATCTGCAAGGTGAAAGTCAAAAGGGTGGGGGGGGGCATGTGTTACCTACCTTACCTTAGTAACATTCTTCTTGTTTTTTTTCTGTTATTTGTTTTTGGTTAAATTGCAGAATAGTTGAATTCCTAGTTATTGTTGCTGATTCTCAGATTTCTTTCTGTTACCAATATCATTATTATTTCCACATCGTAACAGTTCTCTGTTCAATTCGATTGTAAAATTTCTTAGTCTTTGTATGTTTTCTTCCCCTCAAAAACAAATTCCCAATTGGAGCCACCATGTCACACATTTTCCCAATGGCATGGGCCCTGGATCCTTTCCCAAAAAGGGAAGAATAATCCCTGGGTCTAATTTTGGGATATCACAGACTTGCCAAGTCAACTGCACTTCAGCCCCAATGAAGAACATTTTGTGCAATACATGTACTGACTGTATGAAATGCCATTTCCATGGTTTCTCTGTATTGGTGCCTCAGATTATCTATTTACTGATGATCCTATGGGACCTCATTCCTACTGATCATTTTTTACAAAGTCAAATCATAAGAATCTTAAGTAGTTTCTAGGCAAGTCTTCGCTGCCTATGTAGGCAGCGAAGACTGTCCTAGAAACTATTGCAAAACAACAGGATGAAGACTGGATCAAAAATGTATACAAATCTCCAGGCCTTTCCAGGCTAAATCATTTCAACAAAAATATTTATTTTTTGGTGTTTAAAGTCACATATTTCTGCACAATGGCTCAGCTAATCTTGACCACAACAATGAACATGGAAGTAAAGCCAAGTTTAGTCAATAATTATTGTTTACACTTGTACACATGTTGCCCATTTTAGAGGACGTCCACCCCAAGCATTGGTGACTGGGTCCTATTTTACCAGTAAAACATAGCTTGTTGACAACAGTAAACAAGCACTGCTTCACTTCCCTGGGTTCCCATGGGGAATTCAACAAAAAGGAAACCATAGTGTGTGTTATGCCCTAAATGTAGGAACATTCCTGCAATTTGGGGACCCCAGCTAGTGGTGCGAGTTTGGTGGAATTTAAAGGCCTGGCCCAGCATGCTACATGGACATGTAACTTCGTGATCTATAATAATTAATGGTGAAGATTATGGCTTGTAACTTTTTCATAAATTGCAAGGGTGCTTGTATATTATAATAATAATAATAATAGGTAAGATTTATATAGTGCACATTTCACAATATTAAAAAAGTTCCAAGGCACTGAACAACATGAAAGAAACATAAATACACAGAATATGGGATTAATCAACATCAGGGTAATATTTTTTAAATAGAAAAGATTTTAGCTTTGATTTGAAAACTGGAAGAGATTGGGCCATTTTCACAGATTCAGGTAACATACTGAAAAGTATTGGCGCATTGTAACTAAAACAGTGCCCCCCATATGATGCAAGGTCATATGTGGGCTGTTCCAGTAGGTTATGGCATTGGCATGAGGAGCGAAGTGAGCATTTTGGTGCATACACTTTGACCAACTCAGAACATAAGAAGGCGCTAAGTTTGCTTGTGTTTTATAGATGAACAGAATAATTTTGAAGTCTATTCTGGCTGCAATAGGGAGCCATTGAAGATTCATTAACTGAGGAGTAATTAACTGAGAAGATTCATTAACTGGGTCACTATACGGGCAGCAGTATTCTGAATTATATGCAATCTATTGATTTGCTTTTTTGGGAGCCCACAAAGAAGGACATTGCAGTAGTCTAGCCTAGATGAAATGAATGCATGCACAAGACATTCAGTGGCACATTTTGTTAGGATTTTCCTGATGTTTTCCTGATGTTCCGAATGTGAAAATTTGCAGACTAACAGAGTTTTGATATGTGATAAGACATGGTCAAATGTGTATCAAGATACACGCCCAAGTTTCTGACCATGGTAGATGGGCGGACAGTTATGTCACCTATTTTAAGAGGTGGCAAAACATCTGGTTAGTTGTATAAAACAGCTTTTTGAAAAAATATTGACTTACATGTTTTATTGTTTATTGAAAAGCTTTCTTTGAGAGAGCATTCCAATAAATGATGGTTTCTGGACATTTTGTACCCAGGATGTTTTCTACCAGGACATTTTGTACCCAATTGGTTGTTTTGTACCCAAATCACTGTGTGTTTTGTACCCAAACTGATGGTCGTTTTGTACCCATGATTAGTGCTGGGCGATATCAGGTAAAATTCAAATCGCGGTTTTCCACAAAAATAATCACGATTAACGATATAATCACGATATTGTAAAGGTCTAGTGGAAGATATGGAACCATAATCACAAGTTAAGGTATTAGGCCCTACTACATGTATTAGTGGACCAATTTTTGTAAGAAGATAGTAGTGCCAAGTACAGGATGATCTTTTTTCAGGAGATAGAGAACATATCACAAATTGTAAGTTTCTCCAACACTCAGCACATGCATGCAGAACTAAAATTTAGAAAACTGTAAACTACATGTACAGATAACATTTCAACTTCTCCCACACAGTGGGAGATTTGTGGGAGAAGTCGGAATGTTATCTACAGTAGTTTAGAGTTTTCTCAACTGGAAGATCGCTCCCGCTTTATTAATTCTAAGCGGCGGTTTTAGCCTCAGCATTTTGAAAAAAGTTTCTAAGCAGATAAGTAATGGAATGTTGCAAACTCTTAATTGAGCAGACTGAATTACTCTCACATCTTAAGTTATTTCTATTTTTTAGTTTTTCCACGATATTACTTGCGATATCTTTTTATAACCAGCTATACCCGATTAATCGGGAAACCGCCCAGCACTACCCATGATTGGATGTTTTGTACCCAAATCTGATATTTTAACAACTTAAAAAATATTTTGAATGTTTTGAGAACTGTTTATGAGTGTGAGTGGTTTTAATGGTGTTACAACTTGTTGTTGTACTTGCTATACTTTATTCTATGATCTTGTGTTTGTTGTAACAGTAAACCTTTATGATGCCACAAAGTCTGATTAACGAAATTACAGTACGTGGAGAGTGTATTATCACTAAATCACCCGCAGAGTGGAGATTCCACCTGGGCAATAATTGCAAATTTGTTGCAAAGCATAACCAGTACCAGCAAAGTTTCAGCCAATGGACCTCCGGGTTAACCCTTTACCAAACGAATCGCCCGCATCCGCCCGCATAATATGCAATTTGATTTGCTGAAAAAATATTATTTTATCTAAAAATTTCAACAAAACCATATCATGTGACCCCTCTTTGGAATGAGCTCTCCGAGCTCGTTCCAAAGAGGAGTCACATGATATGGTTTTGTTGAAATGTTTTGAAAAAATTAAAAAAAAGGTGTTTAAAATAATAAATCTTGAAATCGTCTGCGTTGGGTAAAGGGTTAAACCCGGAGGTCCATTGGCTGAAACATTGCTTGTGTTTTATGTCGATATGTACAAAATTTGAAATTTATAGCTTGGGTGATAACTCCACTCTGCAGGTGATTTAGTTACAATACACTCTCCACGTACTGTAGATTGTTTGATTTTTACTGCTTTGACTATTTTGTTACGATCTCATTCATTAATGATTTCTCACCAATTAAAGTGAATCCATTGATGTTTGCTTTTGTATGCTACTATATCCTGTATAAGATCATTCTTGTTGCCTTCGATATTCATTCAAAATGATTTCCTTGTGTGTGGAATGTCAGCAAGCTGTCCATCCAAGACAACATAGTTTAAAGTGTGAGGGTTGTGATCATTGGCAGCACCATGTATGTGGCACAGGAATTTTCCAAGAGACATATCGACATTGTGTTCATGATGGATTATACATTGACTGGCAATGTAAAGACTGTGCCAATAATGCTGGCATCTTCCTTTTTTAGATTACTATGAAAAATATTTGCCCTGCCATTGATTCTGATGGATAGAAAATGAGATATGGCTTGTGAAGTGTTTGTATGTCTTCAATAAGAGTACAAGGACAAATAATGATTGTGAGGGCTGGCATTTTCGCCTTTGTGGTGCCTTTATGACAGGGCCTTTATCCAGGGTTTCCGCTATACAGACATGGGATCCCATCAACGGCCCTAATCCCCTCGTTGACTTTCCCCTACCCAAAAGGTCCTCGTAGTGTTCTCATCACAGACACTCTTAAGGCTCGCATCAAAAGTAGAGAATTATAGGGAAAAAAGAACAGCAAAAAATCATCCAGATTAAATTTTTTTAACAAGTTGCAATAAGCTTGGCTATGGAACGACAGGATCTAGTGATAGGTTAGATGGCATACGTGCTCGATTTGGGTTGGGTTCCATTGGCCCACATTAGTAAGTTTTGTGTACACTCTGAGGTCAGCCATTTTAACATGCACAAGGCATAGCTCCTCCACTTGGGCGTCTCAGATGTGCTTTTCAGACAGATGAGATCATGAGGCCGGTAATGGTGAACCTAAGGATTCGACGGGGTGACCATAGTCGGCCCGTCGGATCCTTGGATTCCCCTTTACCGGCCTCAACATTTTTTTCCTAGCGGAAAGCCTGCTTTATCGTGAGTGGTGTAGTACAAACTATTGCTGAATTTTTCATAGTTAAGGATACTGTAGTGTTATAAACTATCTGTTCTTAACACAATGAAAAACCAAACTGAAACCGAGGTTTCTTCCTAAAAGCGAACTGAAACCGATTCTGAAAAATCAAAAGCTCCCAGCTCTTATGCAGTTCATTGTTTGGAGCAATGGAGGGTGGAGGGAGAGGGGGGGGGGTGGCGTTATGATAACAGGTTCTCATCAGATCACCGAAGTTAAGCAACGTCGAGCCCGGTTAATCCTTGGATGGGTGACCATCTGAGCAATCGATTTGGATTTCCGCATTGTGGGAAAGGCACTTTACCCCGATTGTCCAAGTGGGGGCATGACGGCGTGTACTGAGGCATACTGCACGTCAATGGTATGCATGTTTTCAACCAATCTAACCCTTCCTGTGCTGCAGTGCAGAGTTACGATGTTGAGGAGCTGGCAGCTGCTCATCGTTGCTCGGTGGTTCTCTCCGGGTACTCCAGCTTCCTCCACCCGTATACTGTCTCCGACATGATATGACCTTGGCTGTTAATGTGTCGTTAAACCCTAATAAATAAATAAATGGAGCAATGCACTTTAAGCCAAAAGGTTGACAGTTTGATCCTGACCTGCGGTAACAGCATAATGTTTAACACTTTAGGCAAAACACTTACATGTAATTCCAATTGTCAGTGAGGGGCATGGTGTACTAATGTGTACTGTAAGTCGATAGTACACTTGCCTTTTAGCATTGTTGACTCTGCTTGTGCCGGATTAATAAGTTGGAGAGTTTGGAAGTTGATAACCACTACTTAATAGTTCTTTCTGGGTATCCTGGTTTCCTCCTCCCATAAAACTGTCTTTACATGATGTGACCCTGGCTGTTGAAAGTATCATTAAACTCCAATAAACAAACAATTTTCAAATTGTGCTGTCATTGTTCATGACAGGCTGCCTATTTGTAGGTGTGAGTATGTCATACATAGTGCTATCCAGTAGAGCTGTAGGTTTTTAAATTTCTTGTTCGGTTTCGGTTTTGGTTTTTCAGGTGGAGTAAAACCTCGGTTCAGTTCGGTTTTCGGTTTGTTCATGAGGCCAAATAAAATTCAATAAAACTCATTCTTATATCCGGAGTCATAAATGAATGGCAGTGAAATTGAGTGAAACTCAATGAATGCCCAAAATAAGCTATAATACATGAAGAATCAGGATGGCCAATATAATAATTACCTAAATATACAGAACTTTTATTGTGCTTGGCCATTTTTCGAGGTCTGACACCTACACGCAACTTGAGGAAAGCTGCAAACACAACTAAACTGAAATGTCGGAAATTCACAGAATGTAGCCTTCCCAGAGAAGTGAGAGTTCCCAGACACTGCCATTGGCAGTGTCTGGGTACTCTCACTACCCTGGAATGGCTACATTCTGTGAATTTCTGCAGCAAGAGAGTATTTAATAAAAAACGAAAAACCTTAGATTACGGGATGTCGACGGTTTCGTTTTCGGTTTTAAAAAAAAAAATAAAAACCTCAGTTCGGTTTCGGTTAACCTACAGCTCTACTATCCAGTTTAACCTTTCCAGAGAAAATGCCTTCTGAATTGTAAAATTACTTTAATCTTTAAAGCTACATGTACCTATAATTTTGGAAGATAATTTGTGAAAACTTTAAAAAATGAATGGATAAAAATCTATTAAGTTATCCAACTGTGTGCCTGTATGTTACTGATTATAGAATCCCCTCCTTCCAAGGTTCCAAAGTTCAGAAAACATAAAAACAATTAAATTACATGTAGATTGCAAGAAAGAACAAGGATTTTATTTTGTTTTCTGGCAACCAAACTTTGCCTAGTGAAAAGTTCACTCGAATTAATCTGTCAGTTTTGGCTGGTGGTATACAATATGCTCCAGTCATTAAAATTCCTCCCAAATTAATTAGCAACTGTATATGTTGTGCCCAAATTATGCGGCGTTTGAAACTTTGCAGAGATTTGTTTGAGATGCACTTCACACTCTGTGTGGTCTAAGGGAAACAAGTGTTAAGTACATTAGAAAGTGTACACATGGAAGAATTCCTTTCTTGCTATATTGCTTGTACTGCAGTGTTTATCGTGACAATATTGTACAGTTGTCTACATGTACAGCAGGTGTTTTTTATGGTTATGAAACACAAATTCCTGGATCTTTGTGATGTGTTAGATGCAATTTTAGATTCTGATTGGGAATTTGAAGGTGATTTAGAAGCAGGCACATGGCAAGGAATCTATAGGGGGAAGGGGTAGGAGGTCCCAGCTTGGACACTTAACTGGGGGGGGGGGGGGGGGAGGGTATGGAATGATATCTACCCCTGTCATTTATGGGGTTCTGCAGGCCTTTCCCAGCTGAGAAATTTTCATGGAAAAATATGCCTTAAATGATGGTATCTGAGTATATTTGGAGTTTTACAGAAGGTCAGTTTACATAAAATGACTAAAAATGTGGAACAGAGAAGCCCACTCAATTGTATATCTCTTAATTGAATAACCCTGTTAATTGTATATAATTTCCAAACACCAAACCATTTACCATACTTTCAGTGCAAATTTACCCTGTTAAATGCATATGGAGTAGAGAGCTCCATGAGCTCTGTCAAACATGATATAATAGAATAAATGCACAGGTTATCTCCAGAATACAGCACAGTGACAAATCCTTCTTAATTGAATACTCCTGTGAATTGAATAATTTTCACTGAGAAAGTGGCTATTCAATTAATAAGGTTCTTCTGTATATGTAAGTTATCAACTTATCTGTAATTACATTAGTGTTACCACCCCATAATGATCATATTTTAGGGAGGGATGTGTGTTCTGGAATTAGGTGTCTAGCCCATGCCTGGAAATAACCTGTAAATGACCGTTTAGGTTATGCAGGCCTGGCATTCTTTAGGAGTACAGGAGTGCTTCCCGCCTACTGCACGTCTAGAAAAAATTGAGGAGGGCTATTTTTTGCACCCTTTGATTTTCTGGACCGGTTTGAGACTGCCTTTAAAATCTATTATCATTTCGTCCCCTGAGTTCTCATGTGTTCTCTGTGCCTACTGGCACAGAGAACACATTGGAACTCAGGGGACGATTTGTCAATGTTGGATTGATTTGCAATAATTCATGAATGATGACCCATTCTGTGTCGCATTTCGATACATTTTGAGTGTAGAAAACAGTCACATAAGAATTGAATGCAACATTTTCAATAATGAGAAGATGTGTGTGCCAATTTTTTCTCTATGTAGCTGAATGCAGTACAATTTTTCAGTCACAATATTAATACCTTGAAGTGAATTTTACCAAAATAACATACAAGTTTTTGATTGAAAATTTCAGGTGCAATTGCACTCCTAAGCAGTCTGAGGAGGGCAATTGTTTTCAGGCCTGGCAATCTAGAAAATCAAGGAGTGCAAAACAGTTGCCCTCCTCAGATTGCTTGGGAGTGCAATTGCACCTGAAATTTTCAATGTAAAAACCTGTATGCTATTTTGGTTATATGTACTTTAAGGTATTAATATTGTTACTGAAACATTTTACCACATTCTCATTATTTAAAATGTTGCATTCAATTCTTAAGTTACTGTCTTCTACAGTTAAAACTAGAAGTCCTGTCATGAAATGCGCACAAATAGCACACTGATCTGTGCGTTAATGAACGCGTAATGCCCATAGTAAACCTATCAAATTCTGTACATATGGCCTGTGCACAAGCAATGTTTCAGCCAATGGTCCTCCGGGTAACCCGGAGGTCCATTGGCAGAAACATTGCATGCGTTTGCCATGAGTAACCAGGAGAACCTGCCGTGATTTGGATGCCATTCGATATGGCAATTGCGCGCAATTCCAATGCGCAATTAAGCCAAGATAACTGCACTATTCATGACAGGACTTCTAGTTTTAACTGTAGGCTCAAAATCTATCGAAATGTGACACAGAATGGGTCATGAATTATTTCGAATCAATGCCATATTGACAAATCGTCCCAGGACCAAGTTCCAATGTGTTCTCTGCGCCTACTCAATGTGTTCTCTATGCCAGTATGATAATAGATTTTAAAGGCATCCCCAAACAGGTCTGGCATTCCAGAAAATCAAGGGGTGCAAAAAATTGCCCTCCTCAATTTTTCCAAGGCGTGCAATAGACGTGCAGCCCACCTGCACACCTAAAGAATGCCAGGCCTGTGTTTTGCACTCCTGAATTTTTTAGATTACCAGGCCTGGTTATGTGTGGTGTCGTCAATTGGAAAATATGCAAATAAACTACAGGTTGCGACCGAATAAAAAAAAAATAACTTCACCAAATTACTAATCTCACATATTTTTCCGGAATCTCACATATTTTGCCGGAAAGACTTGAAAGTCTTTCAGAGCAATATCAACTCAAAGTGAATTGCGCGCTAGGGCTGAAACGGTAGGTTCATTTTCGTAACTGACAGCTCTAACCAGATAATATCCGGTTATCCGTGGTCATTTTTAGCTCAACTTCTACGTAAGTCAAATTTTAGCTTATGCCATGGCCAGTCGTCCGTCTGTCCGTCAACAATTCAATACGGCTCGGACTAGAGGCCATATTTATGAACCGATCTTTACGAAACTTCTTGGGTACCTTTGTTATGACCGTGGGACGAGAACGAGTGTTTTTAGGTCCGATCCAAAATTCAAGTTGGCCGCTGGCAGCCATTTTGTACAAACTTAGGTGCAATCAGATTTTTGCGCTGAACTTCCATATGAAAGCTCTGATTTGAATAATTTTTTGTATGAATGTTTAGTACCATGGGATACATCACATATAATACGTGTTTTTTTCTCGTGCAGAAATTATGCAAATTAGATGAACTTTGATTTTTTCAGTGCTACTTACACACAGTAAGTACACATGTCAATACGGCTCGGGCTGAGTCTGTATTTATGAAACGATCTTCACGAAATGTCTTGGTGTCTTTGTTATCACCTTGAGACGAGAACGAGTGTTTCTGGGTGCGGTCCAAAATTCAAGATGGCTACCAGTGGCCATTTTGTACCATAATTAGGTCTAATCAGTTTTTTATACACAACTTCTATACAGCTCAGGCTAGAGGCCGTATTTGTGAACTGATCTTTACGAAACTTCTTGGGTACCTTTGTTATCACCGTGGGATGAGAACGAGTGTTTTTGGGTGTGGTCCAAAATTCAAGATGGCCACCAGCAGCCATTTTGTACAAAATAAGGTGCAATCAGATTTTTGCGTAGAACTTCCATATGAAAGCACTGGTTTGAATCATTTTTTGTGTGAATGTTTAGTACCATGGGATACATCACATATAATACAGGGTTTTTTCTCATGCAGAAATTATGCAAATTAGATGCACTTTGATTTTTCAGTGCTACTTACACACAGTAAGTACACATGTCAATACGGCTCGGGCTAGAGTCTGTATTTATGAACTGATCTTCACGAAACGTCTTGGGTACCTTTGTTATCACCTTGGGACGAGAATGAGTGTTTCTGGGTGCGGTCCAAAATTCAAGATGGCTACCAGTGGCCATTTTGTACTGAAATTGGTGCAATCAGTTTTTTGTACAGAACTTCTGTATGAAAGTTCTGATTTGAATAAATTTTTGTATGAATGTTTAGTAACATGGAATACGTCACATATAGTACAGGTTTTTTTCTCGTGCAGAAATTATGCAAATTAGATGAACTTTGATTTATTCAGTGCTACTGTCAATACGGCTCGGGGCTGTATTTATGTACCGATCTTCACGAAACTTCTTTGGTACCTTTGTTATCACCTTGGGACGAGAACGAGTGTTTTTGGGTGCGGTCCAAAATTCCAGATGGCTGCCAGTGGCCATTTTGTACCGAAATTAGGTTGGATCAGTTTTTTGTCACAACTTCTATACGGCTCGTATTTATGAACTGATCTTCACAAAACTTCTTGGGTACCTTTGTTATCACCTTGGGACAGGAACGAGTGTGTTGTGGAGTGCCTTTGTTATCACTGTGCTATATTTTGGGGGTTCAGTCAGACCCACTCTGGGACTCAAAAGGGACTCAAAAGATTTCTTTTCTAGTTTAGCATCTGACTGTCACCCACCTTTACAATACTTTACCTATACATTTGTTACAGGCTACGGTCAGTATTTATGTACAGACCGTTACAATACTTTATATGTACCTTTGTTATCAGGTCATTACCTAGATGTTTGTCATTGCTGTGTCATATACTTTTCATGTACATGTCTTAACAAGTTGAGCTACAGTGTCATTGACACTTTCATTTCACTGAATATGGGATCAAAACTATAGAAATTGGAAAGCAGTATTCTCAAACTATTCTGTAGTGTGTATTCAAACGAACGTTGTCGAGTGCTCGACAACATTCATTTGTATACTCACTACGAAATAGTTTCTGCGATTACTCATTAATCAGGGAAACTGCTTTCCATTAACAAAGTCTTGAACGCCAAAGTCGATTATTTCTCAATATATACAGTTAAAACTAGAAGTTCTGTCATGAAATGCGCACAAACAGCACGTCGATATGCGCGTTAACCATCGCGTTATGACCATAGTAAGGCTGTCAAATTCGATACATATGGCCTGTACACAAGCAATGTTTCAGCCAATGGACCTCCAGGTAACCCGGAGGTCCATTGTTAGAAACATTGCCTGTGTTTGCTATGAGTAACCAGGAGAACCTGCCACACTTTGTATGCCATTCGATATTGCAATTGCGCGCAATTCCTACACACAATTAAGCCTAGATAAGCGCACATTTCGTGACAGGACTTCTAGTTTTAACTGTACAACGCTGCTTCGATGTGTAATCTATCACAAAGGAGATTTACTAGGTTTTAAACGTGGAATGGTGATCACTATCAATATTTCGTATAACCGGTTGACAGTTTTTCTAATCGGTTATAGGTAGCTAACTGGTTTCCAACCGATTATCCGGTTAACCATTTCAGTACTATTGCACGCCATTTCCATCGTAAAAGAATTTCCACCAAAATATAAATGGCAATAACTACCATGCAATCTCGATATGGTGAGATCGGAAGTTAGTTGTTAATATTTATGTCGGCAGAAATCCTGTTAACCCTTTACCCATGGTAGAGCATATCAAAGTTTATTATTTTAATAACTATTTTTTTTAATTTTTCAAAAGTATTCAACAAAACCATATCATGTGACCCCTCATTGCAACGAGCCCGATGCAGCGTTCCAATGAGGGGGTCACATGATATAGTTTTGTTGAAATATTTTGAAAAAATTATTTTTTTCCAACTGCTCAATTTACAAATTACGCAGGCAGATGTGGGTGATTCGTTAGGTAAAGGGTTAAGTTATAAAAAGCATGACTGACGAGTATAAACAAAGAAGGCAGAAAAGCATCACAACACCCTTTTTTCCTATGAGTTATCATTATGCTATGTGTGTGTCTAGTGTAATCTGATAGAAGACCTTTATATCCAGGCCTGCCAACCCCACTTCCCATCCATTCTGGTTACTAGTATTCCACTGTTTAAAATGCTTCAGAATACTGTACTACATCTTCCTGTCTATAAATCTCCAGCTTGGTGGATTTGCACCAAAAAAGGAAGCAGTAGTTCTTGTACAACAGGAAAATTTGTGAGCAGTTGTTCATGATAGACCATCATGTGACAAAAGGACATAAGATAATCACAAACATATTGCCATGATATTTTTTTCATGCCATAGAGTTGACAGAGATTATTGTGAAAATGTATGGTTTATATACACTGCCAGGGTTAGTTTTATGAGAAGTAAAAATAAATCCAGTATGGATATTAACATATTAATAATCCAGGCCTTTGATCACCCCAATTTCACACAGTTTACAGGTGTGCCCAAATTAGAGGAGCTGTGAAAACATCAAGAAAAATATGTAAATTCTCTGTGCTTCTTCTACATTTAAGAATAACTTCCATCATAATAAGGTCATAGAAGCCCAAAGAAAGGCATGGCAATAAAACAGAACAGGATAAGACTGTTATTTCTGGTTTGAATGTGGCCAAATTAGGGCAAAATGGTGTCCCAAAAATAAATGAATTTAAAGGCCTGTAATAGTATAAACATAAAATTCCATTGGCCTAGGAAAGGTTAACTTAAGAAATCATTTGGCAAAAAGTTCATTTAACCCTTTACCCAACACAGACAATTTCAAAATTTATTATTTTAAATATCATTTTTTAATTTTTTTCACAAAATGTCAACAAAACCATATCATGTGACCCCTCCCTCCGAGCTCGTTCCAAAGAGGGGTCACATGATATGGTTTTGTTGACATTTTTCGAAAAATAATATTTTTTCAGCTGCTGAATTTGCATATTACGTGGGCAGATGCGGGCGATTCGTTGGGTAAAGGGTTAATTTATAGAGGAGAAATTTGATTATTGTGCCCAAATTCTACTTGTTTCATTGGCAAGAGAAATCCTGTCCTGGGCAGGAATATCTGCAGGCATCATGTAAGGAGTTTAGACTTAAAGTTTCTAACTATCGAAAATTGTGTATGAGATAACCATTATGCCCCCCTCCCTCCCTCCTCCTCTCACCTCCTCTATTCCCACACCTAAGCCCAAGCCCACCCTTGATATGTCAGACATACTACGTGTATTCACACCCTGTGTAAAAAACAAAGCATCATGCAAATTGCTCAAGGCCTTGATAATTTGAGATCACCTCCCTTCCCTGAGTGTCTTACAAGTCACATTCTGCGTGTGAACTGAAACATCTTGCTGGTAAAATAATGAGTTGTTAACATTTCACTTGTTTATGACAAGATGACAACCTGGGCCGAATATTTAACAGATACATGTATACTGCTCAATTAGCTGTTCTACTGACATTTCTGCAGGGCTTTGTGGGACCTTTGATTCAAGGAATGGCCTTGAATTTGACTGAGGGTAACTCAAGGACATGAAATCCTGGAAAATGTGTCGGGAGACCTTGAAAGCTTTGAATATTTATGAAATAAAAATGCTGATGAAGCACGTAATTATACATGTAACTATATAGTTTTATATGTAGGGTCCTTTGATATTTTAGACCGAGTCTATTCTCGATTCGATTCTAGTTTAAAACTCGCGGGTCGAGTCATCTTTCAAGTCGATTCTTAAAAAATAAGTTCAAGTTCAAATCGGGGTGTGGTCCGACATTTTTTTGCCAGAGTTATGACCCTTTTTTGACTTTGAAAAGTTCAATTTTTGGGGGGGAGGGGGGCTTTTATTTGTATTTGGTGAATTGGTGAACAACAGCTTAAACACTGAGGGAAAATTTTGAAATTTTACATACCGTAGCACATAGCTGAAGATATATTGATTTTTTGGTTTCATTTCAGGGAAATTGTATCTAAAAAGGTTGAGGTAAATGGAGTCAACTTCCATATAGATAAAACAGGAAAAGGAGAGCATGCTGTCCTCTGTTTCCCGGGTGCATTAGGTCAGTATATGTTATTTTGATCAAGTAATACTTTATTTTTTTTTCATTTTATTACAGTCAAAGCTGGATTCGGGACTGCACAGAGGCTGTTTGGTAAATGACTACTTGAATATCGCATTTTTTTTCATTTTATTACAGTCAAAGCTGGATTCGGGACTGCACAGAGGCTGTTCGGTAATTGACTACTTGAATATCGCATAGAGCTGGCATGATAAAGAAATTACATTACCGACTTTTGAAGAAAAATAATCGACTAAAAGTTATCTTTAATCATACTCTGTGATGCCTCTGTGATTTTTTCTATATGCATAAGGACCAATAAACTTTTAAGTGTTGAAAGGGACAATAAGCCATGTATTTTCAAGAGATCATTGGCATGGGAAACAGATAGACATCACAATGTTTTATTCAGTTAAGTGAGACAAGCCAAAATCTAACAATATCAGGTTGTTTAATAAAATTGATTCAAGATGTAAATTGGAATTGACCTATTACACACATACATGTACAGCAAATAAACTATGCAGAAACATTTTGCATGTGCACCGGAGTTTAAAATTTATCCCCTGTCAACTGACAAAACTCTATCATTTTCTTTTCCTTGAGGATTTACAATTTAAGATTTGATGTCACTTCATTCAGTGTGAAAGATTTGATGTCACTTCATTCAGTGTCCAGAATTGACAAAGGAGTTGAACATCATGGTGGTTAGGTGCACAGAAATATATGTGTGTAAGGTTAAATGTTAGCCCTCTTAAGACTTAGGCATAGTGCTCCAAGCATGCACCTTAAATCTGAGAATTCAACTGTGATAACTTATTTGAAAAGAAGTGATGTGAACTCATAAACACTTTCCATTTTGTTGTTTCCAGAGGTCACAGAGAATGATTAAAGTTGACTTTTGGAAATTGAAGTCAATTATGTGTGCTATCGTGATTAGTTGACTTCACGATGCCATAAAAAATGCAAATGTCATATTTATACCATGATAACCTATTCTACTATATATGAAAAGCCTGTGACATAAATTTTAGCTCTATACACTAAACCCAGCAATGGGATTTCAATAGTTAAAGTTTACACCTACTGTGGAACTACATCCAAGTTGACCTGAATTCGTACTTGACTAAATTTATTGCACCTCACCTCATGAAAAGTGTATTGAAAGTGGCAATTATTTATTACGTTTTTAAATGAGTTTACCCCCATAAAACACCCAGAATTAACAAACATGCATTGTCTCATGTTAATAAAGCATCCATAACTCGAAATAGTATGTTATTAAAATGAAAAAGGCCTTGTTTCTTTGTCTATTTCGTTTCGATGATAAAATTGACAGTGGAAGTATCGCCCACCGATACTCATGAAAACAAAAACAAATTTGCATGTATGTACGGTTGCTAGTCAGTAAAATCGATAAAAAAAATAATAGCGACTCTTAATAATCTGACGATTATGGTATAAATAAAATATACCCAAAGTAGCTTGGTGTACCAAATGTTCACCACTCATGTTGAAGTGGTGTTGACTCCGCACCGGTATTGGTATAGAGCCAGTACCAATTTACCGTACCGAGAGAATCTCAAAATACCGAAATTTCGGTATTGAAAAATATTTCCGACTTTAATTAAAAAATAAAATAACAAAAAACAGAAGATTACGCAAACTTCATGACAAGAAAAGTCCATGGACTATGTATTTCTGAAGGCAGTCACCAACGGTTATTTGATGTAACAAAGAAGTTGAGAGAAAATACCCGGGGGTATTTTCTCTCATCTTTTTTGTTACATCAAATGATCGATGGCGATTGTCTTCCAACATTTTGACAATCCAGCGGCTTTGACTGCTGTAAAAAGGTAAATTATATCTGAGCCATGTACCAAAAATGCCAGTCGATATGGGTATTGGTGTGAGTGCATGTTTGTTGTTGATACCGAATACCGTACCGATACTGAGGTAAATCATTCTAAAGATACTGATACCAGCACCGAACTTGAAATTTCAACACTCCCAACTCTAATATAAATGCATGTGTGTGTTTGCACATATATACATGCATATATCGCCTATATCAAATGGTTGTCACACCATGTGCATGTGTACACCTGGTGAGAAAATTGCTTGATACAGATGATATATAATTAAACTTCAGTAAGTGGTTCATCATTGATCCCTGATATTATTGATGTCTAATAAACTTTTTTACCTGCAGTTTACTACAACGTTTAAAAAACACACACTACAGGTATTCACCTTGGATTTGTCCTGAAAATAGTCTATCCTTGCACGGAATGGTGGGGAACATTCATGTCAACAGACCCTCAATAAGGTAGTTGGTAAATTTATATTTAATTATAACCTAGCAGGTTTGAGTAGGTGTGAGTAATGCCTTCACTTCTCACCTGAGAGCCATGGAAAGCCACTAGCAGTTCACGAGTCGATTTTCACTAAATCACTTGTGAAGTGGGGTTTCCACCACACAAAAATTCCTTGCCTGAGAAAAAACAAGCAATGTTTCAGTCAATGGACCTCTGTGTTGCTCAACCCTTGACCCAACGTACCGGCCAAAACCGGTCAGCACTATTCACAAAAATCGCCAGTTAATTTTCATTATTTTTTTTTCATTTTTGGTCTCAAAAACATAGGTTATGGCCCCGCTTTGGAACAAGCACATCAAGCTTGTTCCAATGAGGGTCATAACCTATGTTTTTTAGACAAAAATGAAAAAAATTAGTTATTCAAGAAATTTCTTTGCAAGTGTTGTCTGCTTTTCATGTTAGGTAAAGGGTTAATGTGTGCTTGTGCCTCTTGTGCACAAGCCAGAAACTAAGCAGACTGTCATCTGCATAATGAGGTCCCCAGAGGGTGAATTTAGTGATGCTACCCTGCACAGCAGGGTAGCATCACTAAATTTACCCTCTGTGAACCTCGATCTTTATCAGGGTCTTAAAACTAAACAGAAAGAAGTACCCAGAGGATAAATTGGCCCAGTGTATGGGATAGCATCATCAAATTCACCCTCTGGGAACTTCATTCTGCAAATGTCAGACTGCTTATTTTGAAGAATCGGCTGTTATTGCATTGGTGGAGTATTTTAGTGGTAATCCACTCTGAAAACCTTTAGCATTTATTTGTGTCATGGAAACAGGGATTTCAACTTCTCAGCTCCTAGTAATATAAGATATTGATGAGATAATGAATTTAGATAATATAATATCTACACAAGTCTTAAGCCTATAAATTACTCAAAATTAGTAGCAGTAAACAGCGTGCTGAAATAACAGTAGCTTTGTCTAAATTATGCATTTTTGCTGTCTTTCTCCAACAGTTTGGTCATGATGCCCTAGGTAAATAATGAACTGATTGGTTTATGTAAAAAAAATCTCAAGAGTTATCAGAGGAAGAATATTGGTGTTGACAGTGTCATAAATGACTGTCGATGAAGATTACTATCCTCTGGCGAACTCTACCAGAGTAAATATTAGCCCAAGGATCGAGAACAAGATGTTGTACCTATTTCTTAGTGAAAAAAAAAATGAAAGCCTGACATGTATATATTCATGAATATACCTTGTGTTGTTATGAGTGATTTAAGAGTTGTAGTTTTATTTATTTTTGTTAAGGTTCTTCAAAAACAGACTTTGGTCCACAGTTGAAAAATTTTAATAAGAACAAATTCACATTGGTGGCATTCGATCCTCGAGGCTATGGTAAAAGCATACCACCAGAACGAGACTGGCCTTCGGACTTCTTACATCGGGATGCAGAGGATGCTGTTTCTGTTATGAAGGTTTTCACCATTTGATATCTAATATTATATAACAGTTGTGTACCATATTTTCAGTTAATAATAGGTGTAACTTCAACAAGATACTAAATTTTTATGCCCCCGTGATGAATAGTCTTGCATGTCATGCGTCTTACTTGAGCAAGCCTGTGGTAAACATTCTGAAATGCAAAACAAACAACTGAAGCTTCCCAATTATCTGTCGATTTGAAAGAAAAAACATTTCCATTTGAATGAAAAATTAATAAATGAAAGTTCTTTTATTCCAAAGTTGATATATAGAAACAAATCTTTCTCTCTCTGTCTCGATATTTTAATGCCCAGGTGTGACACTCTGCACCAGTAGGTCTTTCACATTGGCAGCATAGATTCTGCACATCACTGACTGGCAGTCTTTGATCTCAGATCTCTTTGAAGTTAGTTTCAGAGATGGGCTGCATTGGAACTTGCTACATTGATGCAGTTTGATCACTCTGATGTTTTGACAATGTACATTGCCTGAACTGCATACAACAGGAATGTTCACCACTAATTTAACACCCAACAAGCAGTGCCTGACTGTCAGAATTCCCTGAAACTCAATAACAAATGTTTACACCACAACTGAGATTTTCTTCAATGAACTCTTCATTGAGAGTGGATTCTCAGGTGTCCAGGCCTGAAAATAAGCAGTCTGACATTTGCAGAATGAGGTCCCCAGAGGGTGAATTTGATGATGCTATCCCATACAGTGGGCAAATTTATCCTTTGGGTACCTCTGACTGTTTAGTTTTTGAGACCCTAATTCACAATGAGGTTCACAGAGGGTAAATGTAGTGATGCTACCCTGCTATGCAGGGTAGCATCACTAAATTCACCCTCTCTGGACCTCATTTTGCAGATGACAGTCTGCTTATTTTCTGGCTTGCAGGTGTCGTTATTTTCCTATGAATACCAGTGGATCATGTGATTTTTTCTCTGAAGAGTTCAAAAGCCCCTATATTGGCAAATATTACATCAGTAAAAATTTGAAATGTATTTTCAGCTACAAAAACAACCTATTTATGGAGCTAGGCCCATACAGGTGCTTTAGTGAAGTTGTTCAAAAGTCATATTGAAGAATTGTATCCTAACATGTAACAGCCCATCTTTTCAAGACTTGTTTTGGAAGGTTCTTCTAGAAAAGAGCTGTTAAACTTAAAATCATTTATTTTAGGAGTTTGTTGATGGCAGGCGTGTTTAAACAGTTGGTTTTCGAGCTGTCAAGCAATAACTTTAGTTCTGTTGTGCGTATGTCCCCAAATTTACTGGGTTGGTACCATCATGGGAGGGGAAGAAACCAATCAATGTTCAGGTTTGTTAGTCAAAGGTCAAGGTAACTGTTACAACAAATAGCACTTTTTTTTTATAACCAACGTAAACATAAATAAAATAAAAATGAAATGGTTTATGTCTGATATTTTACCCAAGTTAAAAAATTGATAAATTGTCCCTTTAGCATTGCAAAGCCTTCTTGCTCTCAAAGGACGAAATACACCACCACCCCTGCTATTCTGTAGATTATGAGGCTTAAAATATAAACCAAGAACATGAACTTTTGATGGCAAAGAAATAATTACAAAATAAAAAATAAAATAAAAAACCAATCTCCCACATGCAATTTTACAAATAATGATCTGAAAAACAGAAGATCTACTTTGTGGGGCCTAAACGCTCATCTTTAAAAATAATGCATAGGAATTCCGTCAGTTTGTTCATTAATTTCACAAAAAAATAAAGATCTCCAGTTTCTGATACTTGAAAATTCCCATCTATGGTAGGTTTTCTACCTCTTGGAAAACACTTTCTGGTTATACATACATGTATACGCCCCCACAGAAGCGAAGAAGATTCTAGAAGAAAAACGGTCTATTCTTTTAGTATAAAGGGTGCCACACATTCACCAGATTTACAGATTAGGTACCCTGATTGGACAGAAAGAATCTTAATGATTTTGTTGTCTGCAATTAAAAATTCAATGGTTACACCACTATAATGGACCTTGTAAAAAAATAATTTTCTTCTACATTTTGCCGAACCACCACATTTACAAGGTTGGCACCTCATGGAAAGAGAAGAACCCTATTGGTCTTTAGATTTTGTTACTAAAAATAGCACATTTTGGTTTCCAGGCACAGTGGTGTTACTATAAATGTAACTTTTTAAATAATTATTTTCAGAACTTAACTTGTGGATCTGTGATCCACTTATTGGATTTTTATGCCCCCCGACTTAAGTCAGGTGGCATATAGTGATTGAAGTGTGCGTGTGTCCGTGTGTCTGTATGTCCATGTGTGTGTGTGTGTGTGGGTTTGTCTTACCAACTTGACGAGGTAACTAGACAAAAGAGTTTGTGTGTTTTGCCTTACCGAGGTACAAAAGACAAAAGAAACCCTTTACCTCAGTTGTTTTCCCAGAACTGTACCGGCAAAACGAGGTAGAAACCGTTAGTCCACACAAAGGACAAACAATGGGGTACCTCGGTATGTGGGGTAGACAAAGATGTGTGTGTGTGTGTGTGTGTGTGTGTGGGTTTGTCTTACCAACTTGACGAGGTAACTAGACAAAAGAGTTTGTGTGTTTTGCCTTACCGAAGTACAAAAGACAAAAGAAACCCTTTACCTCGGTTCTTTTCCCAGAACTGTACCGGCAAAACGAGGTAGAAACCGTTAGTCCACACAAAGGATAAACAATGGGGTACCTCGGTATGTGGGGTAGAGAAAGATGTGTGTGTGTGTGTGTGTGTGTGGGTTTGTCTTACCAACTTGACGAGGTAACTAGACAAAAGAGTTTGCGTGTTTCGCCTTACCGAGGTACAAAAGACAAAAGAAACCCTTTACCTCGGTTGTTTTCCCAGAACTGTACCGGCAAAACAAGGTAGAAACCGTTAGTCCACACAAAGGACAAACAATGGGGTACCTCGGTATGTAGGGAAAACAAGACTGTGTGTGTGTGTGTGTGTGTGTGTGTCCAAGCCAATAACTCGAAAACGGTTAGGGCCACAGTCATCAAACTTCACACAATTATAAAGGACCATGGGAGGATGTGTCACACACCATAGCCGGGTTCGTACCTTCAAGGACCTTCAAGGTCAAGGTCACATTTCAAGGTCACACTAAAAATCAGTCAATATTCGTGTCTCAGCCATAACTCAGAAACGAATCATAGTACAATTGTTAAACTTTTTACAAATGTTAAGGACAGTCAGAAGGTGTGTCGCGTATAATAGCTTCCGCTGCATCTGTAAGGTGGATGTCACAATTGACCTTCATATGTTCAGGGTCACAAATCGTGTCTCAAGCGTAACTCCAAAACTATTAGGGCTACAGTCATCAAACTTCACACAATTATAAAGGACCATGGGAGGATGAGTCACACACCATAGCCGAGTTCGTACCTTCAAGGTCAAGGTCACATTTCAAGGTCACACTAAAAATCTGTCAATATTCGTGTCTCAGCCATAACTCAGAAACGATTCATAATACAATTGCTAAACTTTTTACAAACGTTAAGGACAGTCAGAAGATGTGTCACGTTTAATAGTTTCCGTCGCATCTGCAAGGTGAAGGTCACAATTGACCTTCATATGTTCAGGATCACAAATCATGTCTCAAGCATAACTCCAAAACTATTAGGGCTACAATCATCTAACTTCGCTCAATTATAAAGGACAACGGGTGGATGTGTCACACACCACAGCCAGGTCCGTAAGGTCAAGGTGATTTTTTTTATTTTTGGGGGGGGAGGGGGGGGGGGGGGGGGAAATGTGTTACCTTAGTAACATTTTTCTTGTTTGTTAATGCAGTTGATATAATTTGACTTCATCTGACATGATTATTAACTGGTAGAGTGCTAAATTAGTTTTAGTTGTCAAAATTTGTTCACATGTCTTGGTCTTGTTACAATTTATGGGAGAGTGCCTTCAGGCACTCTCCCATAAATTGTAACAAGGCAGTTATTATGCCCCTGACTTGAAAAGTCGAAGGGGTATGATATCTAGTGGAGACCTCCATCTGTTTGTCTGTCCGCCTGTACCAACATTTTCCTTTGTATCTCAGCCACTGCTACTCTGCATTGAATGATATTTGGTATTGTGATAGAGCATCATAGGGGAACAATACCTGTGCAGCTTGAGTTTCTTCCACACATTTTTCCCCAGAGATATAGCCCTTCTTCACTCTTTTGACTTAGAAAAATTTTGGTGGGTCAGGGGCATTGGCACACCCTTTCTGCTGCCCCTCTTGTTATTATTTATTCTTATTATGTATTAGGGTTCAACGTCACCTCGTATTGGACAGTATTATTGGTGGAGGAAGCCAGAGTACCTGGGGAGAACCACCGAGCATTGGTGAGCAATTATCAGACTCTCCAATGTACTGACTCCACACAAGCAGGGTTAGTATTAGTTGAAGCCAAGTGCACGATCGACGTGCAGTACGCCTTAGTACATAGGGTCACTCTGCCCCCTTGTCAGTCAGGATTAAGTCCCTTACCCAAGGACACTAGACAGATACCCCTGGTGGGGATCAGACTGTGAACTGTTTGGTTTAAAGTCCAATGATGCAATTGCTGACCCACTGTGCTCCTATGAGGCAATTACAGTACAGCCTTCCTTTCATGTTCGATAACAACGATATCAAGCACACATTGGGGTTATGTAAAATGAAGTAGAAATATTTGTGAAAGGAAAGAAAACAGAAATTCCCGGGCCCTGCTATTAAAGTGCATCTGATTAGACTGAGAGCTCAGTTTGGATTTCAAAAGCCCATATTTCCAAATCACAGGTTAAACGACTTAACATCTGTGATATATTTTAGAAAAATATTTTTTATTTTTAAAATATCTATTATAAATTTTAACAAAATGTAAGTACTTACGTGTTTGTTTGAATTAAATTCCACCATGAAAAATATCCTTCTGGGAGAGTGGTGGTTCAGTGGTAGACTATTGGACTTCTATGCTAGAGGTCCCAAGTTCGATCCCCATCTGGAACGACTCGCGTTGTGTCCTTGGGCAAGGCACTTTATCCCATTTGCCTACATGGGGGCACGATAACGCCATGTACTAAGGCATATTGCACGTCGATGGTGCACATGTCTTCAACCACTGTAGCCCTGCTTGAGCGGAGCTTGAACCGAGTTAGGATGTTGAGGAGCTGACAGTTGCTCGTCGATGCTCGGTGGTTCTCTATGGGTACTCTGGCCTCCACCACCCCTAATACTGTCGCGGTCACGATAAGCCATTGTGCATAAGTATGTGACTTTAAACACCAATAAATAAATAAATAAATATAAATATCCTTCATAATCCTTCGTAATATTTAAAAATTATCCACAGTTATATACACAGAAGCAAGAATACGTCCATCCAGCACTACAAACTAATGAGTTGACTGGAAAATACTGTGTTCAAGTCCAGGATTGTTTCTTAGCTTCGTGATTATTAAAACATGTCTTTGTGTACTTGTTTGTTAGCTCACCTGACTGAAAGTCAGGGTGAGCTTTTCTGATCACTTTTCGTCCGTCGTCCGGTGTCCGTCGTCCGTCGTCCGGCGTGAAGGTGGTGTTTGGGTCTTTTTCTTCCAAACCACTGGCCGCATGTTAATGAAATTTCATGTGAATAGGGGTTATATAGCGGCATTTTGATTTTTGGGCAAATTAGGTTTCGGCTCATATTGAGCAGAGGGGTGGGGCAAAAATGCTCCAATTCTTAAAAAATCTTCTTCTCAAGAACCAGCAATAGCAGAGACTTGATATTTGGTATGCAGCTTCCTTTTGAGGTGTAGACTCAAGTTTGTTCAAGAGAAGTTTGTAGGTCTATACTTGGCGATGTTATGGGAGGAGCAAAAATTTTGGCCCCACCCCAAATTTCTATTTTTTAAACCGAGAGGCCAATTTGAACCAAATTTTATGTGAGGGCTTATTGGGTCATAAGTACCTAATTTATGCAGAAATTTTTTTTCCTGTAGCCCCGTGGGAACCGCAGGAGCTAAAAATAGAAAAAAATTAAAACGCCCATATCTCCAAAACTGCACGGCACCGAGAATTTTTATTTGGTGTGAAGCTTCCTTAGGACCAACAGAAAGAACTGGTAAAAAAAAATTGCCATCGGTTTTATCATAGGGTACAGTTTCGGGACTTTGAAAAAATGCTGAGTCAGCACTTTTTAACACTGTAGGCAATGGGAAAAACATTAAAAAATCTTCTTCTCCAGATCCAGCAGGCAGAATCTTTTGATATTTGGTATGCAACATTGGAGGGTGGATCTGATTCAAGTTTGTTCAAATCGGCCCCCTGGGTTCATATTTGGGCTCAGTATAGGAGCCCGATTTCGAACTTAGTGCATTTCAGGCAAATTTCTTAAAAAATCTTCTTCTCCAGATGCAGCAGGCAGAATCTTTTGATATTTGGTATGCAACATTGTGGGGTGGATCTGATTCAAGTTTGTTCAAATTGGCCCCCTGGGTTTATATTTGGGCTCAGTATAGGAGCCCAAATTTGAACTTACTGCATTTCAGGTAAATTTCTTTGAAAATCTTCTTCTCCAGATCCAGCAGGCAGAATCTTTTGATATTTGGTATGCAACATTGTGGGGTGGATCTGATTCAAGTTTGTTCAAATCGGCCCCTTGGGTTTATATTTGGGCTCAGTATAGGAGCCCAAATTTGAACTTAGTGCATTTCAGGCAAATTTCTTTGAAAATCTTCTTCTCAAGATCCAGCAGGCAGAATCTTTTGATATTGGGTATGCAACATTGTGGGGTGGATCTGATTCAAGTTTGTTCAAATCGGCTCCCTGGGTTTATATTTGGGCTCAGTATAGGAGCCCAAATTTGAACTTAGTGCTTTTCAGGCAAATTTCTTAAAAAATCTTCTTCTCCAGATCCAGCAGGCAGAATCTTTTGATATTTGGTATGCAACATTGTGGGGTGGATCTGATTCTATTTTGTTCAAATCGGCTCCCTAGATTCATATTTGGGCTCACTATAGAAGCTCGAATTTGAACTTAGTGCATTTCAGGCAAATTTCTTCAAAAATCTTCTTCTCCAGATCCTGCAGGCAGAATCTTTTGATATTTGGTATGCAACATTGTGGGGTGGATCTGATTCCAGTTTGTTCAAATCAGCCACCTGGATTCATATTTGGGCTCACGATAGAAGCCCAAATTCGAACTTAGTGCATTTCAGGCAAATTTCTTTGAAAATCTTCTTCTCAAGATCCAGCAGGCAGAATCTTGTGATATTTGGTATGCAGCATCCTTAGGGGGGTGAGATTCAAGTTTGTTCAAGCCCTGTCCCTAGGTCCATATTTGGGCTCACTGTGGGAGCTTGAATTGTAACTTTGTTCGAAATGAGGAATTTTCTTAAAAAATCTTCTTCTTCAGATCCAGCAGTCCGAATGGTTTGATATGTGGTGAGTAGCATCCTTGGGGGGAGGGGGGGATTCAAGTGTGTTAAAGCCAAGTCCATGGGTCCATATGTGGGCTCCCTGTGGGAGCCCAAATTATAACTTAGTCAATATGAGGAATTTTTCTTTAAAAATCTTCTTCTTCAGATTCAGCAGTTGGAATGTTTTGATATTTGGCATGGAGCAACCTTGGAGGCTGAGATTCAAGTTTGTTCAAGCCAAGTGGTTCATATTTGGGCTCACTATGGGAGCCTGAATGACAACTTAGTTCAAAATGAGGAATTTTCTTTAAAAATCTTTAGATCCAGCAGATGAATGCTTTTGATATTTTTTATGCAGCATCCTTAGGGGGGTAAGATTCAAGTTTGTTCAAGCCATGTCCCTAGTTCCATATTTGGGCTGATTGTGGGAGCTCGAATTGTAACTTGGTTCAAAATGAGGAATTTTCTTTAAAAATCTTCTTCTTCAGATCCAGCAGTCGGAATGTTTTGATATTTGGTGTGCAGAATCCTTAGGGGTGTGAGATTCAGGTTTGTTAAAGCCAAGTCCCTGGGTTCATATATGGGCTCCCTGTGGGAGCCCGAATTATGACTTAGTTCAGTATGAGGAATATTCTTTAAAAATCTTTTTTTAGATCCACTGGTCAGAATATTTGGATATTTGGTTTCAGCTTTTCTTAGGAGGAGCAGATGCAACTTGTGGAAATCAATTCTCTGGGTTGATATTTAGGCTACCATGTCAGGTGAGCGCCCTCAGGCCCCCTGGGGCCTCTTGTTTTGTAAATGCATTGAAATGATCGTTACAATTATTTGAGTGTTTGTTTGTTTACTGTTTAGCATTGATTACTTAACTAATTCTTTGTGCTTTTTTAACTGAAATGATTACTGTTGATAATATAAATATACTGTAAACAATATAACAAAAATTGTTTTGGAAGTTAATATGTTAAACAGGGTTTTTTGATTTCGACATCTTAACGTGTTCGATCGGCCAAATCACAACCAACTGACGCGTTATTCCTATAAAAATATTGTGATATTCAGATAGGAATGTGATGCAAATATTGCCCAAATAGCGCATTATTAACACAACCAAATTTCCATTTTATTATAGGCTGTACTGTACGTACAGACTAAATAATGTCACTTCAAAAATAATATGAAGCACATCTACAGAATATGAACCATTTGAGTTGTGGTACATGTACTTCAGAATAAAGCCCAAATATGGGCAACCGGCACCATAATGGTTAAACATCTTCAAAACAAGATCAACAAGTACCATCAGTTGAAAAGGGACTTGAAAACATCAACAGTCATGTGCACATAAAAATACACATAAAAAAGCTGAATAAGTTCATTACCAGTACTTCCCATTAGGCAACAAAATATGCAAGAGCATCAAGGACTGCTTGTTAACCTGTCACCCAGCTGTGTTCTCATTGATTTGATTTAAACATATTTTATTGTCGTAAGATGTTGACTGACAAAAGGATTGGAACACAAGTTACTGCAACTTAGTTACGTTCCTCTCCTAATATACAATGGCGAAGCATACATATAAGATTTGCATAACGACTTTAACAAAATAGCATAATGAGTTAGACTTGAATTAATAAACAGATAGAGAAATGAAGAGAATGTTAAGGTTACCATAGTCGTTGGGTTGAGAAATAAACTTTGGATAACTAGTTATTATAAGATAATGTAGAATAGTCAGTGAGGTACACCACGGAATGCAAAAGTGGCAGGCAGTAGTTGGTCTCGTGCGTTCAGCCCCAAAGTCTATACCAGATCTAAATGATGGCCGCATAAAGCCTCTAATCGCGAATTCGTGTTTTTTTTAAAGATTCCAGGTCCTACATCACTGTTCTTACACCCAGGTTGCTAAACTATGAAAATTCGTACGGAATAGCATGGCGTGCGCACCAGTATATAAAGACTGAAAGGTAGCATCTAGCAAAAAAGTAAGGAAGTTTCTTTCACATACTGGCGCGCATCAACCTTTCCTTTTTCTTTTTCTTACAGACTGAAGCCAGCCAAACCAAACGCTAAAGGGAATGTACCTCACAGCACAGTCAGGAATCCAAACCAACTCAGTCCCATCTGACAGAGCTCGAAGAGCTCCGTCAGACAAGACGGAGTGGGTCCAATTCCCATAGCACTATGATTATTGATGGATATCGGGGTGCATAGGGGTTATGTTATTCGAAACGTCCACTTTGGGAAATAAAAGACTGGACTGCCCTCGAAATCTGAATATTTTTATTAGGCGATATTGTAGGTTTGCCAAACAAAAGATCGTCTGTGGAGTCGATGTCTACATGTAGATGAGAAAGGCGCCTGCGAAGGATTTCTCGTTGTTCATCATATAAAGTGCACTCAAAAAAATAGTGAAACGTATTTTCAACGGGATTTCCGCAGCTACAAGGTGAAACAGAAATGTAATTAATGAATTTGTCGCTATTCAGATCACTACAACCATTCCTTAATCTGCAGTGTATAATATTTAATTTCCTTGCGCCCAAGGAGAAATAAACTGGGGGTTTCGGGGTGGGGTTTAAGTTTAAATATTTTATTTTAAACTCTGTGACAGTTTCCGATTCGGCGATGTAATGAGGTAGGTTATTTCAGAATAAAACCATCGAAGGTAAGAACGATTTTTTGAAACATTCCATACGGGCTTGGTATGCACTGAAGTTGTTGGGATTGCGTAAGTTATAGCTACCAATGTCTCCCACACGCGGGGGTAGTAGATCATACAAATAGTCTGGGGCTATATGATTTACTATTTTGTACATTGTGCAGAATTTGTGGATTTCACGACGTCGTGAAAGGGTGGGCCATCCGAATTCCAGAAGAATACATTCTGAGGAAACTGATCTTGTCAGGCCTGTGATGATACGAGCAGCATCGATGTGCAGTCTGTCAAGTCTTTTTAGAAGGCAGCTGGGCGCACAATCCCAGACTGCATCTCCGTAATCCATCAGCAGGAGAATATAGGATAAATATATTCTTTCCAGTATTTTTCGAGGAAGAGTAAGTTTCAGCTTTCTAAGTTGTGATATTCTGGCAGATACTTTTTTGCAGATCTCTTTAATTTGAACATCCCATTTCAAATTACTCTGAATATAAAGACCTAAGTGTTTGTGACTACTGCTATAAGAAATGTTACTGTTAGCAAAAGTGATATCTGGAAAAGTAGAATTCGTTGTGTGTGAGAAATATATCGACCGCGTCTTTGTTGGGTTAAAAGCAACCAGCCAGCGCTCCGCCCAGACATTAATTTTCTCCAAATCATTGTTCAGTGTATTAGCTAAATTTTCTGGGTTGTAGTTACTCGAAGTCAAGCACGTGTCATCAGCATACATTCGTGCCAGTGAGTCAAGGGCATCGGAAAGGTCATTGATATAAGTCAGGAAGAGAAATGGACCGAGAACAGAGCCTTGCGGGACACCAGATGTAATATTTTTATATCGCGAGAATGTATTATTGACCAACACTCGTTGTTTACGATTTTTCAGGTAGTTTTCAATCCATGTGAGGGCTTTTCCAGAGATACCATATTCTCTGAGTTTAAATATCAACCCCGTGTGCCATACTCGCTCAAATGCTTTAGAAATATCACAAAAGACAGAACATATTTGGAGTTTTTTATCTAGTGAGTCGCACAGAGAGTGATAGAGCTCTACAAGTTGGAAAGTGGTGTTGTGTCCGGGAATAAATCCTGATTGGTATGGATACAGAAGGTGATTCTCATGAAAATGTTGGAAGATGGACTTTAGGGCCACTTTTTCAAGTATTTTACTTAAACAAGGTAGAAGTGAAATAGGTCGGTAATTAGTTTTATCTCTTGAGTCACCCTTTTTATAGACTGGTGTAACATTTGCCTTTTTCCATGCATCTGGAAACTAACACGAGTTGAAGGAAAGCTGGAATAATAGTCTCAGAGGGAAGGCTATGCTTTCGGCAGTACCTTTCAACATTTTAACACTGATATTATCATGCCCATGGGCCTTGTTTGATTTCATCGAGTTAATAGCTGACGTGATATCGTCGATATCAAAGATAATTTCAGTCAGACTGTTTGGACAACGTTGAGTATTATTTGGGAGTTCGCTGTTAGTATCGCAGACGAGACCATTGTTTATAAATGTATCGTTAAGTAGATCAGCTTTTTCTTCATCTGTGAAAGCAACGCTATTGGGAGTATTTATGTCATACTTGTATAAGGGTGGGATCACAGATAATTTTTTCCTGTTTAATAGTTCTTTTATAACATGCCAAAAATTCCTCGCAGATGTGTTAGAGGAGAGTAAGTTTTCAAGATTAGATTCATATTGTCTTTTGGCGTATTTTTTCATATTGTTGACGGTGTTTCGTGTTGATTTATATTTTTCCCAGTCCTCAATTAATTGAGTTTTTATGGCCTTTTTTCTTAGTCTGTCACGTTTCCGTATTGTGTAATGTAGTTCCGATGTGAACCAGTGTTTATCCTTAGGGCGGATCAGAATTTGGGATTTAGGTATACACTTATCGATTATATTCAGAAAAGTTTCGGTAAAGTTTTTCGTGGCAATATTTATATCCTGAGCATTTTCAATTTGGGATATCCAGTCCACTTGTGTAATGAGATTATTTGCAAGATCAAAATTTGCTTGTTTATAGTTCCAAATTACTCTGGTGTAAGATGTGTTCAAAGAGTAGTTAAATGTAATACAGCAGTAAACGGCAGAATGATCAGACACTTCGAGATCAAGAGTATCACATTCCGTTATCACAAACTGGTTGCTCACCAATATTGGATCAAGAAGAGTCTGACTGTTTGGAGTAATGCGAGTAGGTTTACATACCAAGTTTCGCAAGTTGTAATGGGTTGCAATTTCATTTAACCTTGCGGATGGTTGTAACAGATCCGAATTGAAGTCACCGGTCAGAATTAAGGACAGGTGGCTGTCCAGGGCTTTTTCGATAAAGTTGTCCAAGAGCTCCCAGTAATTGGACGCAGCATAACGCTCCGATCTGTAGGAGACTGCTAGGAGAAACGTTTCAGTTCTAGAGTTAACTTCGAAGCACATTAACAAGTCGTCAAATTCCATGTCCGGTCTCCGGCAATACAGTAACCCCTGATCAAAATATACTGCAATACCCCCTCCGCGTTGATCTCTATCGCTCCTAAAGGGATCTGAAAACCCAGGAATACTGATATCACTAGATGGGAACGTCTTATCTAAATGAGTTTCAGTGAAGCATAGGATATTGAATTCTTGGATCATTTCAGATATTTGTGTTAATTTATACCTAATGCTACGTATATTGTAATGGAAGATTGACAGTATTTGCCTCTCATTTTCGCAGGTAGGACCCGGATTTGGTTCAATGTCCCCAGCAAGGGTTAGTAATATGATACAGAGGAATATAGGTTTCGCCTTATGAATAGCTGGAATCTTAAGTATAAATGGTTTTGAATAGGTATTACTTACCGAGGGCTGGTTGGAACCACCATCGAAGGTGCCTATTGAGGCTCTATACTGTTGAATTGTGATACCCATAGCGTTGTATTATGAGAAAAAATATGGAGATTGTCCTAACTATTGGCATCGACGATGGCGTAGGTTCCAGCTCTTCCTGATTTTCAAACACGACGAGGTCAAGTAGCCCACACCCACCGGTTCCGCATCCCAAGGTACACCTCCCATGACTACTTATGTTGTCAACCTGTTGATTTTCAGAGGGACTATGGTACTTACTACAGGAAGTTGAGGACCTGGATAGAGAAAAGAGGTAAAAAGATAATATGAGTTGAAAGGAAAAAAGTAATTTAAGCAAAGCATGTGAGTTTTTGGTCGTACAGGAGCATGTGTACGAATTCATGGTGTCGTTGTTTCATCATGAGTGGTCGAATGCGGAGTACAATAATACACCCATGGTCATAAGTTAGAGAATAAAGTGGAAAGGAGAAAACAAACGTTATCACACAACCTTATGGTACATTTACCTCCATAGCTATACATGTCAATTTACCATACATACTTTATTGCATCCGTTAAAATATATATATATACACATACACGCACATACTCGCATATATGCATGTACACATATATGCATGAATAGACATAAATACATACATACATACCCACACGCATATACACATATATTCACGCACAGACACATACATATATATAAATAAGTGCCAATGGAGAAAGGGTAATTAAACGTTATCATCGATCACCCCGAGGCACACCTACGTGAATAATATGGTACTCGAGTATTTACATTTACACATACCTAAGAGTCAGACTTGTATTGCAAGTAATTCTCTGATCAAAAAAAGAAAGGGGAGTATTGTGGCAGAAGATGGAAATAATAATAAAGGATAGACCTTAAAAACTTGGTCTCAATAAGCCAACTCTGCTTCAGTGTTGTTGTGAAAGAGTTATTTGGAGATCTCTACACTTTAGTCACAAATACATATCAGTATGCGTGCGTTTACCTGCATTACGGTAGCCTTTACTCCACCTGAATTTTTAGCCAGCCGTACTTCAGTCCTTATAGCACCATCAGACAAAAAATAAAGAGAAGAAAAATCGACTCCATAATATTTGAAAGAGAAGCCCATATACACAAAAAAACCAAAAAAAAAGAAACAAAAAAACGCCACTTGCAAGCTGCGTACAAAGGCACAAAGGCACACACTACAGGAGTTAATCATCACGGGCTCCCCCTCTCCCTCAAGCCCATTTCCCACCCCACTACCGCTCGTTAGCTCTTTTAAAAGACAGCTGACTACAACTGGCTTTCGTTGGAATGATTAAGCATTTGTTCAATGCATAAGCCAGGCAATTCGAGGACCCACCACACCCCGTATATGTACCCTGTCCCTCCCCCAGTGAGTTAAATAATATGCCCGCCTTTTCTCAATCTATGAAATAGTGCCAGCTGGCACCCTCTCACAGTTTCAAAAGTTCCAGCACTCCAAGTGTACCCATCCATTCCCACGATGAAATTAAATGGAGTAGTAGCAAGCACCCTCCCACAAATTGCTGCAAGGCAAACACATCTGACAAGACTGTAAGGACACTCCCATTCAGCCCCGATCGCTGTTATCAGTCCTGTGCGTATTTAGTATTAGATAAGATGTACTTGTCACACAGCTATGAGAGAGTGCCAGTAGGCACTCTCCCACAAATTGCTGGAAGGCAAACACATCTGACCAGACTGCTAGAACTCTCCCATTCAGCCCTGATCGCTGTTATCAACCCTGTGCGTATTTAGTATTAGATAAGAAGTACTTGTCTCACAGCTCGCCGTCATCTCAGCATAGCATATACCATGTCAGCCAATTCCATATTGGACACGCGCACTCGTAAACTCATAATATTTAGAAGGCAATGCTCAAAACAGACTAGTAAATGAAGAGATTTGCATTGCTGCATGTTGGATTTGGAATAAGTATGATGGAGCTACTATGTAGTGAATACAATGGCACACAGAACGTCGGTTGGTCGTAACATCAAGGGACGATTTCTGCAGAGGTCACCAGGACTGTCCCCAAATATATATTCCATATTGTGGTAACGTTGAATATAGGATGTATTTTAGTTTTGTGGGGAATCGGTCCTCTTGATAAGGAATACGGTCGTGTGTGAGGCGAGTAGGTTAGCCCCTGTGAAAAACTCCTTGATCTTACCCATGAAAGGTAACCGAAATTGGGCAAGATCAAGAATGCAAAGGCCCCCAAGTCGCTCTTCCGATGTGCACTGTGCCATTGCTTAATAGAGTAAGTTTAATTCATTTGGGAATTTGACTGGATTCGTCATTGGTAAGGCAGGTGGGTGGATAAAGGGGAGACCGTATTCTATGGGCAGTATTATATGGGCAGCCCGTATATAATATGAGGGTATGGTAATTCATCAAATTATTTCTGAGCTGAACTGTTATTGATAATTCACAAATTCGGATTGATTTTTCCACCCTTTCTCAGTCGAAATGGTCATGCCTCATCTCAGATTGTGTATTATGTAGGAGACTTCATGACATTAAACATTAAAGTTATTTTAGGATGTTCGCTTTTGCTAATTAGTTTATTTTAGATAATTTTGAGAGTTTAACAACTTCGAATTTATATTCATAATAATAGCCATAGTAAAAATAAGCAAAAAAAGAAGGGAAGAAAACAATCGCTATTCTCAAGGCAGGGCTGTGTCATCCCGTCGAAACAAGCTCACTGAGCTCGCTTCAACGAGTGGACACAGCCCCGCCATAAGAATGAATACATTCGGATGTCATACAGTTTAAAGTTATTTTCGGATATTCGCCTTCGCTGATTAGTGTATTTCAGGTAGTTTTTTGACAGTCAAACAGCTTCGTGTTTGTATTAATAATAATAGCGGTGGTAAAAATAAACAGAAGAGAAGGGAAGAGAACAGTTGCCATTTTCAAGGCGTGGTTGAGTCATCCCGTCGAAACGAGCCCGCCTCAGCGAGTGGACATAACCCGGCTATGAGAATGAATACATTCAAATGAAGGACTGGGAAAACATATTCTATTGAAATATTACAAGTAGCATTGACATTTATGTTTATATAAGAGGGTGGGAGCTAATACAATCTATTAAATAGAAATCTAGGACTTTGTAGGGGGTGAAGGGACCCAGGATAAAGAGGTATCGGAGAGAGAATCATGGGGGATCAAAATCGAAATCGATAGTGGCTGGGAGAGGGGGGTGGGAGGTCAGCGAAAGGTGGTACTGAGCCGGCTTGCGTGAAAAGGAGAGCCATGTGTTATTGTTATTGTGTAGGTAAGTGATTGACGTGGGGTGTTGATTGGATAATCTCGTCAATGTCATCAAAGATTTCAAATTTAAGCAGTCTGTCTCGAGCCACATCTCTTCCCCAAATATGCCCGTTTGCATACCAGGAAGATCTGATGCCTTCATTTTGTCGTAGCCTGTACAAAAGTTCGCCGTTCAGCTTGGTAAGATCATTTATAAAGTTAATGCCCTTGGTTTTGAATAGTTTCCTTGATCTTATTACAGAGTCCCGAGTCGCGCGTTTATTGAATTTTACAATCACAGGTCTAATGGCATCTCGTCTAGATGGAATCCTGTGTATTGCGAGAAGGTCACAACTGTTAACGTTCAGTTTTGCAGTTTGATTAACAAGGTCAATGAACATTTTTTCCAAATTTTCCCCGTTTTCTTCTTTCATTCCCAAGATTTTGATATTATTTTTACGGCTATACTGCTCGTTTTGGTTTGCTAATTTTGTGTTCATTTTTGTTTCGTAATTTACATTTTCCAATTGCCTAGATAGTTCACATATAGTTGTTTTATTTTTGTCGACTTCATTCATCAAATACGAATTTTCATCTTCAGCAATAGCAATTCTATTTTCTAGATCACCTACCCTCTTGTCGATAACTGCATGTATAGATGACATGAGTTCAGTCTTAAATTTATTTAAGGATGATGTGATCATGTTGTTTATGTCGGTTTGCAGTTCGTCCCTAGTTGGCAGTTTTCCTAGGCTAATCTCGATAGAGTTAATTTTGTTCTCTATTGAACGTGAGCTCACTAGCCCCAACAGATCTTCCGTGTCCGTACCACTGTCACTTGATATGCACGCCCTCTTTCTCTGCTGTTTCTCTTTGTCGTTGCGGCTGGAACCCCTTTGACCCCCCAGCTCGCTTACAGACTCCAGTGGCGAATCCTCCATTATATCTTTATTGATTTCAGTGTTTGATGCCATATTCTACTCATAAACAATAGACAGCACTTGAGTCAAACAATTTTTGTGTGAATGAATGGCCGTTACAGGTGAGTAATAAATGAATGATGAATGAAATCAAATGATTCACAGTACAGTTCTCATCAAATTATATAGGCAGATGAATAGTTATTGTTTTTATTTAAGGCAACAAGCAATATAAAAATCCTCAAATAGTTGGTGCTATTTCAATTCCTCAACTTTTATCACAGTACAACATTAAGAATGTGACGAATGCGAGAAATGCTAAAATATATTCGAAAATCAAATTGTTTTAACGGATCAATATGTTATTTTGACTCAGATCTCATTGTATGCTACTATGTTTAGTGGACCCAGGTGGTCGATCAAAATTTTATTTGTTAATACCTGGTTGATGGACTGATCATGATTCATTTAGAAATTATGAAGATGAGATCAGTAGATTGAGCAGAATCAGTCACTGATAATTGGATGGGTTTTTTTATCCCCCCGAAAAAAAATTTCGGGGGATATAGTCGTCACGCGTTTTTTTTGTCCGTCCGTCCATCCGTCCGTAAGTCCGTCCGTCCATTTACATTTCGTTTCCGGATGATAACTTCCCTTGAAATAGTTTGATTGTAACCAAACTTGATATGTGGCTTAAACATATAAAAATACAGGTCAAGTTCGAACCCGGGTTCATCCTGATTAATATTACCAGAGTTATGCCCCTTTTTAATTTAGAAAATCTTATGATTTTTGGTTTCCGGATGGACCACACTTTTTTCGGGGGGATCAGCTGCCCCGTGGATGTGGCAGCCCTCTAGTTTTACTCATCAAAGGTTGTTGTTACAATGGTTGCTATAAACAAAGCCCCGTAACAATGTTTATGCCATAGTAAGCAAAGACAGTAGATGTCCATCAAAGACCAGTGACTCCCATTGATAGAAAAGTATTCAAAAATGATTATATGTGTATCTCCATGCTTTCCAGTTTAGACTGTCATGTAGGCTGATGTAAATCTTTGTCGAGCTCAAGAACTCCAGATTTAGAGGGTACACACTAACTAGCAGTAGATGTAATGAAATTTGGGTGTATGTCCCTAAAATTTGGTTGTAAAAAAATATTTTATTTGCAGGTAGGGGGTGGTGGTTCCTAAATTTGGGCAGCTGCCAAAACTGGCATCCCTTCCTGCACATTTAATTTACGATTCCCCCTCCCCCTTCCAATTTAATATATAGCAGTTTGGTGATAATATTATGAATGGGATTGTGAAGTTATTTTCAAGTATTCAAGAGTTATTGCCCTTTTCGGACAATAGAATTTCTTATCTAAATTTAATACATAGCTTTTTAGGTATAATATTACAAATGGGATTGCAAACCAACTATGTTCAAGTGTTTCATCCAAGAGTTATTGCCCTTGTTGTGCTTAGGATGTCCTATCATTTCTCACATTACCATTTCTTGTCATCACATTTCAAAGAAAACCATTCAAGATTTATTTCTAAATTTAATAGTGTTTTGGTGATAATATTATGCATGGGATTGTGATCAGCTATGTTCAAGTATTTCTTCAAGAGTTATTACCCCAGCTGAACATAGAATATCTTGTCAACACATTACTATTTCTTATTTATCATATTTGAAAGAAAACCATCTCAAGGGTTTGTTTTCTAAATTTAGTATATACACAGAAGGGCACACGCATGTGAATGGGTTAATCAATATGGCATGAGTGCCAGGGCAGAAGGGTGAAGCGAGAGGCCACAGGCCTCTAGTTCTACCCTTCCATGATGGCACAAGTGCCCTATTGATTAACCCATTCACATGCGCATGTCATTCTGTATTTATTACATGGCTTCCTGTTTATAAAAACAATTATTAGAAGGACATTCCGCAATTCATTTGACAGCTATCAACAAAGAGAACACATTTTATCACCAACAAAATTTGCGATGGGAACCTGTGTTACTATTTCGTACCCTGAGTTCCAATGTGTTCTATGTGCCTACTGGCACATAGAACACATTGGAACTCCGGTGACAATTTTCAGCTGTCGCTAGTGATTCAAATTGTAATTGTGTTGCATGATTTGTAGAAAATTCCAGTGAAATTTCGCTTCTTTTAAAAATAGTCTGTCAACGATTTCTGTTCTGCACATATGACCGGAACAGATTTTCATTTTCCGCATAGTTTAGTGTTGCTGTAGATGGGGATTGCATGGTAGAGGCATGTAGTAAATAGCTTTTTGATGACAATATCATGATAGGGATTGCTAACCAGCTATGTTCGCACATTTCTTTGAGAGTTATTACCTGTGTTAGACTTTGGTGGTTGGGGATTGGCCATCCCATGCGCTTTCACTTGTTGTGAATATTGCTGGTTACTATGGACATTTGCAGGGTAAAGGGTTAAAAGCAAGTGAAATATTTCAGCTCATATACCTCAAGGTTCAACCTTTAGCTGAAATTTTGCATGTGCAGTTTATTTCTTTTTTGTATGTTTCATATTTTCATAGAAGTGATGTGCCAATCTTCATATAAATAAAAAATAAAACATTTATTGCTATAAAAAAATAGCGAGAAGCGCATGTTGATTATACTAGCATCTACATGTTTTTATACTCCGAAAAAATTTTGAGAGTGGTTGTGGTGGAGAGGAGGGGGAATGTAGTAGCCATTTTGTCCATCTGTTCTTCTGTCCTTTCATCGATCCTTTAGTCCCTCCCTCCATTTAAATTTTTTCCGGTCCATGAAAATTTATTCAATTTTTCAATGGACCAATCTTGTTCATACTTCGCACTCTGTGTGGGAACCCTGAAAAGTGAAGAAGTGCTTGTTTTACTGGTAAAATAGAATGTGGTCACCAATTCCCGGGGGAGGGGAAGTCCTCTAAAATGGGCAACATGGGTATAAACAATCTGCCAGACTTTACTTTCATCTTCATGTTGTGGTCATGATTAGCCATTGTGAAGAAGTATGTGACCTTACAATAAATAAATAATGAATATTACTTTACACATCACTCAAGTTATCACCTTGAGCCATGGTCATAGCTTCAAGGTCCAGGTTACAAACCTGGCCACCCTTCATATAAATATATAAATTATTGCAATAAAAAAAAATCTGTGAATCTCATGTCGGTTATACTAACATCCACATGTTTTTATGCTTTCCATAATTTCTGCACAGGGAATATAACAGGCACTTTGTCCATCTGTCTTTCTTCCCATCCATCCATCCTTCCATTCCCATGGGAACCTTGGGTAGTGAAGCAGTGCTTGTTTACTGTGCTAAACAGTTCCTGTTTTATTGGTAAAATAGGACCCAGTCGCCAATGCTTGGGGTGGAAGCCCTAAAAATGGGCAACATTGGTATAAACAATTCACTAAACTTGACTTTATCTCTATGTTGTGGTCTTGATTTGCCATTGTGTAGAAATATGTGACCATAAACACCAATAAATAAATAAATAAATGAATAAATAAATAAATAAATCCATCCATCCATCCATCCACCTCTTTATCCACCCATCCATCTGTTTTGCCATCCATCCATTGGTCCCTCCCTCCATTCTAATTTTGTTTAGTTCATAAAAAATGTTCAATGGACCAATCTTAATTATACTTCACACAATAATTTCTTATCAAGGGTGTGGCATGACCTTGACCCAAGGTCATGGTCATAGACTGTTCATTTGTTAACTCACCTGACTGCAAGTCAGTGTGAGCTATTGCCATCACTTGGCATCCACCGTCTGTCGTCTGTCGTCCATTAACTTTTGCAAACTTGGCTTCTTCTTCACAGCCATTCAACCAAATTCAAACATATATTGCATAAACCATCCCTGTAGTATTTCTTTCGGTTGTTGTTTTTTAATACTTCACAGAACAGAGCTTGCTAGAAAGCTTTCCTAGGACCAGTAGAAATGAATGGCCAAAAACAGTTTCCTTTGGTTGTGTCATAGCAAATCAAAAAATTGCTCTTGCTACTGATCACTTACTGATACACTCATCTCTTTTGACAATTTGAGCCAGGTGAGCATTTTAGGCTCACTTGAGCCTTTGGTTTTGTTCCTCTATTCTAACTTTGTCTGGTTTATAAAAATTATTCAATGGTCTAATATAAGTTATCTCCGCCAACATGTATGGTATATTGAGATTTGATACCTGGATGTCAGCTTTTAAAAAACTGAGCCGTAGGCGAGGTGTTTGAATGAGACAGCCAGTTATTAAATCTCCATATACCATACGTGTTGGCGGAGAAAACGTTTTTGTCCCGTTTGAAACATAATACAAACAAAGTGGAAATAAATTTGTGGACGCATTTCTCAGCTCCACAATCACTTGGCCCAAATTAGTGATAATTATTTTGTTTTTATAATTGCAGAAGACAACAGATAGAGTTACTTCCCTTGGGTCATTAAGGAAACCAGTAAACAGTACTTTGTTGACATATCGTCCCCTGAGTTCCAATGTAGACACATAGAACACATTGGTACTCATGGGCCGAATTATTTGCTCTTATTTTTTTTTTTATGATTGAATTGTCAGAAATCTGATGATATTTGTGACTATTTTCAGATTTTTTGGTTTGATTTTTATGTGTACCCATACTATTGTATGGTACACATAATGCCGGCATCCGGGGTGGCCATCCGTTGTTCGTCCATCCTTTGTCCGTCTGTCTGTCTGTCCGTCCGGCGTCCGTATCCATTTCTTTGTCATTCGATAACTTGAAAAATATTGCTTGATTGTCAAGTTACTTTATATTTGTGTTCAGGTTACTGATGTGCCAAGCTGTATAGTTTTTGGTGTAAATCTGATAATTTGATCCTGAGATATTAACCCTTTATCCATCAAATTGAAAATTCCTCCAATCCCTTTGGCATTCGATAACTTGAAAAATATTGCTTGGATTGTCTAGTTACTTTATATTTGTGTTCAGGTTACTGATGTGCCAAGCTGTATAGTTTTTGGTGTAAATCTGTTATTTTGATCCTGAGATATTAACCCTTTATCCTTCAAATTGAAAATTCCTCCAATCCCTTTGGCATTCGATAACTTGAAAAATATTGCTTGGATTGTCAAGTTACTTTATATTTGTGTTCAGGTTACTGATGAGCCGAGCTGTATAGTTTTGGGGGTAAATCTGATAATTTAATCCTGAGATATTAACCCTTCATCCTTCAAATTGAAAATTCCTCCAATCCCTTTGGCATTCGATAACTTGAAAAATATTGCTTGGATTGTCTAGTTACTTTATATTTGTGTTAAGGTTACTGATGTGCCGAGCTGCATAGTTTTTGGTGTAAATCTGTTATTTTGATCCTGAGATATTAACCCTTTATCCTTCAAATTGAAAATTCCTCCAATCCCTTTGGCATTCGATAACTTGAAAAATATTGCTTGGATTGGCAAGTTACTTTATATTTGTGTTCAGGTTACTGATGAGCCGAGCTGTATAGTTTTGGGGGTAAATCTGATAATTTAATCCTGAGATATTAACCCTTTATCCTTCAAATTGAAAATTCCTCCAATCCCTTTGGCATTCAATAACTTGAAAAATATTGCTTGGATTGTCAAGTTACTTATATTTGTGTTCAGGTTACTGATGTGCTGAGCTGTATAGTTTTTGGTGTAAATCTGATAATTTGATCCTGAGATATTAACCCTTTATCCTTCAAATTGAAAATTCCTCCAATCCCTTTGGCATGAGATAACTCAAAAAATATCAATCCGATTGTCATGTTACTTTATATATTTATTCAGGTTACTGTTGTGCTGTGCTGTATAGTTTTTTTATGTAAATCTAATAATTTGATCAGGAGATATTAACCCTTTATCCATCAAATTAGACACTCCTCCAATCCATTTCTATATGTAACCATACCATGTATGGTGTACATAATGTCGGCATCCATGGTGGCCCTCTGTCATACAGCTTTCTACTAGGTGTGCGTATGGGTACACATCTGACAATATCATCGGCCTATTTTTATATCGAGGTGAGCAAAAGCAGAAAGCTTTTATTTAAACCATATACCCCCAATGTTTTGCGTGTGCTTATACCCTGGATGTTGCACGCTCACATATACCTTGGATGTTGGGTGCACCCTTTGCCATGGCTATTTGTCCAAGACATTCTGACCAAAAGTCAGAATTTATCGGGATATAGGGACAAGAACATTTGTGTGTTCTAACTTTATCGATCAAACAGGTTTTCCTAACACCAACCTACTCCACCCCCTCCGTACGTCGCCAACAATGTGAAAAAATAGGAAATGTCGCTTTTCAAGGCCGGACCGCGCCTGTTTAACCTATCCAAACCTGGCACCACCACTTGTCAGCAGCACGAGCCTGTTAACCCTGATCACTGCTTCTCCGAATCACTTACCTCTCTGTCTTTTTTTCCACGTATTTAAAGCCTATGCCACTGCAGAAGGGAGGTAAACAAGTGACCTATTTCTCGGATCCCTGCTCCTACTCCCTATCTCTTTCCTCTCTTTCTCACACCATTTTTTTTTTCTTCTCTCTATGTGTGTGTGTTCATGTGTGTGTGTGTGTGTGTGTGCGTGCATGCGTGCGTGCGTGCGTGCGTGCGTGCATGCGTGCGTGCATGCATGCGTGTGTGCATGCATGTGTGTCTGTGTGTGTGTGTCTGCGTGTGTCTGCGTGTGTGTGCCTGTGTGTCTGTGTGCACGTCTGCGCATGTGAGTGAATGCGCACCCTTGTAAAATAAATATTTATATGTATCCATTCAACTGGTTTAGGCAAATGCTACAAGTACAATGTGTTTGCCACGCTACATAACTTCTTTTGTGATAAAACCTGTGCCACGGAAACAGCCTAGTATAAGCTACACAGCTTGTTGCTGAATCCGTTTCCATCATCCAAACTCATCTGTATCAATTGTACCTATGTTTTCATTACTTGCTGTTGGAAATAAGTACTGTTTAAACTAAACTAACTTTATCTGGTCCAGAAAAATTTATTCAATGTGCAAATCTTGTTCATATTTCACATAATGGTTGCACATGACTTGATGGGTGTCTGTGTGATGAATTTTGAGTCCAATGTCCCAACTTCAAGGTCATGGTTACAGACCATTCATCCATTCTGACGTTGCCTCTTCATAAAAAATGAGTCGGAGGGTAGTTTTTGTTATTTTGTGCTTGTACACAATCTATTTTCCTGAAATTTTGGCAGCTATATTTGTTTGGTTGAATTTTTCTCCATTCTATTACAAACTACCACTGTTGTGCCTTGTCTTTTGGACTTATATTCGGAGAGCATTCATCAGCTCTACTGATATTTTCTTGTTTTTTTTTCCATTCCCACCCAGGTCATAGGCTTGAAACAGAAAACGTGAAAGTGCCAATATCCAGGGCCATAACTGCCCTCCTTAATTAGACCCAGGAGGGCTATTTTTGACCTGCATTAATGGAACTGAGGAGGGCTACTGACGGAAATTTTAGCATTAGTAGAAATAGTATCATTTCATTCACGTGTGTATAACTTTCACCCTGAATTACATAATAATTCTTCTATTATATATGTATGCATACTGGCATCATAACATTTTTAGTATCAAATTTAAATGTCAGATTATTATACATTAAAATATTAGCAACATTGAATTTCAATGAAACGTTGAGTATTTAACCCTTTACCTAACATGAAAGCAGACGACACTTGCAAACAAATTCTTGAATAACTAATTTTTTTCATTTTTATTCTCAAAAACATAGGTTATGTCCCCTCATTGGAACGAGCTCGACGAGCTTGTTCCAACGAAGGGTCATAACCTATGTTTTGGGGACAAAAAATGAAAAAATAATGAAAATTAATTGGCAACTTTTTAGAATAGTGCTAGCCGTTTTTCCATTACGTTGGGTAAAGGGTTAACTTGATTTCCCTTTATAGCAATGACAACCATTGTTTACATTATACACATGTCGTCTGCAAACGCACAGAAAATGGATGATATAACTGAGTAAAACTGGGAACATGTTATAGTCTATATCAAATAAGCTTGCATTTACTCTACTGTACAGTATTACTCTCTCTGATCGCACATTATATTAATTTGTAACCTCGTTTTTCTCTCCGCTGAAACAATAGCATGACCCCATTCTGTCATCAGCTCAGTATATGTGAGGCAGTTGCTTATAGCCTGCACAATTTGTCATTCAGGTTGGCAATATCGGGCAAGGGTGTTTGCCATTCTCAGAATGACAGGCCTGAATATCTGTGTATCCATGTGCACCTCTATCCATCATGGTGACTGAATTGGAGGTTTCTGTGGAATATTGGCTGTCTGAAATGCCATTTTTTTGCTTCTTGATGGGTGCCTCAGAATATTATGAACTGTAGGGAGCTAAATTCCAACTTTGACAAACTTTTACTGCCACAGAACAGTTGCCCTGACATGCAATCTCTGAGTAAACTAAAAGTTACATTCAATGTACTTTGCAGTTACTTCTAAAATGTTAAAATATGCAAAGTCGCAGCATGTAGACAGTCATTGTGTATTAACCCTTATCTAATGCAGATGATATCAAAATTCGTTATATTAAACATGGCTCAAAATAATTATTTTTCCAGTGCAGGTCAAAATGTCCTGCCCCTAGTGGTTGGTACAGGTCATTTTCAGCATATTGCTTTACACATTGTGAATTGACATATCGTGAGTGCTAAATTAAGAAATGACTTGTTAATTCACAATGGAATTTAACCCTTTGAACACAAGAGGCCACTTTACCCACCCAGGGACATGGTATGCCATATTTGCATTAAGTGGGATGCCTGCTAATTTAAAGGTGGGTAAGACCAATCAAAATTTTCGACATCCAGCCCTATGGCTACACATTGAAAATATTAATTGGTCTTGGATCCCAAAGTAATGAATATGGACTCTTCTAATTTCTGCATTTCAACTGACATGGAAGATACCGCTTGTGTTCAAAGGATTAGGTTTATACCAAATTATCAGTGTTTTTTAACTGGTAGAGTGCTAAATTATTTTTGGTCCTTAAAATTTGTTTGTGCATCTTTGCCTTATAACAATTTATGGGAGAGTGCCAGTGGGCACTCTCCCATAAATTGTAACAAGGCAAATCTCAACAGATAAAATAATATAATTTCAAAGACAATATGAAGCACATCCACAGAATATGAAGCCTTTAAATTGCGGGTACCGGCACTTCAGAATAAAGCCCAAATATGGGCTTCCAGCACTCTACCAGTTAAACTCGGATTCTAAAAATGAGCAGAATTTTGCATCTTTCAAAATGTCCTATGGATTTCAAAGTGTGTAGGTCAAAGTAAGCTTGGTGACGGTCATTGTCCTTGTCCCACCAATTATTTCAACCCTTGATATTAAATATTTTTTCAAATTTTTACCAAAAATTTCAACAAAATCATATGTTACCCCTCATTGGAATGAGCTTATTTTTTTAAATGCTATTACATCGGCAGATGAAGTCGGTTTGTTAGGCAAAGGGTTAAACATGTATAAAAATATCTGGGCCTTTGGCCTAATCCACTTCTTATGACTCCCCGTGGGAACCCCGGGAAGTAAGCAGCACTTGTTTACTGCGGTACACCAGTTCCGCTTTACTAGTAAAATAGGACCCAGTCACCAATGCTTGGGGTGAAAGTCCTCTAAAATGGGCAACATGTTGATCAACGATTGACTATCCTTGTCTTCATCGCCATGTTGTGTCACGATTAGCCATTGTGCATAAATATGTGACGTTAACCACCAACAAACAAACAAACTTCTTATGACATTGGACAAAATGCATAAAAAAACTCTCCAAATTATGTTGTGCCCATTAATTTTGGAACATGGTGGTAATGTGGGGATATCGTCATCACTGTGAATTTGGTGGAATTTGAATTGAATGCATATATAAATGGGGAACTTGTATCATGCAGAAATTTGTTTTCTTACAGGCATTGGGATTGAATAAGTTTTCTATAGTGGGCTGGAGTGATGGAGGTATATGTGGTACAATTATAGCTGGCAGGTATCCAGAGTTAATGAATAAACTGGTGATATTTGGAAGTAATGCTTATGTTGCAGATAATGATGTAAAAATGGCCAAAGGTGAGCTATTAACAAACTACTTGATATTGGTTTTGTAGCCCATCCTAGGAGCAATGCAACTAACAACTAACCCCAGCCAGTATTGCCTCAAATATCTTTCTCAATTGAGCAGTTAATATGCATTCCATAGGATACAGCATGAAAATTGTTGCTATCAGAAAAGAAAACCTCCCAGGTGGAAAAAAAAATGAAAACATGTTTACAGAACTGTTTTCACAAAAGTGGTTATTTTCTCATTCAGATCAGGATATGGTCGTGGCAAACTTTCATCCATGGATCGAAATTTGGTAAATAACATAATGCGAAATTCGAACCGAATAAAAAAAATATCACCCTTGATTCATGTTTGTCGCTTCTCTTTTTTTTCAACGAGAAGGTTGTGATGTTGATAGGCTTATTCCAATGAGAGTTCACATGATATGGATTTGGAACAAACTTAAATTGTTTTCCTTTTGTTTTTAGCTCAGCTTGAGCTAATCTAATCGCTCTCTGTCCTGCGTGCATCATGCGTCAACACCATGTTTTGGTCTTCTCCTCCAAAACCACCAGGCCAATTCAAGTGAAAGTTTGTGTGAGTGATGGTCGGGGGCATTGCATTTTTGTTCACTCAACATGTCCAGCCCCATAGGGACGGGGTGGGGGAAAATGCTCCAAGATATTTTTAAAATCTTCTCATGAACCAGTGGGTACAATGACTTGATATTTGTTATGGAGCTTCGTTTTGAGGTGTACAATCAAGTTTGTTCAAACGAAGTTCGTGAAGCAATATTTGGCTTTGTAATGGGAGGAGTAAGATTTTTGCACCACCCAAAATTTCTATTTTCTGAACCGATGGTCCAATTTGAACCAAATTTGGTGTGTGGTATTATTGGGTTATAAGTATTGTATGCCCCCAAAAATATTCCTGCATCCCCATGGGAACCCCAGGAGCTAAAAATAGAAATACTTTCAGTTGCTCATATTTCCTAAACCCCACAGAACAGAGAACTGTCATTTGGTATGAAGCATCCTTAGGACCAGTAGAATTAAATGGTCAAAAAATAATTGCCATCGGTTATGTTAGGGTGTTCTGGAGTGGGGCATCGAAAATTGCTGAGTCAGTATATTTGCCAAAATTTTAAAAATTCTTTCTCCAGAACCAATAGTCAGAATCTTTTGATATTTGGTATACAACATCTATAAATGGATCAGATACAAGATCATTAAAATGAAGCCCATTGGTTCATATTTGGGCTCAATACAGGAGCCCAAATTTTTAACTTAGGGCAATATGGGGAATATTTTTAAAAAATCTTCTTCAGAACAACCAGTCAGAATCTTTTAATGTTTGGTATACATCATTGTTATGAGGGTCAGATTCTAGATTGTTCAAGCAAAGTCCCTAGGTTAATATTTGGGCTTTCTATTTTGAAGTCCAAATTTTAACTTAGTGCAATATGGGGGATAATTTTAAAAATTCTTCTTCAGATCCACCAGTCGGAATGCTTTCACATTTGGTACACAACATCTCTAGGGGGGGGGGGGGGGGGGGGGGGGGGTGGGGTGGGGGGGCTCAGATTCAAGTTTGTTCAAATCAGGTCCCTAGGTATATATTTGGGATCACTATGGTAGCCCAAATTTGAACTTGGTGCAATATAATGAAATTTCTTTAAAAATCTTCTTCAGATCCACCTGTCGGAATGCCTTCACATTTGGTACACAGCATCTCTAGGGGGTTCAGATTCGCATTTGCTCAATTCGACTGCCTGGGTTAATATTTGGGCTCCATATGGGAACCTGAAATTTAACTTAGTACAATATGAGGGAATTTCTTCAAAAATCTTCTTCAAATTCTGCTGTCAGAATTCTTTCATATTTGGTTTACATCTTTAGGGAAGTCAGATTCATGTTTTTTCAAATTGGTTCCCAGGGTTAATATTTGGGGTCCCTCTGGTAGCCCGAATTTTATCTTATTGCAATATGAGGAAATTTCTTTAAAAATGTAGCTGAAGAATTAGAAATTTTGTATTCAGTACCCTCTAGAGGTGTGTAACTAAGATTAATCCACATAGGTTGTATCATGGGGAGCTCCACATTTTACATTATGATCAACTGAAGAAAAGGAATGATGCTTGGACAATTTCTTATCAACCTACCTACAATTGTTTACTACAGGCTTGCACTACAGTGGAAGTCCCTAACTCGGAAAATATACTCTCTATTTTGGTCTTTCCCAAGCAGTTTGGGAAAGAAAGGTGGTGCAAAAGCACCAAGAAAAAATAAGCCAAAACTGGGTTGAGTGCAACCGGCGCAGACCCAGTAAGGGATGCTCTCTTCCAAGTACAACTCCACGACTTCCGTTGCCAGTGTGCATATGCGTCGCTAATGACTCTTTTTTTCGTCCGCCATGTGATGAGACGTTCTTCTGCACTCATATCAGTGTTCATCCTGCTCGTTGATTCTTGTCTCCTGCATCAAGTTAGATCCAATTATCCTTTTTATCAGGAACTGTTTTATTTATATTCTCTATACAATTATTCTCCATAATGTATTATATGTTCTTTATCCGAGTCGCGCGCGATTTTCGTGAGCCATGCGGTTTCGGACTTAATTTGTCACAGTTATTGTAAATGTTAAAATTGTTCATTTTGTTAATTGTGTTAGAGTTAGGTGTCAGCGGGATACCTTTTCTACAGATTCTCTTCTCTCCTTTGAGAGTGGTCCTTCTGTTGTTTGGTTCCCGGCCGACTGCCTGGGGTCTATTTTTCTGTCACCTTTCTCTTTTCTTTGGGGGTGTTCTTCCGTTTTCTTCTGAATTCACCTTCTCTGCTTCTCTCACTTCTATCATGCCCAGGACTATTCCTTGCGGGCAATGTTTGCTTCCTAAGCATGTGGACGATTCGCATGCTTCATGCTCCTCTTGTAATGGGTGTTCGGCCGATCGACCCTGTGGTCTCTGTGGATCGTGGTCATCCACTTTCTGGGCGTCCGTGAACCGTGTTGTGCATTCTCGTGGCTGTACCTCCCGCTCCCGCGGGAAAGGGGAACACTGTCGTTCGGGGGCTCCCGAAGCGACCATGTCTGGTGAGAGTTATTCCTCCTCCATGGGGGATGTGAAGTCTATTCCTGTAGTGGATACTGCAGGAGCCGTTGAGTTGTCTTGTGAAGAGGTTCCTGGTTCCGGGACTGCGATCCCCCTCCAGTCAACATCTGAGGCTGTCACTAGGGTTGTGACGCCTCCTTCGGAGCCGAACAGGGGTGCTCTCTCCACAATTCCACCAACCTCAACGACTCCTGACGTATCTACTATTACTGCTGGTCCGTCTGCTACATCATTGGTTTCAGCTGGCCTCGGCTTATCCCTACAGGGGACTGCAGGGATGTCTGGTAGTGTAGACGTGGGATATCGGCCTCAGCCTTCCCTGGCTTCAACTCGGTGAAGTTGGAAGGGGCTGGCGGCCGAACCCTCTACTATGGTCTCTGCGCCGTCGAGCACCACAGTTTTGTCATTGGATTCGGATGTTCATAACTTCATAGTGGGGACACTATGAACTCCATGGCGTTTCCGTCCACTAATTCTGGTCACATGGCCAGTTTGGAGGGACCAACGTCTTTTGTGCAGCCTCGACCTTCTGCCCCGCAGAGGTCCGCGGCGACTCTGCCTTCAGATGTTTCGGCTGCCGCCCGTCGCCCCACTTCGGGTGTTTTGGAGGATCGTGACCCTTCGCTGGTTAAGAGGGTCAGAGGTGAAGCCACTTTGCCGGTTCGTCCCCATGTCGAACCGGCCGGTATGGGCAGTGAGCTTAGGGAGGCCCTCTCCTTACTCAGGTTCTGACCAAGAGCCTTCCTGTTGCTTCCAGCGAGACAGCGAGTGGTTTCCAGGCGCCCATTATTGCGCCACCTCCCGGGATTGGAAACAGGCCGCTTTCTGATCCCCCTGGTGTTCCTACACCATGGGAGGCATTAACTGGTTTGCCCACGATGGGCTACGTGTCTTCCGACTCAGGGGAGGAGTCAGACATGCTTGATGTCGAGAGCCAGCAGTCTTCTGATTTGGGGGCAGCTCTTGACTTTGTGTTTGGGTTCCTTCTGGATCTCAAACCATCAAACCAGCCGACAGTGTCAGCCAGGCCGCGATCATCGGTCACGCACCTACAGCCTGTGGAGCAACCTGCTTCTGGGCGTCTTCGACCGTGCCAGTCGGTACAGGTGAAGTATTTTCAGCTTTGGACTCTCAGCTGATTTCCAAGGCCATGAAGGCTCTGTTCTTCACTAGGGTTGACACCTTTTTGCCTCCGGTGCATTATCGTTCCTATGATTTTGCTAATCCGTCAGTCTGCCAGACTTTGACGATTTTGGATCCGGACACAAATTCCCTCGGGCTTTCCAAGTCCAAGTCTGCCGTCATTCCTATGACGACTCTGCCTCCAGATAAGTTTGACGATGTACAGGCTCCTTTGCATGTGCTGTCCAAGGTGCCCATGCATCTTACTCTCACGCATGCCTGTAACACGGCTAATTTGGAACTAGTTCGAAGGGACTCTGTGCTGGACACAGGCCGTTCCCTTCCTGAGGAGCAGCGCTGCTCTTCGATCTACTTCTTTGGCAGGTCCGCAACTGTTCCATGGTTCCGTGTCGACGGTCCGGGATGACGTCCTACGTCATTCCAAAGATCAGCTGATGTTTTGTCAGCTTGATCAGCCTTCTAGGGGAGGCAGGGGCCATTCCAAGCCTAACAAGTACCCTTCTGCTTCCTCTGCGAAGCAAAGGGCTGATCCTTCTGCCACTGCTTTTACTTCTTACTCACGAGGTAAGGGTAAGCGTCGGCAGGCTAGAGGGAAGTCTCAGGATTCTTCATACAGTAGAGGAGGTGGTTTCTCCTCTCGTGGGCCTCGTCGGGGCTCGAAATGAAGCTCCTCACCTCGATTCGTCCCAGGTTGGAGGAAGGATAGCAGAGTTCGCAGACCGTTGGACCACCATCACATCCGATCCTTGGATTTTAGATGTTGTTCGGTCCGGGCTGCAAATATCCTTCCGGAGACACCCCACTCTGTCCAGAGTGCCTCTTCCAACCACGGTTCCTTCAGACGTTTTACGTCGGGAACTTTTGTCCACGGAGATAGACAATCTCCTGGCAAAGGGGGCAATCGAGGTCATCAAGAACATTCAGTCAGTGGGGTTTTATTCCCGCCTGTTCTTGGTGCCGAAGAAGGACGACCGACTCCGACCGGTTATCGATCTGAGTATCCTGGACCAGTCTATCATTGCTCCCAAGTTCAGCAGGGAGACTTTCATGTCGGTCCACCGTTTCATTCACCAGGGAGATTTCGCTTCCAGCATCGACATGCGAGACGCTTACTTTCACGTTCCGATTCATGGAAGTATCTCAGGTTCGCTTTTCTGGGGCGAGTTTACCAGTTGAAGGCCATGCCTTTCGGCCTCAACCTGTCTCCTTGGGCCTTCACCAGACTGATGTCGCATGTGATTGGCTTTCCATCGCACACAGTCCAGGGTGACTACTTCGGCATATCTGGACGAAATCCTCCAGAGGCATTCCAATGCTGCCTTACTGGAGTTGGCTGTCGCCACTCTATTGAGCTTGCTTCCGCTCTCAATTCAATACGGTGCCGGTTCCCCAGGCAAGGGCTGTGATTCTCTCAGCTTTTGCTCTGACTCTGTCCCAGTCCACATCCGTGACGGCACGGAGTTTTCTCCAGCTGCTCGTTCTCTGCAGTTCGGTGACGGATCTCATTCCTCTAGGTCGGCTGCATGTCAGTCCTCTCCAACACTTTCTGCTGAGTCGTTGGAGGCTGAATGTCGATTCTCTGGATCTGGTGCTTCAGTTACCAGAATCTCTTTATCCTCACCTTCTCCCCTGGACGGATGTTCAGTGGCTTACGCAGGGTATTCCGTTGGACTTACCCACGTCCGATCGCGTTCTGACGGCAGATGCCAGCGATCTCGGATGGGGTGTAACATTGGATCCTCTAGGTCTTTCCCTTCACGGGATGTGGGACCAGGATCAGGCAGCTCTCTTGCTCTTCTTCTGAGTTTCAGGCAGTGGATCCCTCACCTGTCGAATCGCCAGGTCCTTCTGTTGTCCGACAATTCGACAGTGGTTGCTTACATTCGGAACCAGGGCGGCACGCACTTGGTTCCAATGTACGAATTGGCTCAGGATCTTCTACTGCTCGCTCAGGATGTCAACGCCAGGGTGGTTGTTTGTCACATTCCCGGTCGTCTGAACGTCCTAGCCGACTCCCTGTCCCGACAAGGCAGGGTCATTTCCACCGAGTGGATGCTCCACAGCGCAGTGTTCCAGTCTCTTTGCAATCTCTGGGGTCGTCCCCACATCGATCTCTTTGCGACTCGTTGGAACCATCAGGTGGACACTTTCTTGTCCCCGTGTCCAGATCCTCTGGCTTTTGCCGCTCTGTCACTCGATTGGAATGGTCTAGTCGGTTACGCCTTCCCGCCGGTTCCGATTCTAGCCAAAATTCGAACCTGCAGTTGTAGAATCATTCTGATCGCTCCCCTGTCGCCTCAGCGGGTGTGGATCAATCAGCTCTGCTCGCTGATGGTGTCGGTTCCGGCACGTCTCCCTCTATGTCGCGACCTTCTTTGCCAAGGTCACCCGAGGAGGTTTCACGTCGACCCGACTTCATTGTGCCTTCACGCATATCTTTTGTCAGGTCCTGTCTCCTCCGTAGAGGTTTTCGAGACGAGCAGTGGAGTGCATTTCTTCTTCAAGGAGGCACTCCACTGGTTTAGCTTATGCAGCTAAGTGGAAGGTCTTCTATCGATGGTGTGCTGATCACTCTGTTGATTATGCCAATCCTTCGATTTCACAGATTACAGAGTTTCTGGTATATCTGTTTGATTCTCGGGGTCTCCAGCCTGTTACCATCAAGGGTTACAGGTCCATGCTTTCAGAGACTTTTTCTTATGTGGGGAAGTGTCGTATCAGCACTAATCCTTACCTCTCCAAGCTTGTTAGGCACTTTTCTTTGAAAAGGCCTCGGACTTTGCAGCTTACCCCACAGTGGAATCTTTCGTGGATGCTGCCTTGCTGGGGGGGTGGGGTGGGGGAGGGGGGGGGGGGGGTGGGGGGGGTGACGTTCGAACCTTTATCCCAGGTGGATATGCATTTTCTCACATATAAGACAGCTTTTCTGGGGGGGGGGGGGGGGGGGGCGGCATTCGAACCTTTATCCCAGGTGGATATGCATTTTCTCACATATAAGACAGCTTTTCTGATGGCTTTTGCTTCTGCCAGGCGGGTTAGTGAGCTTCACGCCCTCTCGGTTGACCCGGCCTTTTTCAGGAGCTCTCCCAACAGTGTTATTTTTACCACTGATTGCTCCTTTCTGGCCAAGAATCAGATACCAGATACTACTCCTCCTCCTATCTGTGTCAGGGCTCTTCCTTCTGTTGAGGGTAATCGCCCTTTACTCTGTCCGGTCCGTGCTATTCGCATTTATCTCAATCGGACACAATTCATACGGAAAGGCAGGAAACGTTTTTTTCTGTCTCTTATTCCTGTTCGACAGAAGATCTCTCCTCAGTCCTTTTCTCGATGGATTTGTCTTGCTATTCGTACGGCTTGCACTCGTTTAGCAGCTGGTGATTGTATTACCAATCGTATTTCTGCCCACGAGGTGCGTGCATTGTCTACCTCTTGGGCTTATTCTAACTCTGTCAAGTTGTCGGATGTTATGCAGGCAGCCTACTGGAGAAATGCCTCTACTATTTTTATATTATATGCCTGTTTTGCCCAGGCCTTAAAATAATTGGGTTCGCATCGCATTTTGCGATACAAATTGCCTATTTGGCGACGCAATTCATAATTTGGAATCGCATTTTGCGAATAACGTTAAATATTGTCAAATTTATTCAATTAGCGATGTATTACCAAAGATTTATTCGGCTGCCGTTATAGCTACGAGAACTTACTATCAAGTAAAAAACACAAACTTTTTCTATGACCTATCTTCATGAATATGAATTACCTAAACAAGCCTATTTAACATAATTCTTTCCCAATGTGGCGATGTGAGTGAAAATAATACATGAATTCAACCAATTAAATAGTGCATTTTATTCTGGCACCAAATGATTTATATCCAAATCATCTGATTGGAAGTCTTCAGTCACATGCTACATTCTTTGTCATTCAGTGAAATTTGTAATCTTTTTTTATTTGAAGAATTGGTATATCAAAACTAGACTGCGTTTTGGTACCGTATTTCACAGATACATATGACATATCTACATACTGTGCCTAAGTTTTAATCACATACGTGAAGTATTTGAAAAGTTATTTTTTAATTGAAACCTCCAAAGAGACAGGAAACTCAAAATTCACAATGTGGATTCTATTTCTGAAGAGAGACAGAGGTGAACCACATGGTCTGTGACGCTTCGCACGAAATGACATAAAGCCTAAAAATAACTCTTGAACTGCGTGAATGAAACATTTCAAAATAGTAGGAGAAATTTTCTAAGAAATGAATATCAATATATCCCCTTCTGTATTTGTTTTGAAAGTTTTTGATCTCATATATATTCTCCACAACTGAGAAATATACCTGGCATTTATCATACATTCAAGCATGGGCACAGATCAGGTGGGTGGAGGATGACATGTCAACAAAACTTCAAATCAGAACACTTGCCAAGTTGCAAATTACATTACGTGTCGAAATAAGTTGAAGCGTTTCACTGAACAACTATGCATTTTTTTTAACACTTGCCTTGGTGCCGTTTATGTCCATGTATAAGTCACACTTTTTTACCTGGAAAATGTCCGGTTATAAATTACACACGTGCACCAGGTAAAGTCAGTTTCAATAGCACCTACAATGCTTATGTAGGACAACAATGTGAAAACAATTTGCGCTGTTACCTGCGCATTTGTTGTATTTTGATTTGTTTTTCCGGAACGTTCTCACGTTCAGGAAAAACCAACATAAACACAACAACTGTGCAGGTTACAGTGCAAATGATGCTCTGATTCTGAAACTATGAAGTTTCAGTCACAAACGAGTGTTGGATTTTCTTGACAGGATGAAGACATTGGGGTGATAAACATACTACGAAAAACAAATAAATGCGAGTATTTTTTAAATCTGTAATAATAATTTTACTTTATTCTTTTATCTTATTCACCACATGATAACTTTTGAAAACTATTTCTGTTGCATCCTAAATTGCCCCAAATTGGCAAAACGTAACTTGCAACTAATTCTTGTTGACTGCATATATTTGAAAATGGGTGTGCGACTTAGGAAAAAGGGAGGAATTCCAAGTGTGAGTTGGGGGTGCGTCTATACATGGGGGCAACTTATACACAGACATATAGGCTTTATGTCATTTCATGCGAAGCATCACAGACCATGTGGTTCACCTCTGTCTCTCTTCAGAAATAGAATACCACGCCAAATCAGCGGCCGGCCAAAGTGTTATTATATACGGTAAGTAATCTTGTATTTTTGTAGCAAAACGGGCCGACTAGTCGACTTTTAAGTCGATTACTACTGGCGACTAGTCGACTTTCGAAAATAGCTAATCGTTTCAGCATTACTCTCCAACACTTTCTGCTCAGTCGTTGGAGGCCGAATGTCGATCCTCTGGATCTGGTGCTTCAGTTACTGGAGTCTCTTCCTCGTCACCATATCCCCTGACAGATGTTCAGTGGATTAGGCAGGGAGTCAGACTTCCCCACATCCAATCGTGTTCTGACGGCAGTCGCCAGCGATCTTGGATGGGGTGTGACGTTGGATCCTCTAGGTCTTTCCCTTCACGGGTCATGGGACCAGAATCAAGCAGCTCTTCACGTCAACCAGAAGGAGCTTCTTGCTCTTTTTCTGAGTTTCCGGCAGTGGATCCCCCACCTTTCAAATTGTCAGGTCCTTCTGTTGTCCGACAATTCGACAGTGGTTGCTTACATTTGGAACCAGGGCGCCACGCACTATGTTCCCATGTACAAATTGGTTCGGGATCTTCTACTGCTTGCTCGGGATGTCAACGCTGGAGTGGTGGTTTGTCACATTCCCGGTCATCTGAACGTCCTAGCCAACTCCCTGTCCAGATGGGGCAGGTTCTTTTCCACCAAGTGGATGCTCCACATGGCGGTGTTCCAGTCGCTTTGCGATCTCTGGGGTCGTCCCCACATCGATCTCTTTGTGACTAATTGGAACCATCAGGTGGACACCTTCGTGTCCCCATGTTCAGACGCTCTGGCTTTCACCGTGGACGCTCTATCCCTCCTTTGGAATGGTCTTGTCAGCTGTGCCTTCCTGCCGGTTTCAGGCCTCGAAATAACAAGATTTTGATAAACCTTCCAGCAGGTTGCCTCATTACCAATGGTTAACCTGATGATCGGTTACCTAGATTTTTTTTCATAATCCTATTGGTTAACCATTGCATTAAAAGTATTAATACTGACAAAGCTTCTGACATACTCAACTACAGTTCCTCCCAAATTAGTTTGGCGTTTAGACACAAGGGACCCAAGGCAGGCGCAGAACTGAGCAGTTACATACACACGCCCCTCCCACATACACATGCACATTCACGTATGCACGCATTAACATTTGTTGTTCTTTGCTTTATTAGCTCACCTGACTTTCAGTCAGGAGAGCTATAGTGATCACTCACCGTCCGGCGTCCGTGAACATGGTGTTTGCGTCTTCTCCTCCCAAACCGCTGAACCAATTTAATTGATATTTGAGATAATAAGTGTGTTAAAGCCAAGTCCATGGGTCCATATTTGGGCTCCCTGTGGGAGCCCAAATTATAACTTAGTCAATATGAGGATTTTTTCTTTAAAAATCTTCTTCTTCAGATTCAGCAGTTGGAATGTTTTGATATTTGGCATGGAGCAACCTTAGGGGGCTGAGATTCAAGTTTGTTCAAGCCAAGTCCCTTGGTTCATATTTGGGCTCACTATGGGTGCCTGAATGACAACTTAGTTCAAAATGAGGAATTTTCTTTAAAAATCTTCAGATCCAGCAGATGAATGCTTTTGATATTTTTTATGCAGCATCCTTAGGGGGGGGGGGGGGGGGGGGGGGGGGGGGGGGGGGTAAGATTCAAGATTGTTCAAGCCATGTCCCTAGGTCCATATTTGGGCTGATTGTGGGAGCTCGAATTGTAACTTGGTTCAAAATGAGGAATTTTCTTTAAAAATCTTCTTCTTCAGATCCAGCAGTCGGAATGTTTTGATAATTGGTGTGCAGAATCCTTAGGGGTGTGAGTTTCAGGTTTGTTAAAGTCAAGTCCCTGGGTTCATATATGGACTCCCTGTGGGAGCCCGAATTATAACTTAGTTCAATATGAGGAATATTCTTTAAAAATCATTTTTTAGATCCACTGGTCAGAATATTTGGATATTTGGTTTCAGCTTTTATTAGGAGGAGCAGATGCAACTTGTGGAAATCATTTCTCTGGGTTGATATTTAGGCTACCATGTCAGGTGAGCGCCCTCAGGCCCCCTGGGGCCTCTTGTATGATTTTTGTGTCGAATAAAAATTAAAGAATTTTAATTGTTTATTTTGCTGTGAGCTTATTATTTCAGAAACACAAACACATTTGTCTCGAACTGGGAGTGGGAATTGGGCAATTGTGTGGGGATGGGGTCAAATACCGTCGATGGACGTCTGTATTACAAATACATTGAACTTTAGGGCATAGGAGTTGCATTGACAGTCCCTGATTAACATTGGAAAAGAAACAATTGTAAATCGTATATACCTTCTTCCCCAACATTTCGGAATCCGGAGAATGTAATCCAAAGTTCCAAACTATAACTTTATTTGTGCCATAATGTTCGAAATCATTTGGAAAAACCCATGTTCACAACCATGCTGGCTGTTTATTCAAATGGAATAAGCACGTAAATAAGAAGTCAGCATTGGTGAATAAAAGATGTTTCCATAATGTGTTCGAAATGTTTCTCATGGATTGGTGGGGTAAAAAGGGGCAGAATGCAAATAATTAACAGCTCATTGGATTTTCAATATGTCTCCTTTTTATTGTATCGAAGACTTATTTTCAGCTTCGCGCAATGCAAGAGTTCATACCTCACATGCGGTAAATGTATTAACAAAGCAGTTAGCTCCCTTTAGCTGTAACAGACAATCGTCTTTCTCAGAATCAAAACAAATTAATTGTTTCGAGAGCCAGAGGGCACTGCGAGTTGGTACTGCAGATCTTCAGGACCACTAATACTATAGATTTTTACCCCCACAAGTACAGTAATGATTGAAACATGCTGTATGATAACCACATGAGTATTTTGTATTTTGTTCTCGTTTTGTTCACTGCAGTGCTTCTTTTAAATCAGTGGGAGGAAAAACGTTTAAAACTTTTCTCATCCTGTAACAACTAACTTCGTCAGCCATCGGCGTGATTTTGGGTTAACTGATCGAGCGTTCGCCTGAAAACAAATCTGTGAAACCGATAGTCAAATGGTATGAGCGTTCACCTCTTATTTGGAGGCCTGCCCGTTCTGATTCTGCCTCGGGTTCTAGCCAAGATACGAACCTGCAGTTGTCGAATCTTTTTGATCGCACCCCAATCGCCTCAGTGGGTGTGGATCAATCTGCTCCACTCTCTGTTGGCGGCGGATCTGGCACGTCTCCATCTATGTCGCAACCTTCTTTGCCAAGGTTGCCCGAGGAGGTTTTACGTCGAACCAACTTCATTGTGCCTTCGCACATATTTTTTGTCAGGTCCTGTCTCCTTCGTAGCGTTTTTTTTTTTGAGACAAGCAGTGGAGTTGCTTTTCTTCTTCAAGGAGGCACTCCACTAGTTTAGCCTATGCGGCTAAGTGGAAGGTCTTCTGTCGATGGTGGTTGGATCACTCTGTTGATTCTGTCACTCCTTCGATCACACAGATTGTGAAGTTTCTGGTATATGTTTGATTCTGGGGGTCTCCAGCCTGTTACCATCAAAGGGTACAGGTCCATGCTTGGAGACCTTTTCGTATGTGGGACAGCGTCGTATCGGCACTAATCCATGCCTCTCCAAGCTTGTTCTGCACTTTTCCTTGAACAGGCCTTGCAGCTTACCCCAAGATGGAATCTTTCTTGGGTGTTGCTCTGCTTGGGGGTGGGGGGAGGGGCCATTCGAGCCTTTATCCCAGGTGGATATGCATTTTCTCACATACCAGATAGCTTTTCTGATGGCTTTTGTCTCAGCCAGATGGGTTAGTGAGCTTCACGCCCTCTCGGTTGACCCGGCCTTTTTCTGGAGCTCTCCCACCAGTGTTCTGTTTACCAGTGATTGCTCCTTTCTAGCCGAGAATCAGATACCAGAAACTACTCCACCTCCTATCTGTATTGGGGCTCTTCCTTCTGTTGAGGGTAAACACCCTTTGCTCTGTCCGGTTCGTGCAATTTACTTTTATCTCAATCAGACGTTGTTCATTAGGAAGGGTAGGAACAATTCTCTGTCTCTTATTCCTGGTCGACAGAAGATCTCTCCTGAATCCATTTCTAGATGGATTCGTCTTGCTATTCAATGCCTGAATTCACCACCGTGGTAAAAGAAATGTCAAAGTATCATTATTGATAGACCGTATAATAGATGTTTCAATATATAAGGCAACTATTTATTGATTTTAACAGCACATAGTTTTTCAAGTTTAATATGAAACACAAGCCAAAAATAGCACTTGTCGCCCGGGACAAGCGATTCTTTTTTTTGGTTGTTGCTGGTAGAAATTAAATGTTAAGTCGGGGGTCTGATCTACAGACTACACAGTGTAATGAACGGCACGTTTGTTAGTTATGAGCAGAACATTAAAATGGCTGTGAGATAGAGTTAGAATAGATACCCAATAATCAATAATTTTTTTCAACAATCGGCAAGAGTCGATATTTTTCGCGCTATTCACACCGATTGCCGATAGGCTTTTATCGGCCAATAGCCGATAGATCGGCTCATCCCTAGTGCGTGCATTGTCTACCTCTTGGGGCTTATGCTAACTCCGTCATGTTGTCGGATGTTATGCTGGCAGCCTACTGGAGAAATGCTACTTTCTCCACTTATCTGCGACCAGTTGCAGGAGCAGGCAGGTGTCCTTTGTACTATGGGCCCTCTTTCTTCTGCTCAGGCTGTTGTTTACCCCGTCCATTCAGCTTGTTACAAGGTTAGTTCCAGCTCTGTGCTGTTACTGCCCTTTCTGTCTGTGCGTCGCACATAACCATATGCCTCATCTCTCATTGTCTTTTTCTAATGTTTGTGATGCTATGGTTTGATAGGCCTAGGGACCTCTTCCTCTGTCCACGGTTCCAGTGCAGTTGGATTATGTGTGGGTTGGTTATGTGATTCCCTCCATCCTATTGTCTATTCAGCCTCTAGTAAACAATTGTAAGGTAGGTTGATAAGAAATTTAAATTTTATAGTAAATTTCCTTTCTTATTATACCTACCGCAATTGTTTACATGGAGGCCCTCCCGTCTTCTTATTCAGGTAAGAATCCTTCCTCCTGGCTGATCACATACCTCCTATGTGTTGGCGGACTCAAAAGAATGATTCATTGGTGAGAAGAGTGTCCCCAGCTGAGTGAGCGCCGATGGCACTCGACCCAGTTTTGGCTTATTTTTTCGTGGTGCTTTTGCACCACTTTTCTTTCCCAAATCTCTCGGGAAAGATCAAAATAGAGAGTACATTTTCCGAGTTAGGGTCTTCCACTGTAGTGCAAACCTATAGTAAACAATTGCGGTAGGTATAATAAGAAAGGATATTTACTATAAAATTTTAATTTTTTAATTTTTTTATCTCAAAAACATAGATTATGACCCCTCATTCGAACGAGCTCAATGATCTCGTTCCAATGAAGGGTCATAATCTATGTTTTTGAGACAAAAAATTAAAAATATTAATTATTCAAGAATTTTTTTTGCAAGTGTCGTCTGCTTTTCATGTTAGGTAAAGGGTTAATGTAGGTTTATTCTTGAACTCTTTTTATATCATCTTCTGTTCAAGGTGTGCATTTCAGGCCCTGTGGGGGCCTCTTGTTTAAACTTAATTTGTCAACTTTGTTCCAGTGAGGGGGTCACATGATATGGTTTTGTTTGAAATTGTTTTCCATTTTTTTTGAAACAATTCATTTTCTCAAGCTCGTTCCAATGAGGGGCCATATGATATGATTTTGATAACATTTGAACAAGAAATAATTGAAATAACAAATTTTATAAGTTGGGTGAGAGATTCTTCTTTGTTTTAACAACTTACTTGTACAGTGGAGCCCACTTAAGTGGATATCTCTTAACTGAATAACCCTGTTAACTGAATATAATTTCCCAACACAAAACCATTTACCATACCTCCAGTACAAATTTGACCTATTAATTGAATATAGGTTAGAGTAAACTCCTGTTAATTGAATAAAAAAGCTTGTAACCTGTCAAGAATGTACCCTGACTCTCTCAAGTTTTACTTTGTTTATAAACCTATTTGTCCTCAGTACATCCAATACCGGCATTTAATCTATTATATATGAGCTCTGTCAAACAAGATATAATAGAATAAATGCTAAGTTTATCTCTAGAATACAGGAAAGTGACACAATCCCTGTTAATTGAATATGTCTGTTAATTGAATAATTTTCATTGGCAAAGTGGCTATTCAGTTAACAGGATTCCACTGTAGCAGCATGGTTATCATCAGTGTTGTCAATATAAAGTCAGGGACTGAGCTTATTTACAAGGAGGGGACGCTGAAACTGAGATCTGAAAAGTTGGTAAGTGTGCTTATTTTCGATTATGGATTTGTACTCTGGTTAATATGATAATATCGATTATACTGATATTTTCTAATTGGATATCTGTTTTCCTATTTTAAGCTGTTGAAGACATTTCCAACTGGAGTGATAAGATGCGACAACCCTTTGTAGATTTGTATGGTATGGAATACTTCAAGAAACATTGGTCAAATTGGGTGAAGGCTTATGAGGTGTTCTACAAAAAAGGTAATGTGATTTAGTGTCACAGGTATTGGAAGTCATCACCACAACAGGCCTGACATTTTCAGGAGAGCGATTTCTTCGCTCTCCAATTGCTCGCCTTAAAAAAATTAAGGAGGGTGAAAACTAGCCCTCCAGGCCTCAGAAAATAACGATTAACATAACAGCTTATTCCTAAACCCCACATCTTTTCAGATCTCTGCTATGTTAGAGGTCTCAGTAAGACAACCACACTGCCCCTCCCACACTTCCGGGCCTTGCCGAGGCCCAGAGGTGTGGGATGGGCAGTGTAGCCATCACACAGAAACTACCTTGTTAGCAGCAACGAATAAAATTACAAAGTCAGCTGTGCAGAATTCATTAATATTAAAACTTCATTTTCCCACTTTTAGCTTTTGTAAGCTTCAGGAGAGCTAATCGCTCCCCTAGGCCTTGTGAGGTGATCGATTTTTAGCCCTTCTGCATTTTTAAGAATGCCAGGCCTGCCACAATATCAAAATTTTATCTGGGAGTGTGGTGGCTCACAGGCCAAAAATCACAGGGTTCCCACGGGCCTCGAAAAGCCTGGAGAAGCCTAGAATTTAAAAAATGAAATTCAAGGCCTTGAAAAGCCTTGATTTGGCTCCCTGGGCCTGGAAAAGCCTTGAAAAATGAAGCATTGTGCGCCGAGTTGAGATGAATCAAATACGTCCAAGACGGTTCGAGTGGTTCAACTACGATAAGCCTGGAAAAACCTTGAATTTAACTTTCTGTTAGCCTTGAAACTCCTGAATTTGGGGTGTATATGGCCTGGAAAAGCCTGGAATTTCATGTTAGGTTAGGTGCAAGAACCCTGAATCAGCAGTCTGACATTTGCAGAATGAGGTCCCCAGAGGGTTAATTTGATGATGCTATCCCATACAGTGGGCCAATTTATCCTTTGGGTACCTCTTTCTGTTTAGTTTTGAGACCCTGATTCAGATTGAGATTCACAGAGGGTAAATTTAGTGATGCTACCCTGCTATGCAGGGTAGCATCACTAAATTTACCCTCTGGGGACCTCATTTTTCAGATGTCAGTCTGCTTATTTTCGGGCTTGGTGGCTCAGTGGCTATGGTATTTGACTTTAAGCTGAAAGGTCCTCGGTTCGACCCCCAACAGGTGTAACTGCATAGTGTCCTTGGGCAAAGCACTTAATCTTGAGTGCGATATGTGGGTAAGGTGGCACCATGTGCTAAGGTGTACTGCACATCAGTAGTGTACTTGTCTTCAACCAATGCTAACTCTGCTTTTGTGGAGTTTGTACATTGGGGAGTCTGACAGTTGCTCGCCATTGCTCTGGCGTTCTCTCTGGTTATTCTGGCTTCGTCCACCCATAAACTGACGCGAGGTGACGCTGGCTGTCGAAAGTATTGTTAAAGCCCAATAAATGAAAATAGAAGTAAATAAAAATGAAATTTTATCCACAGCTGTGAAAATTTGTATCTCTCTGTCTTTGACAGTAATGGATATCAATATTTTTAACCCTTTACCTAACATGAAAAGCAGACGACAATTGCAAACAAAATTCTTGAATAATTAATTTTTTTCATTTTTTGTCTTAAAAACAAAGGTTATGACCCCTCTTTGGAACGAGCTCGTTCAAAGAGGGGTCATAACCTATGTTTCTGAAACAAAAAATTATGAAAATTAATTGTCGATTTTTGTAAATAGCGCTGACCGGTTTTGGCCGTTACAGTGGGTAAATGGTTAAATAATGGTATTCTACCATTGTAGCCATTGCCAATATACAGGATCTCCAATGAGTATCCAGTGTACATCTAAATTTACAAAACAAGTTCAATAAATTAGGTCTGGACCAAGCTTTAGGTCCAAACATAATTTACTGGAAGAGTATTGTAAACTTTCAATATAATCTTGCGGTGAGTTGAAGATTCTGTTTACTATATGAGCCAGAAATCCTACAAAGGACACTTGAATAAAACAAGTAGCATCTTCTTTAAGACCTTTGATTATGTGACAACTTAAGATGTGTTGTTTGTCTGCAGTGTCCACATCAGGATTTAGTCCCTGATAAAGAATGGTTTGCAAAGTATTTATTGACCCAAATTGAATGAAATAATTTTCAAACTAGAGAAACAGAATTTACTGCATCCAGTAAATTCAAGTTTGTGATAAAGGGGTTAAAGCATCAGAAATAAACAAAATAGAAAGAGAATTTATGGAGGCTTATTTTGGGGGAGGTGAAATGTTTTTAAGGAAATCAGTAATAGGTTTTCGTTAATAGTATTTAAAGATATTCATACAGGAATCAGATCAATTTTTTCAAGAAACCACAAAAATCATATGTGAAACGCATTAATAAAGTTTGATCAAGGAATCAGAAATGGACATTTTTTGCTCTGCTACTTATTTGAATGATATTTAGAGCAGTAATGTGAGTATGGGAAGGGTTAACATTATTCTCACTGAAATAAAATCCTTTGAACCCACATTAAAGTCTTGAGAGGGTTAAAAGTATTGAATTGAATAATGTTTACTTTATTTCCTTTCAAAGCAAAGGGTTTCTCTCAACTTAGTTTGAGGAACTGACATCTGATTATAAAAGCAAGATAACATTTAATGTTTGATGGCTAACTCTACTTCTGTTTACATTGTCTCCAGTGTGAATTATTTATTTATTTATTGGTGTTTAAGGTCACATACTTATTGACAATGGCTAATCGTGACTGTGACAGTTTTACGGGTGGAGGAAGCCGGAGTACCCAGAGAGAACCACTGAGCATTGACGAGCAACAGTCGGCTCCTCAACATTCTAACTCTGTTCAAGCTCCGCTCAAGCAGGGTTACAGCGGTTGACGACATGTGCACCATCGACTTGCAGTACGCCTTAGTACACAGTGTCATCGTGCCCCAATATAGGCAATCAGGATATAAAGTGCCTTGCCCAAGGACACAATGCGGGTCATCCCAGACAGGGATCAAACTCGGGATCTCCAGCATAGAAGTCTACCACTGAGCCATTGCACTCCCCTCCAATGTGAATAAACATAACATAGTATTGCTTGGGTATAATTTACTGTTACAGGAAATTGGAGGCTGTGAAAACCCTTTGGCTGACTGGGCCATACTCAAGGGCTGTAGCAACCGGAAAAACATAGGGTGGCGATAAATTGTGACTGTCTGTCAATATGCTAAAAATCAGCGAGTTAGGACAATTTGTTTTTAAGTTATCGTGTGGACAAGGAAGTGCTTAGAAGACAGAGAAGAAGAAGAGAAAAAAAGAAAAAGAAACTGTACAAAAACAATAGTCAGTGTGTTTCACACAGACTAATAAACATCAACTACTGTAACAGACAACAAACTTTTATCATTCCTCTTCCTCCAAATCTGTATCTATGATTATTCTCCAGGGCTTAATGGACTGTGCATTACCCCTTTTAATGAATGGGCTTCCTGACTGGAAGAAGGGTCAAATCATATCATTAATACCAATTACCATTAACTCATTGCCAGCTGGTAAAAATTACCATACCAGAACAAAAATACCCTCTTACTCAGTAAAGGTAGAATCTTGGCTCTTGTTGAGTAGTCATCTTATGAATGATTTCTTGATGCCAGATATAACTATGCCCCGACCTCCGAAGAAGAATTCAGGGAGGATCTAGTGGAAACTTTTGTCCATCCGTCTGTCCATACAACCATTTTGGATTGTAATTTCAAAGTCATCGGTTGGATTTGGTTGGGTCTTTTCACTCTTTTGATCCATCATTCCATGTGTCGATCTTTCCCAATTTCTTATCATATTTTTTTGATTTATCGAAAACTTTGCAAAATATTTTCATGGAGAAGTTACATGGAAACAGGAAAGTGAGCCATGAGGAGAGGCCAACCAGCTGTGTTCATGTATTTCATTGAGATTAACACTCATTGATCATCGTTGCACTTGTTTTTTGTTTTTTGTTTTTTTTTTTGTACTCCCAGCTTGTTTTGCAGGAGGATATAGTCGTCGTCAGCATGCTTGTCCTTCTGTCCATCCAATCTATTCAATACCCTTGTCAGTTTTTCAATTTCTGATCATATCTTGGAAGCTATTGCAGATGGAGGTTCCAAAGTTGAAGTGTTTCTTGTCCATGATGTCTAATTTGTGCATCTTGATATTTGGGGTTTTCAATATTTTAATACTAAAACCAATGGCCCAGACTTAGCTGGTACAACCTCAATATTATTAAGGGCCAAACACAAATTTTGAACCAATCCCCAAAATTTGCATACAATACCGAAAATTAAAAGTCCTATCTGGCCTTCCATACTTTTAGTACTTGCGCATGTGCTGTACCCAGGAAGAGACCGGAATTGGCGCCAACATCATTCTTCTGTTTGTGCAAAGTCAGTAACAACCGAACTGACATCTGTGCTTTAAAATCACATTTTTGAAGATGCCAGACACAAATGAATGAAAGTATTGGTGGATTCAAGGCTATAAATAGATGATGGAAGTGAACAATGGTGGTTTGATATGTTCAGGGCTGTAACTTTACAATAATTATAAAAATTATTTCATGTTTCCCATTTTCGGGACATGCACCTTACATCTAGGGCTACAGCGATACGCCTCACCCACGATACGATATGTATCGCGATTTTTTTTCAACGATACGATTTTTTCATGATACATTACATGCAGTACATTGAGAGTGAATTATCAGCAATGAAGGGCCCACAAACAGCACAAAGTGGAACTTTCAATTAGATAGTAACGTCAGATTTCTTTTGCTCGAGAAAGACAAACGAAGTTTCAGCCAATGGACCTCTGGGAATCTGGGTTCAACTTCAACCCAGAGGTGAGAGGTCTGTTGCCTAAAACTGTGCTTATAATTTCATTAATTTGTATGTTTTGTCTCTACAGATACAGTTTCTCCAATCTCCATTGAGCGGAAACTTCATCATGTAGCCTAATTTGGTACCATACTTGAAAATTCTCTTTTGGCCCAGGATGAGGACCACGCATTTCTTATCAACCTACCTTACAATTGTTTACTATAGGCATGCACTCCAGTTCCACATACCACACTTCACTAGTCACTTGAAATCCACGAGAACAACTTTTCAGATTTCTCAAGTGTCAGCATCTGGGTTATATGATGACACAACACAAGTATAAAGTAAAGTTTTGCCAATCGTTTATGCTTATGTTGCCCACTTAATGGCTTCAAGGGATTGCATACCAAGTTTCCAAACGGCAAAGCTGCGGTGTTGGTTACCAGGTCCTATTTTACCAGTGGAGGAAAACATACCTACATCAGTAGACATGCAGACCTTCCACTTCCCTGTTATGTTTTCATTTTTTGTCTCAAAAACATAGCTTATGGCACTTCACTGAATGAGCTCTTTGAGGTCATTCCAATGAAGGGTCCTAAGCTACGTTTTGAAACATCAATTGAAAATCTTAAGTTATTCAATATTTTTTGCAAGCTTTGTCTTCTACCCGCATTACATGCAGATAAAGCAGTAAAGGGTTAACTTGAAATAATTATTTTCATATCTTGTATATTTACATGAAAAATATAAATTTTATAGTAAATTTCCTTTCTTATTATACCTACCGCAATTGTTTACTACAGGCTTGCACTACAGTGGAAGACCCTAACTCGGATAAAATACTCTCTATTTTAATCTTTCCCAAGAGATGTGGGAAAGAAAAGTGGTGTAAAAAACACCACGAAAAAATAAGCTAAAACTGGGCCGAGCGCCATCGGCGCACACCCAGTATGGGATGCTCTTCCCTTAGTACAAATCCATGACTTCCGTTAACCAATGCGCAGTGCGTCATCAATTCATCATTCTTTTTTTTATCCGAGACACATGAAGATGTGTCTCTGCCATTTGCAACACGAAACAGTGATAATTCAACTCGTCGATAATGGTTTTCCTGTGACTGGAATTATGGATCTGAAGATCCTATAATAACAGGACTGTGTTTTATATATTCTCGTTAATATTTTCAACCACATTCTCATTAAAGTTTATTTATATATTCCTTTTTCGCGAATGTTTTTTCAGGTTCGGAAATAAAATTTTTCGGTTGATAAATTTTATTATTATTATTATTGGAGTTTGGTGTCAGTTAGGGACTGTATGGACAGGATTTCTTCACTCTGTTTTGAGGGCTGAATTTCTGTTTTTTTATGTCCCTGTCGGCCGTCTGGACGCTGTCGTTTCAGGGCCTTCCGACACAACCACATCTGGTGTGAGTTATCCCCCTTCTGTGGGGGATGTTCAGCTCCTCCTGCACCCATGGGGTGGGGGGGGGAACGCTGTCTTTTCGGGCCCTCCCGACACGACCACGTCTGGTGAGAGTTATTCCCCATCCGTGGGGGATGTGCAGTTTTTTTTACCTTGGTGGATACTGCGGGAGCTGTTGGATTTCTGGTGAAGAGATGCCTGGTTCCGGGACTATGCGCCCTTTCCAGTCGACATCTGAGGCTGTCATTAGGATTGTGACTCCTCCTTTGGAGGCCGGACTAGGTGGCTCTCTCCCCTTTTCCGCCTGTTCCAACAGCTCTGCTGCGACTGCTGTTCCATCTACAACATCATCAGTCACCGTTTTAGCTGGCCTTGGCTTATCCCTGCAGGGGTCTGCAGTGATGTCTGTAGTGTGGTTGGGGGATATCGGCCTCAGCCTTCCCTAACTTCAACTCGGCGAAGTCGGAAGTGGCTGCTGACTGAACCCCCTGAAGTGTCCTCTCAGCTATTGAGCACAGCAGTTTTATACCTGCAGGGGTCTGCAGAGGTGTCTGGTGGTGTTGACGTGGGGTATCAGCCTCAGCCTTCCCTGACTTCAACTCGGCGAAGTTGGAAGTGGCTGCCGACCGAAACCCCATGCTGTGTCCTCTCAGCCGTTGAGCACAGCAGATTTATCCCTGCAGGGATCTGCAGGGATGTCTGGTAGTGTAGACGTGGGGTATTGGCCTCAGCCTTCCCTGACTTCAACTTGGCGAAGTTGGAAGGGGCTGCTAGCCAAACCCTCTACTGTGGTCTCTCAGCCGTCGAGTACCTCAGTTTTTCTCATTGGATTCGGATGTTCATGGTGAGGTCACCATGAGCTCCATGGCATTTCCGTCCACGCACTCTGGTCCCGTGGCCAGTTTTGTGTGACCAATGCTTTTTGTGCAGCCTGGACCTTCTGTCCCGCAGAGGTCTGCGGCGACTCTCCTGAGTTTCCGCTCTGTTGATCCTCGGGGTATGTGATACCCCACTACACATCTGCCTTCAGATGTTTTCGGCTGCAGCCCGTCACCCCGCGTCAGGTGTATTTGAGGATCGTGACCCTCGCTGGTTAATGGATCAGGTGTGAAGCCACTTTGTCGGTTTGTTCCCACGTCGTTCTGTTCCAACAGTCAGTGAGCTTAGGGAGGCCCTCTCCTTGCTCACTTAGGTTCTGTCCAAGAGCCTTTTCCGTTGCTTCCAGTGAGGCTACGATTGGTTTCCGGGGCATCCCCTGTGGCGCTGCCTCCCTGGATTGGAAACAGGTCGCTTTCTGATCCCCTGGTCTGCCCACACCATGGGAGGTGTTGGCTGGTTTGCTCATGATGGGCTATGTGTCTTCCGACTCATGGGATGAGTCCGACATTCCTGACGTCGAGAGCCAACAGTCTTCTGACTTGTGGACAGCTCTTGACTTTGTGTTTGGGTTCCTTCCAGGTTTCAACCGTCAAACCAGCCGACAGTGTCAGCCCAGCTGCAATCATCGGTTGCACACCTACAGCCTGTGGAGCAACATGCTTCTGGGCGCCTTCGACCGTGCCTGTCGGTACAGGTGGTTGAAGCATTTACCGCTTTGGACTCTAAGCTGAGTTGCAAGGCTATGATGACATCGTTCTTCACCAAGGTTGACACTTTTTGCCTCTGTTGCATTATCGTTCCTACGATTTCGCCAATCATTCAGTCTGCCAGACTGTGACAGTCTTGGATCGGCACTCCAACACCCCAGCCATGTGGAGACTCTAGAGTTCAGGTTGGGCTTATCGAGAGGGATGCTGGAATGCGTTCTCTCTTCGATCACGTCGTCTCTGCTTTGCTGCTTATCTGCTCCCAGATAAGTTTGACAACGAACAGGTTTTTTTGTGTGTGCTGTCCAAGGCACTCATGCATCTTCTCACACAAATGCCTGTAACACGGCTCACTTGGAATTAGTTCGCAGGAACGCTGTGCTGGACACAAGACGTCCCCTTCTTGAGGGGCAGTGCGCTGCTCTTCGATCTGCCTCTTTTGGTGGGTCTGCGACTATTCCATGGTTTCGTGGCGACACTCTGGGATGGCTCCCTTTGTCATTCCATTGATCTGCTGCTGCTTAGTCAGCTTGATCGGCCTTCTGTTGGAGGCAGGCGCCATCCAAAGCCTAACAAGTACCCTTCTGCTTCCTCTGCGAAGCTAAGGGCTGATCCTCCTACCGCCACTTCTACTCACTCACAGGATGGGGTAGGCGTCTGCAGTAGTCACCTCGATTTCGTCCCAGGTTGAGTCACTCCACTAAGTAAAAAGTGCCTCTTCGAACATGAGTCCCTTTCAGTGTTACACGTTGGGAAGTTTTGACCACGGAGATAGGCGATCTCCTGTCAAAGGGGACAATCGAGGTCATCAAGAACTTTCTTTCAGTGGGATTTTGTTCCCGCATGTTCTTGGTGCCGAAGAAGAACGGCCGACTCAGATAGGTTATCGATCTGAGTATTCTAACGCAGTCTATCATTGCTCCTCAGTTCAGCATGGAGGCTTTCAGATCAGTTCGCCGCTCCATTCCCCAGGATGTTTTCCAGTTCAAGGCCTTTCCCTTTTGGCCTCGGCCTGGATCCTTGGGCCTTCACCTGTCTGATGTCGCATGTGCTAGTCTTACATCGCACACAGTCCAAGGTGTCTTCTTCAGCTTGTCTAGTTGATATCCTCCAGGGGCAATCCAATGCTGCTTTTCTGGAGTCTGATGTTGTCACACTGTTGAGCCTACTCACGTCACTAGGGTACAGAGTCAAGGGAGAGAAGTCGGACCTGGTCCCTTCTCCGTCTTGTCATCTGGGATGGACTTCATCAGCTCGGTGTCTTCTCCGACTGTTTGGTCTCTGCGTTTCGGTGACGGATCTCATTCCTCTAGATCAACTGCATGTCTGACCTCTCCAACACTTTTTTCTCTTGGAGGCCGATTGTTGATCCTTTGGTTCTGGTGCTTCTGTTACCGGAGTCTTTTCCTCGTCACCTTCTCCCCTGACAGATGTTCAGTGGATTATGCAGGGAGTTCCGTTGGGGTGTGTTCTGACGGTAATCACTAGCGATCTCAGATGGGGTGTGACGTTGGATCCTCTAGGTCTTTTCCTTCGCGGGTCATGGGACCAGGATCTAGCAGCTCTTCATGTCACCCAGAAGGAGCTTCTTGCTCTTCTTCTGTGTTTCCGAAAGTGGATCCTCCACTTTTCGAATTGTCAGGTCCTTCTTTGGTCTGACAATTCTATGGTGGTTGTTTACATTCGGAACCAGGACGGAACGCACTATGTTCCCATGTACGATTTGGTTCGGAATCTTCTACTGCTCGCTCAGGATGTCAACGCCGGAGTGGTGGTTCGTCACATTCCCCTTTGTCTGAACATCCTAGCCGGCTCCCTACCCTGACGGGGCAGGGTTTTTTTCCACCGAGTGAATGCTCCACATGGCGGTGTTCCAGTCTTTTTGCGATCTCTGGGGTCGTCCCCACATCGATCTCTTTGCGACTCATTGGAACCATCAGGGGGACACTTTCATGTCCCCATGTCCAGATGCTCTGGCTTTCGCCGTGGATGCTCTGGCCCTCCTTTGCCTCCATCCATTCTTTGTAGGAGAGGGTGAAGGTTAAACCCTGCAAGTGATTTGGTGAAAAACTGAAAATGATAATTCATTCTCCATGTGCTGAAATTCATTTCTTCATTTTCTCAGAGATAATAGGTCTCCTAACAGCCTGCGCCTAATAATCCATACTGAGTGAGACTGTCAAGTTTTTCTTAAAAAATATCAAGGTGTCAACATGTTCGCTAGAAAGGCAACTTCTTTGTGCACTAATAAGGTCCCTGGCGGTAGAAAAAATCCTTTCGCTCGCTACAGAAGTTGCAGGAATTGACAAACATTTTTTGGCATACTTTGACAATAGTGGATACTTAGCTTCATTCATTTTCCACCAATCAAGAGGATTTTTGGACATAGGCATAATACCACGAGTTATAGATTTATGCCTGTGACTGGATGCACTGGGTGAAGATTTAAACACTTCTTGCAGATGAAGTTGGCCAGGGACAGAAACTTTTTGAGGTGTATGTTTTTTTTGTCAGTGTTTTTTAAACTTGAAATGTCAATGTGGTGGTGCCTCCTTAAGTGGGCTGACATGTTCGACGTCACTCCAGTTTTGTAGGATGTTTTGGCTCTGTAAAGTTTGCATACTCTTATCTTTCATGTTACTGGCGAAACCAAAATATGACCAAACTTTCGACTTAAATTTTGCCGGAGCGTTAGACAATTTGCCCCCTTCTGTTTCGATGATCATGTAATTTGAAGAGTCATTTCCCGCATTTTGCAGGCTATTATCACATGTATGTTCAGTTTCGGACGACGTTTCTGTCATTTTGAAGGCTGATTGAAGCACATGTATTGTAGCAGACGAATTACCGGCATGTAAACAGATACAACAAGGTTATAAAAGGGAACCAAAGAGATGACAAAAAACTGATTTAATGTGTCCAATCAGAAATTCGCTAATAACATTGCTGAATCTCGCCCAGAAAAGACTTGATTCACCAGCAACAGTTTTAATTGGATGCCTACGAATGGATGATTCGGAATAATAATTCTGTGAAAGATTTCGCATCTAACCCATGACCACCGAACCTACTTATGTGTATGGGAAGCGAAATACAATTCGATTCACTGATTGCATTTTGTTTTGATATGTGGTGTAATTTGTATAAATACCAGTAAATACCATAACTTTATGGCCCGAATATAAGCCATAAACATACCAAATCAGTATAAGCCCAGCTGTGTGACATTTAAAAGTAGACAAAAAGTATACAATACCACAACAGAAATTCACAAAATACAAATAAGAGAACTGGGCGTTTGCATTCTGTCTTGGACTTTCTGTATGGAAATTTGTGGCCTGTGCATAATTAATGACTGATAGATGAATGTTGCACTAACAAGAGATATTGGGAAGCTTTGTGGGCGTGTTCTATAAATATTCCTCAAGGACTGATGACTGCAGTAGGCATTGACAACTTGACAATGCAAAATGTTTGACAGGTTGAATTGCGAGTTCTGTCACTGGTGTGAACTTTGAACCAGGCATTACGCAACGCCCATGAGTGAACTTCAGTCAAGAACATTTCATGACAGGGTTGTTAGGGTTTTGAGAGTGGGTTACAATGAAAACGCAACAGCACCGAACACTGATTTTATTCCAATAAAACTGAGAATATGCTTTATGTTGAAAAACATTGTATTAAACACAGATGCTACCATCAATACCTGTTTCTGTGAATGTCTTCGAACACTTCACCCTGCCAATATTTTCATGTTTCATTGGATCATTACCTTACTGGGTGTCTTGTCGGTGTTGTCGAACGACTCGAATGTTGTTCCAAATTCAGGGACTGGGCTATTTTATTTATGAGCAGGGACCCCGAAACCAAAATATGAAAAGTATCGTGTCGTATCGAATCGTGTGTCTTCAGGAATCGCGATGCATCAACATTTTGATGAATCGTTGCAGCCCTACTTACATCATCATTCTTGATAATGATTTATCTTCTGTTTGTTAAGTGTTCCTTCTCTATCCTTTCATGAACCCTCCTGTTGAATTCCTAAGCTTTTTGGCTGTTTTTATTGAAATTTTTAATTAAATTTCTTGGGAGTTTAACGTGTGTTACAGAATGTTTATTCTGTTTATCCACATGGTTACATCCTCACCCTAGGGGTATTAGGTCGTTTTGGTCTTGCATCTTCTATCCAATGTATTGTTTTTTCTTCATATGAAGACCTAGCTTTGTATCTGGTAGCATTTAAATCGGTTACTGACTTTGGGCCTTTTTGTGGGCCTATTGTCTTGTTCCCAGTTTTTTCTATTGACGTTGTTTACATTTGGCAACACCCTTAACATGTAGTATTTAGTATTATAATACTTTAGAATTGTTGTAGGATACACTGATTATGATTCCGGTAGTGTAGCTAAAAAGAATTGGCCTTTGTCCACACTTGGGCTCTATCGGGATGCCCTTGGGCTTATGATGTTCCCTTTGGGAACTTAGGCATTTTCAAAAAAAAATTCAAAAAATATTTTTTTTTAATTGTTTCGAAATTAATTTGCTTGTTGTTTTTTTGTATCCTTATCATGTATTTTTGTTGTTGAACTTGTAGGAGTGCTATGGACTTTGTTTTTTGTTTTTTGATTGTAATTAATTATGAAAGCTTACTGCTCTAAATGCAAGGCGAGGAAATCTTCCTGGGATTTACATGCTTGTTGTCTTGCCTGTAGTCTATGCACTCCTACAGATTCTTGTCATGTCATACTTGTGTACATTGGGATGCCAGACGTTGGAGATGGGTGTCGCGGTATGTTGTCAGTTCGTGAAGTTCCAATACCGGAGCTGTCACCACAGGAGAATTCAAGTTTTTCTGTTTCTTTTTCAGAGGAACAAGAACATGGTGATGGTATAGTGACACCCATCCATAATGTGCTGATGTCGTCGCGCTCAGACGAGCAAACAGAGCTAGGTGCAAAGGAGCTCATGAATATTAAGCAAGGGATAAGGCCTCTAGTTAGTGCTCTTAATCCTTTGCAAGCAGTTCGCTCTCCGGGTGAAGTAGTTACCCCTTTAGTGGGGGCCGGGACACTGGGTAAGTCGGTTGTGGTTGAGGGAAGTGAACAATTGGGTAGAGCGAGCACCTCAAAAACAAAAGCTCACCAGCGACAACGGCTAAGGGAAGAAGCCTGCAAGTTTCTCTTAGGGAAGCTCGGCGAGGTCTGATAGATCACGAGTGGGAGAGCCCTCTCTAACCCAGCAACATTTGGGGCCAAACGTTGTTTTGAGAAACTTGACTGAGCCGGAGCTAACGTCCACACTAGACGCTCAGGACGCTCCATCTAAACTGCATCCAGGATCTGCTACAGTTACGGCTTCTTCCTCAGGTTCAGATAAGCACACACGGCCGCACACTAGCTACCCGACTTCGGATATCCAGGCAGTCGCACAAAGACATTCCCAGTCTTCGCCTTTGAAGTCGGCCCATCCAGTAGCTAGTGATCCAAGGCTTCATTCATTGGGACGTTTGGAGAAGAGATTTACATCCGGATCTCTATCCCAGGAGCAGCAAGTGGTGAAAAATCGAAAGACTGCTGCTCCTCAAGCCTCTGAAACAGACTTGTTGTCGCAGATTGCGTAGCTCATCGCAGCTTCCCAGCAAGTACAAGCGTAGCCTTTTGCAGAGTCCAGTGGTGAGCTGTCGGATGGTGCTGGGTCAGTCCAGTCATCTGCACATTCAGATGCTGTTGACCGAAATTCTCAGCTGAATCAGTTGATGGTGAAAGGGAGAAGGAGGAGGATTACCCTTCCCTTTCGGAACAACATATGGTAGCGATGAATTTCATTCATCAATACTATCCTGATCTTGTTCCACATGATCAGCAAGCAGCATCAGCTAGGCAGAAACCACTGTCGTCTTTAGATAGAGATGTCATGCGAAGGAAAGATGATGTTCTTTCCTTCCTGGGACGATCTTGGAAAGTGTCGGAGGCCTTTGGCCATATTAATGATGCCAAATTCAACCTAGCAAGTTCGAAAAAGAAAAGCAGTTTCTTATCTGCATCTTGAATCGGCACGTTATTTTATAATGGTTGGAGAAGATGTTCAGAGAGCTCCTCTGAGTCTGGATGAGCAGGCTTTGACATTCTTCAGAGATACGGCGACAGAATTATTCTTCAGAACGATGTTCAGAGTCTGCTTCAGTTGTTCCGACATCTCGGTTTCATAGTAAACGAGAAATAGTCGGATCGATCTAGCACTGTCCAAGTCTTTCATTTACTTGAGAATGAGCTTTGAGACTCACAACATTCTGGTTCGTCTGCCATTACCCAGAGCGAAATTAGTCAGTTGTTATGCTCGCTTTTGTATAAACTCTCCCGCAGTGACTGTGAGGGAGTTTATGCCACTAATGGAGCTGTGCTGAGCGGCTTTTGGAATTTATTCCGATGGGCAGGCTGCACACGCATTCCCTCCAGATTTTCTTTACTCAGAACTGTTGTGTGAAGATGCATTCGCTCGAAACCCAGATTGTTTTAACGGACCAAGTAAAACAAAGAGTTCAGATTTGGGCAGATCTTTAGAGGCTGACTCCGGGAGTTCTGCTTCAACTGCTGGATTTGGTCTTCACGATTATGGCACAAGGAGTGCATCTAGGTTTCTTGTGATCGGGTGCCAGAACATAATATTTTTATACTGTACCAATGACCCAGACATAGCTGGTGCTAACTCTTAAAATATAGGGCCAAACACAAATTTTGCCCCCCAATCCCCAAAATTTGCATCTAAAACCAAAGAAAACATGTCCTGAAAGGCCCTCCACACTTCGCCCCTACTGCACATGCGCAGTGTCAAGGACGTTCTGAAATTGGCGCCATTAATCATTCTAAGTTTGGCCCTTCATCAGTTAACATCTGACTGATCTTTGTGCTTATAAATCTCAGTTTAAATGATGCCGGACACATAAATATTAGTGAAATGGTGATTCTAAGGAGGAGAGGAAAAATGTGTGACAGAATATTATCAGAGCTGTAACTTAAAATTTTTTAATGAAATTATGTTAAGTTACCTATTTTCGAGGCAGCAGCCATTTTGTTGTCATTCTGATTATTTTGTTACACTGTTTTTTAAGTGTTTTCCTCTTTCCCTGTCCTTTAAGTCCCCCCTTGCTATTCTCCCATGCTTTTGGCATAGTTTTTGTAATTATTATTACTAAATTTTCTTGGGAGTTTTAGCTGAATAACAGAATGAATTCTGTTCTTTTCCCCATGTTTACGTCTTCACCTACGGGTGGTTAGGCATTGTGTTCTGCATCTACCATCTGATGTTCTGCAGTTTCTTCCCTGGAAGTCTCTGTTTTGCATCAGATAGTGTATTTTTGGTAACTGATTTCGGGCCTGGGTGCCTGGAGTCTTATTTTAGTGTTTTTACACTCATTGTTTACATTTACAACAGCCCTCTGTGTGAGGGGGGGGATTTCTTGAAAATAATATCTTGATGTTATTTTAATCATAACTAGATACATTATTATTGTTCGTAAGTGTTGAATAAATTGTTTAAAATATTTTTAAAATTTTTGTCCACACTTAGGCTTGGGATCCATTGGGGCTCAACGTTACTTTTCAGAAACTTGGGCTGTTCTGAAAAAATATTTTTTCAAAATATTTTGATTTCAATTATTTTTTCTATATTAATGGATCATATTATTATTATGTATTTTGATTGCCAGGGGTTAGTGCGAGTACCAGGACTTGTTTTCTTTTCACATTGAAAGGATATTGATCAATTGTAATAAGAGGAAGTCTTCCCCTGACTTTATAATCATTCTATATGTGGTCAGTGTACTCGCATTAACTCCTGTTCTGTATCGTATGATTTCGATGACAATATGGGAAGCGTATGTCACGGTATGTTATTGGGGAATTGGACACTCCGGTCCTTTCCCCGCAGGGTCACTCTACTTTATCAATTTCTATTTCAGACGATCAAGATTAGGGTGATGTATCTGTGATGTCTTCCAACAGTGTGCCTCCGTCGTCACAATTAATGAAGGGCTAGCGGAAAAGTGCTCATGTAAATACGCCAATTGCCTAAGAGGACCCTAGTAGGTTCGACGGCCTTTGACGTCCGCTAGCTCGCCCGGTGTAGCGTCCATTCACCGAATGGTTCGGCAGCCGGGTTCGTCCGTTGCGGTCTAGAAGGAATTTTCGGGTGATGCGAGCACTATAAATTAACCTAATGCACACCCAGTGAGGGCGGATCGGAGGGAGAACGGAGGAAGCCTTTTAGTCCGGTTCATAGCTCGTTCCGGTCCATCCGGACGGCAAGCGAGAGAGGCCCCTCTCTCGTTCAACAACATCTGGCCCCAGATGTTGTGGTACAAATTGTGTCGCAAGCGGAGCATACGTCCGTCGCTCGGGACGCTCCGTTGTATAGGCAGTCCGCGGAGACTGCTAAGGCTTCCTCTTCTCGTCAGCGCACACGACCGCACCTTGGCTGCGTGACCGCCGATATATTACCAGCTTCGCCGATCAAGGATTCTTCGGCGACCAGGTCACACCATCCGGTAGCCAGGGACACGAGGCCTGCAGACTCCGGACGTTCGCATAGGAAGTGTGCGGGAGTCAACGTACACGGAGCTTCCGGCGGCAATGCATCGTAAGACCGCTACTGCACAGGCCTCGGGAACGGACGTGCTTTCCTTAATAGCACAGTTTATCGCAGCATCCCAGCATCAACTGAATCTGTCGCATATATTTTATCCGACGATGCTGGGTCGGGACGCTCCGCGGAAGCGGGTACGGACGTCCGAAAGTTTCATCCGGTCCGACGGGATACCGAAAGGGATTTGGAGGATTTCGAGCTTTTCCTTTCGGAACAACATATGCTGTTGTGTATGTCATCTGACTTGGTCTTCTACAGCTTCTTTCGTCGGACCAGAATGCTGCGATGCCGGATAAGAAACTGATAGCGTCGGTGGACTTAGAAATTTTTGGTTCGGTTCAGGGACATCGTCCCTCAGTTCCGACATAGTCCAATAATGTCACACAAACTTTCGAATTATTGAACGACGCTATATATATTATTATTTTATGCTTGCTATAACCAAGCATTTCTGGTTTCTTGTTCGCAGAGTTACGGAGATGTCTTTCAAAAGTGTGCCTCTGTCGTCATAGTTAATGAAGAGCTAGCGGCAATAAGTGCTCATGGAATATGTCTATCGCCTACGGAGTGACATTCGCTAGCTCACCCGGTGTAGCGTACATTCATCGAATGGTTCGGCTGCCGGGTTCGTCCGTTGCGGTCTAGGAAGGAGATTTGGGTGATGCGAGCACTTTAATTACTTTAGTACTCACCCAGTGACGGCAGATTGAGGACAGATCGGAGGAAGCCTGTTAGTCCGGTTCCTGGCTTGTCCAGGTCCATCCGGGCTGTGAGCGAGAGAGGTCCCTCTCTCGTCCAACAACATAGGGGGCCGCATGTTGTGGTTCAGATATTTTACATTCGGAGCATATGTCCGTCGGTCGGGACGCTCCGTTATATTGACAGTCCGAGAGACTGTCCTTAATGCTTCCGCATCCTCACAGCAGGGCACACGACCGCACATTGGCTACGTGACCTCGAGTATCCGATCAGTTTCGTCATTCAGTGATTCCACGGCGAATAGGTCGCGCCATCCGGTAGCCAAGGGACACGAGGCCTATACACTCCGTTCGCTCGCATATTGGTAGTATGCACGGGGTAACGATCACGGAGCTTCCAGTGGCAATGCATCGTAAGACCGCTTCTCCTCAGGCCTCAGTGACGGACGTGCTATCCGAGTTAGCACAGTTGTTTCGCAGCATCCCAGCAATTGACAGTTTCTCGGTCGAATCAGGAATTATCCGACGGCGCTGGGTCGGTGCGGTCCGCGGTTGCATCAGCTACGGACGACCGAACGCTTTATAGGGTCCGACAGGATGGCGAAAGGGATTCGAAAGATTTCGAGTTTTCCCTTTAGTAGTATCGGAACCTGCCTTTCATATCTTCTGGCATTATCTTCCAGTGATTGTTATTTCGGACTTCATTGCTGCGATCTTGGATAAGAGACTTATAGCGTCATTGGACTCGGATTTTTCGATCGGTTCAGGGACATTGTCCCTGACTTACCGACGCAGTCCAATATTGTCATTACAACATGTGTTTTATTTTTCGACGCTATATATATATATATACAAGCCTGCTACCAAGCATGATAGTTTAGTTTCTTGTCCGCGTTGCTCATTTCTGCCATTTTATCATTTATACGAATAGTTTATTTTGGCAGAGCAGGGCATACCGAGAGTTCATATGCGTCTAGACGGTGTGGTTAAAGACTGGATATATTCTTTTTCGCCGTTTATGTCTTTTCCAATTTCAATGTTGGAAACGACAATATGTATAGTAGACTTAACTTGGACGCTTTATCATACGTAATCCGCCTTACTGAGGCGTTATCATTACGTCTTCAAGAAAAGATTTACGGGATATTATTCTCAATGTAATTTCTTTTGAGGGCAGTAGTTTGTTCACGTATAATTCCGCCCTTCAGTGGCTGATTGGAGTTGGTTAGATGTGACGCAGCCCTAGCTACATCCACACGCGTGGATTGTAAGGTTAAGAACTCTCTCAGAGTCGCTTCGTTCTCGGAGGAGCTTCTCTTCGACGGCAACTTTTCGGCAATCCATGAATTGCTCGATTTACACGTTCTCTTGTCTATCTAGTGTTACAAGAGATTCAGACTGGGGCAAACATTCGGTGGTTGACTCAGAGAGTGCCATCGCAGTTGCCGGACCCGAGTGTGGCTGTTATGACGGTTGCCAGTCAAACAGATTGGGATATAATACTGATCCCTACGGATTCGAAGTGCCAGGGTCTTTGGGTTCCGCAGTCTCTTAGCAATCAGTTTTCTTCCGCGGAATAATGTTTTTTAGGCTTGCTTTATGTCATTGCATGAACATTATTCAGAAACGCATGCCCAAATCCTGTCCTTTAATTCAACAGTAGTGGCGTATCTCCGGAACCAGGGAGGCAGTCTTTCGTTTCCGTTATTCAATTTAATGGAAAGAATCCGTCTGTTGGTTATAGTACACCAAGTTCTGTTTTGGTCCGTCATATTCCGGGTCGTCTGATTGTTTTACCGGACTCCCGTTCTCTTACGGGTCGCTTGTTGCTGTCAGAATGGACTCTCAACAAACAAGTATTCAATCAGATTTGCTATCTATGGGAGCGCCCAATGATGATTTATTACGACACAGCTTGCTAATCAATTGCAGACGTATGTGTTGGCTTGTCCAGATCTCTGAGCTAATGTTGTTAACGCTCTATTGATCTATAGGACGGAATGATAGGATACGCGTATCCTCCGGCGCTGTTGTTTCAGCAGGTATTGCTAAGATAAACAACCACAATACATTTCTGTTGATAGCATCTCTATCTTCACAGAGATCATGGGTAATTTACTCTCTTGTCTACTGTGGGTCTTAACGTGAAATCTTCCTCTATGTGAGGATCTTTTTTCACTGGGTAAATCGTGTCATCTTTATCACAACCCGCAAGGTCGCAACCTTCATGTATTCCGTTGTGTGGTCCGTATTGCATTGTAAGCACTGTACTGGACGAGCTTTGGACGCGATTTCTTACTATAGGAGATCCTCTTCTTCGCTATTCTATGCGGCTAAAGTGGAGGCTCTTCCGTCGTTGGTGTAGGGATCATTATGTTCATATTGTTGATCCCTCCATACTACTCATTGCAATTTTTTAGTATACTTGTTTCACAAGATCTACTGCAGCCGGTTATTATTAAGGTTATAGGTTTATGTTACCTCATACCTATGCACTCTACGATAGTTTACAATTGAGTCTTTTGTCTCTTTATCTAAGTCAGTTAGTAACTGTTTGATAAATAGACTTAGAATCTTTAGATTAAATTCCTATATGGATTTTAACTTCGGTTCTTATTTAGCTAAGTAATCATTTGAGCCTCTGGAAACAGTAGTTTTCAAATTCTGACCTTTTAGACAGTAATTCTGTTGGTTTCTCTTTTACTGTAGAGTCAGTGAGTTTCATGCACTATCGATGGATGATTTTCACTTTCGTAGTTTCGGAATCACTACTTCCGTTACTATTTAGGTTGGATTTTTGCATAAGAGTTAGGCTTCTATTATCCGGAACCTATTATTTTTAAGGTCCTTCCGTCTTCGTATGGGCATAGGCCTTTACTCTTTCCGGGTACAGTTTATGTATTTATAAACAGATATCTGTTTATTACTATGGGCGTAAGCTTCTTCTGTCTTTGATGCCTAGTAGAAGGACGTTACGCTCCATTTTATTGTTAATGGATTCTATTAACTATCGGTACTGCTTATGGTATATCATTGACTTAGCAGTTGTGCTTAAGATTTCGGCTCATGAAGTAAGAGTTCTTCTACTTCTTGGGCTTACATTAATAGTGTCGCTATTATAGATTTTTGAAGGCCGCTCATTGCGCTCAGCCATCCACATTCATGAATTTTATCTCAGAAATATCGAGTCCATTTCTGGAGGCCTCTATTGTTAGGTCTATTATCTACTGCTCAGAATGTCATTCACTTAACAGTTGCTACTATAGCTAGGTAGGCTGTCTGTTTCGGCAGTGTCTCCGTTCTGCTGCCCTCTTCGCTCTGGGCTATTTGACCCAGGGCAAGAAAAAGGGGGGGGGGGGGGGAGGGTGTTCCCTTGGGTCACCTGTTTTACTATGAAAACAAGGGGATACCTCCTCCGGAGTTAGTAATTCTGAGCTGTTATTGGGATGGTTGTTTAGTGAGAAGTTTAGGTTTTTAAAATTCATTCAAGTCTTAGTTTTTAAAGTATAGCTTTTGAATATTGCATATGTCAATGGACATGATTATGCAATCCTCAGACACTTTTAGGAGTATAAGAGTCTCTATTCTCTAGACTTACTTTATTTATTGGCTTACTTTAAAAATTATTAGTATAAGGATTATATTGGATATTAATAGAGTACATGGATGTATGAAGCTCAATTTTGGAAGGTGTTGTATCTTTCTAATTTATCATAAATAAGAAAGATACATGTAAGGCCTATTACTTCTTTTTCCCTACAGGGGATGACTCTATTTTATTTTATTGAGCGTATTCCATTTTGCTCTATGTCCTTGGCCCTCCAGCCTTTTTACTATTCAGCTATGTCTGGGTCATTGGTACAGTATAAAAATGTTAAAAAATTTATAGTAATTTCTATATTTTTTATACTTACCAATGACCCAGACGGGGATGGCCCTCCCAGGAGTTGGGAACTCTTGCCTCCCCACTGAGTACATAGCGCTTACCAGGCACTGGTTATTAGAATGATTAATGGCGCCAATTTCGGAACGTCCTTGACACTGCGCATGCGCAGTAGGGGCGAAGTGTGGAGGGCCTTTCAGGACATGTTTTCTTTGGTTTTAGATGCAAATTTTGGGGATTGGGGGGCAAAATTTGTGTTTGGCCCTATATTTTAAGAGTTAGCACCAGCTATGTCTGGGTCATTGGTAAGTATAAAAAATATAGAAATTACTATAAATTTTTTAACTTTCGTCTCCTGCTTTCATTCATATCAAATTTAATGTCGTGGATAATATTTCCTCTTGATGATTGAATATTATGTCTATATGGTGTATTATTTGACGACATGGTGTACTGTCTTGATTTCAAGGGATATGTCAACGCTGTTTCAGCAGGTATATTCCTTGCAATAGTGCCATGTTCATCACGTCCCCCTCCATCCTTAATGGCATTATGGAGTCAGTCAGACGTGAAGGAGTCATAAGGTTTCTATACTATTCTAGATAGCGATAAGCTTTTTATCTGTATTACTCTTTATTGAGAGTAGCAGCAGCAGTATAACTTGGGAATGTAGCGTCAAGTTTCTTTTTCTTATAGTGAAAAAGGAATTTGTCACTGTTCCAAGCTTTTTTATTACTGCGCCAGTCTTACTTATCTAGCGATTCAAGTATTGCGGGTGAGGGGAGTTCAATATGATTTATTCGTTGGACCTCCCCCTCCCCCACCAGTATGTTAATAGGTGATTACAGAGCAGGACAAAGTGCTCTTCCTGTAAGCCTTGTGTGCATTCAATTATATGCATGCCTTTCATTGCTCTTCGATTGGCGGGTCAGTTGTGATCTATCAGTGACATCAGGAGCCCAGCCACTCGAGTTGCTTTGCTTCCTGTGATTGACTGCTCCCTCATGTGCATTCAGTTATACTTTCATTGCTCTTCAATTGGCGGGTCGGTTGTGGTCTATCAGTGACATCAGGGGCCCAGCCACTCGAGTTGCTTTGCTTCCTGTGATTGATCGTTCATAAGTGATATATGAGCATTTAATTCCTGAAAGTAACTGTTCTTGGATTCCAAATTCTATCATGAATACATTTGGTTGATATTACTAGCCTTCGTGTTCCTGTATGGCAGGCATGTTGGTTATCTGGGCGACATTCTCCAAATATGGCAATTAGTCTACTCTTGAGTAGTTACGCTCAGAGCTGTCTGCTTTTCTTACGACATATGAGTCTATTCCTCAGGTAAATTGCATTAACACCATTTTAAGTGGTATTCTATTGATTGACTGAATAATATGTATACATTATTAGGCAGACTTATTACGAAATAGGTTCTCTTGATTCTGACTCTGCATAACTAGAGAGCAACTAGAATTTTTAGGCTAGTTGGATCAGTTATGGAGTTTCCAACAGGCCGTCTATCCATACAATCTCTATTTTTGACTTCATTATTTCGGAGTGGTAAATTCTTTCTCCGAACAGGCATTGATTTTAACGGACTGAGGGAACAATGAATTATTTGGGGACGGTCCATGACAGGCTTTTTATTTGTATCCCGTGCCATATTCTAAATCCAGTTTTCGATCGTAGAGTGGTACACCAGGTCTGTTCCTTCTCTCATATAATTGTAAGATTACAATTGGGAGGTTCATTATTGGAATTAATTGTACACCTGAACGTGGTTGCCTGTGTGTTGGCTTAGAAACATGTTGTTCTATTAGATAATTTTCCATTGTGATTCAATTGAACAAGTTAAGGTTGTACATATTTATATCACTGGTTTTCGACTTATTTATGTATTCTGGATGTGGCATATGTTTCAAAGCTTGCGATTTTAATAACCTGGATCGCCACGATAGAGCCTTAGATGCTGAGGTGGCATTAAGCACCAATAAGTTAATAATATATTAATAATAATTAATAGCCGGGTGCCTTTTAGACGAATACATATATTATTCAGTACTGCTTTTTCTCTGTTTCCAGACCGCTCCCCTCTTTGTTTTGAAGATTATTCCTTCAAAAAAAGGGGAGGGAGGGGGGTTGGGGGGGGGGGTCTCCTTACCTCTTCTGGCCTTATATTAAGTGTGTAACTCTGAGTTAAGCTGTTTTCGTCTATAGATTATTCTGATATTATGTACAGCTTGTTACATTATATACGGTGTGTGTTTTTGGGTGTTAGTCTCTCACTCTTGGACACACTTTTCCTAATTTTAAGTGTCTTATTCCAGACTAGCCTTAAAATTGGGGGCTTGGCACACCCATTTAGCGTAATCATTTATGCTAGGTAATAGGGAATTACTTGGATATTGTTCCTTATTTCGGTGGTATGTCTTCTATATTCTGGTACAGCGAGACATTTAGGTAATTCCTTATAATAGTGAAACTCCTTTTCACTTTGGGAGTTCTAATGCAGGCTGAGGCGCTGTATTTTGGTCTGCTAATTCTTCAAGTCCTAGGCCCTCCACCTTTTTACTTTTCAGCTAAGTCTGGGCCATTGGTTTTAGTATTAAAATATGATAAATTTAAAGCAATTTGTATATTTTTAATACTTATCAATCAATGGCCCAGATGGGGATGGTCCTCCCATGAGTGGGCACTCATACCTCCCTGCTGAGTTATCACTTCAGTGGCCACAACTAGGAAAAATGATGTTGGCTCCAATTCCAGTCTCTTTCTGGGTAATGCGCATGCATAAGTACTAAAAGTATGGAGGGCCAGATAGGACTTTTAATTTTCGGTATTGTTTGCAAATTTTGGGGGTTGGGGGGGGGTTCAAAATTTGTGTTTGGCACTTGATAATATTGAGATTGCACCAGCTAAGTCTGGGCCATTGGTAAACTTTAAAAATATACAAATTACTTTAAATTTTTTTTGGTCAAGTTTTTTTTTTCTGGGGGTGGGGTGGGGGGGTTTATAAAAAAACTCCACCTATATAGTTTAATGAAGTCCACGCATCTGTGGGTGGGAATAATCTTTCCCGTTAGTGCAATAACTTCAGTAAATATCAATGGATTTAGTCAATGTCTTCTGTGCATGACTTTCTTCACAATGTCGAACGAATTTGAAAACCGGTTTGACCATTCTGAGTGGAGTTATGGCATTTAATTGCTTATGTTTTGCCTGTTTACAGCTCGTTAGTGCGATAACTTGAAGAGAAATGTCAATGGATTTGGTCAGTATTTGGTATATGAGGCTTTCTTAACGATTTGAATGAGTTAAAAAACTGGTTCAGTATGGTCATACCGAGCAGAGTTATGGCCCTTAATTAGCTAGTGTGTGCCTGTTTTCAGCTCGTTAGTGTGATAACTTGAACAAATATCAATGGATTTGTTCAATATTTGGTATTTATGACTTCATAGATTCAGTTTGGGGATAATTTCTGATACATATTTGGAAACCATTATCCTTTAAACTTGGTATGTTTCTTTCGTATCATATCTGTCGTCCATCGTCGAGTTAACTTTATATAACTGACTTCACATAAACTACAGAACCGAATTGAACCAAATTTGAGCTGTATGTTCCTTCTCCTATGTCAATTCAAGTGTGTTGAACTAAAGATTCCACACACACAAGGAACACCACAAGATCTTAACTCTGTTAGAACCCACAAACTTTTTTATTGTTATTGTTAAAAAATTGGTATCCATTTAAAGGCGACTAGGGTATTTAATTCGAAACCTTTAAACTATGCTACAGTGCTCTGGTAGCATCTGTTGATGTCCATAAAGGTTTCGGAATTTTGAGTTGGCCCTGATTGGTTCCAGTGGAACCACTTATATTGATAGAAAATCACTTTCCAGTGGAAGGCTCCTAGGAGTTTTAATTTGAAACATTGAAAATGTGTTCATATGTTCTGGTAAGGTTTCTAGATGTGCATAAAAGTTTCAGATTTTTGATTTGGCCCCATGTGGTGCCTGTAGTCCCACTTATGTCATTAGAGAATCAGTTTCCGGTCAGAGACTCCCGGGAGTCTTAATTTTGAAGCATTGAAAGTGTGTCCATATGTTCCAGTATGGTCTCTAGATGTACATAAAGGTTTGGGATTTACGATTCAGTCCTGTGGGCCACCTGTAGCAACACTTATGTCATTAGAGAATCAGTTTCTGGCAAGAGACTCCGGGTTTTTTTTTTTATTAGAAACATTGAAAGTGTGTTCATATGTTCCAGACGTGCATAAAGGTTTTTGATTTTTAATTCGACCCCATGTGGTGCCCAGAGCACCTCTTTTGTCATTAGAGAATCAGTTTCTGGTGAAATCTCCTGGGGTTTCAATTGGAAAGGTTGTTTATATGTTCTGGTAGGCTGTCTTGATGTGCATAAATGTTTCAGATTTTTGCTTCTGCCCCATATGGCACCCATAGCACCACTTTTGTCATCACAGAATCAGTTTCCGGCAAAAGACTCCTAGGGGTTTTAAATTCATGTGACCATAATTCTGCACTCCGTTTGGTTGATTCTGTTTCTGATATATAATAATATATGAAATGTCGCTAATTAATTAAGATAAATTGACACACTAATTCCATTATTTAGTAATGTTAATGGCTTGTTAATGTTACTATCATATTTAAAATATAATGCATTTTTCAAATATTACACTTAAATTATTTATTAAACCACATAGTTAGTTTGAACCCAAGCGAAAAACCATTGGTGTACTTTGAACAAAATTTTCCTTACCCACAAACAATCAAGGATGTGAAATAGGATAAAAAGCTGAGGGCTTTGAACACACATACAATATTGTATTTACATAATGTCAGATGAAGAATCCAATCTTGGATGGAGAATCTTCAGCTGGAAAGAAATAATGCTGTTTATCAATCAGTATGATGTGCCATATAAAACCTTTTCATTTCTGTCTGTATCAACAATTTTCATTATTTTTATACCACCCACTTGAAAAGTGGGAGGTATATAGTGTTCACTTGGTCTGTCCGTACTTCTGTATGTCTGTCTGTCCATCCATCCGTTATGCTTCAGGTGGGTACACATCTGCTATCCGCAACTCCTAAACCAGTGAACAGATTTCATTGAAACTCTCAGACATCCTTTTACATACATTGAAGATGTGCACCTCCTATTTTGTTTTCAGATATTTTCTTTTTTTTACAGTTTCCCATATTGAAAAAAGAACGTCAAATTCCATTGACATTCTGTACAGATCTGCTCATAAAATTTTGGTTTTTGTCCACACTTAGGCTGTATCAGGATGCCCTTGGGTTCTTCATGTTCCCTTTGGGAACTTAGACGTTTTTCAAAAACATTTTTTGTTTACAAAAAATATTTTGAATTTAATTATGATTGTTATTGTTCATGTATCTCAGTTATATATATATTATTGTGGAGTTTGGAGGACTGATATCGACTTTAGTTGATACACTCCTGCGGACTCTTGACATTTTTGTGTAGCACTAGGATGACTGATGTTGGAGTCGGGTTTCGCGGTACGTTGTTGGTGGTGAGGTTCTGAGCCTCTTCCTGCGTTTTAATGCATTCTGTCAATTTCTATTTCAGAGGAACATGAACATGGTGATGATATTCCGACACCCATCCAAGTGTGCTACCGTCGTCACGCTCCATGGAGTATATAGAGCTAGCTGCAGTGCTCATTATTGCAAGAGTTAGGGCCTTTGGGTAAAGGTGTTAATCTCTTGCAAGCAGCTAGCTCGACCGGTGAAGCGGTACTCCGTCCATGGGTGCCGGGTAAGTCCGTTGCAGTCTGAGAGGTGGATTGGGTAGAGCGAGCACTATAATATAAATGCTCACCCAGCGATGACGGAAATGGGGAGGAAATAGGGAGGAAGTCTGCAAGTTCTGGTACTCAGCTAGGCCTGATAGACCGCGAGCGAGAGAGGCCCCCCTCTCTAATATAGCAACGTCTGTGGTCAGATGTTGTTTTGAGAAACTTGCACAAGCCTGAGCATATGTCCGCCTTCCACTTGGGACACTCCGTCTAGTCTGCAGCTGGGGTCGGCTTCAGTCACGGCTTCCTCTGCTACGTTATTTAAGCACACACAACCGCATCCTAGCTACTCGACTTCGGATATCCAGCCTGCTGCACGAAAAAGGAACCACTATTCGTCCATGAAGTCGGACCATCCGGTAGCTAGGAAGTGCAGATGCAGCCTCCCTCAGACTCAGAATCTGAGCTGTCGGACGGTGCTGGGTCGGTCCAGTTGTCTCTCCACGCAGATGCAATGGACCGAGACTCGCAACTGATTCTCTCGGATGGTAAAAGGGATAAGGAAGAGGATTACCCTTCCCTTTTGGAATAGTACTTGGTTGCGATGGCTTTCATCCATCAATACTACTCTTCTTTTGTTCCGCTGAATCAGAATGCTGCGACGACAAGAGAGAAACCACTGGCGTCGTTAGGCGCAGACTTTATCCGGACAAAGGAGGAAGTTCTTTCTTTAACAGTTCAGTTTATGCAGGTGTCGCAGACCTTCGGCCGTACAGACTATGCCGTATTTATCCTCTTGAGTGCAAGGAAGAAGGCGACTTCTTATCTTCATCTTCCGTATACATACCGTTTTTTGGACCACGTTCATTTAAAAACGGTCGGGGAAGATATTCAAAGAGTTCTTCTGCATTTGGATGGGCAGGCTGGGGATCTAGAGGAATCCTTACCTGTATCATTCACTATTCGCTCAGACACAATTGAGACGGCAATTTCTTCAAATAGAGCGAATTTGGCATTCTGTCTTACACAGATCACCTTACATGAGCTATGATGCAACGTCTCAAGGGAAAGGAATTTCAGAAGTTTGTACCTCTCTTAGAGTTCTTTCCAGGGCAATTATATATACCACATATAACTCTGCCCTAACAGTGGCTAATCTAGAGTTAATCAGACGTGATGCTGCCCCTGCGTCATCATCACTGATAAGATGACAAGGTGAAAAACTCTCTCCAGGTCGCTCTGGTTTCCGGACATTTTATTTTCGATAACTAGCTTTCGTTAGTCTATGAACAGGCTACTAAGAAAGCGTCTAGTGCTCTGCTTTTGAAGTCGGCATATCAACGACCTTCTTCAGCAGACAAGAGTAAAGGAGGGCGTTCCAGACAAAAATTGTCAAAAGGAAACTCCGAAACAAAAAACCCTCTTGTAATTACTCTAGAGGTCGTCAATATAATTTTCTGCATTTGAGTTTGCGAATAAGAAGAAAATTAATTTCCCGTACAGGGAGTGTTGTATCCATCGAAGGCTGAGTGTTAATGGTCAGAAATATGTAGTTTGATTGAGTTGCACGGACTGTCCGTGCAACGCTCCAGTGATCAAGTCTTCATCTTTGTGTGACTGGCCATCTAACACGTATAATTACTTTCTGGCGACATGGCCGATAGTGACGGCCAACCTTCCATTCTTCCAACCTCTGTACAAACTCAACTAAATGAAGTTTTGTTAGAACTTAGAATGCAGCGGGAAGAGGTGCAAAACTTAAAAGAGGAAATACAGGGCAATGCCTTGAATGTTGCATCGGAGGTTAAAAAGTTGAAGGCTGACAAGGATTTACTGTGGAAGTTCCAAGGATATAAAATTCAATTTGATTTCAATAACGATATTGACAAAGTTGCTCAGCAGATCCCGTGGTCTTTAGAACACAAAAAATTGGAATATAGTAAGGAACGTTTGAAGGAACTGTCTGATAAGCTTCGAAAAAGATATAAGCTTATTAGAATTGCTGACTCTTCTGCTGGTGGATGGGACACTGTAAAGCACTATGAAGCCAATCCTATCGCAAGCGACAGTGAGGATGAATCCAAAATTTATAAGGCTGAGAACCATGCTCTCAAACGCTTCCGTTTCAAGGGGAAGGGCTTCTTCGACTATATCCGGTCGTTCCAATTATGCTACGTATTCTAATGCTCAGCTTTGGAGTTCTGCTACCATTCCTTCTTGCAGACCAACATTACAGCAAATCGGTTCACAGGGACGTTTTTTCTCGTGTCTCCGGTACAATCACAAGTGGTTCCATTGGATCCGGTGCGAGTTCATGCATTACAGGAGAGATTGCCCTCACGCTCACGTCAACCGCTCCGTTGCTGGAAGCCAGCTGCCTACCAGTAAATGAACAGTTAACTGGAGATACATTTAAAGATGAGTATTGTTTTGATTTTGAACGTTTCACTCATGATTACTATGAGTATGAACAAGGCTAGAAGCATATTATCGTGAGGGGCAGATTGAAAGCACATATTAATTTCTAGTGTGACATTGGTGCGAGTGACTGTATTCTTGATGTCATAGACTAGGGATATAAAATACCATTTTACTCCACACACCCTCAGATTTGCAATCGAAACAATCGATCTACTATCGCAGAGCGTCTGTTTGTGTCGGAAGCTATTCAGGACTTACTGGATCAATCTCTGATCCAAGAATGCAAGAATCCGAATTTGTTACTAATCCATTATCCGTTTCTGAGCAACGTAATGGTAAGAAATGCTCAATTCTGGATTTACGGTGCGTCAATAAACATGTTTGGAAGCAGTCTGTAAAGTATGAGGAAATCAGAGTAGCACTGTCGTATTTACAGAAAGGCTTTCATATGATTAAATTTGATATTACCTGTGCTTATCATTTCATTGAAATTTTTCCTCCTCACACGGAATTTCTGGTGTTTTCATGGATCAATGAGGACGGAGTAACTTCATATTATAAATTTCTCACCCTCCCATTTGGTCTTTCCACGGCTTGTTATATATTTTCAAAACTCACGAGGCCACTCTTTGCTCCCTGGAGAGGGGAAGGGTGTTTCGTTTTAATGTATTTAGACGACGGCTTTGGCTGTGCTTCAGATTATAATGCCGCCTTAGATTTAGGTACACAGGTGAAACAAGATTTGCTGCTCTCTGGGTTCATACCGAAGACTGACAAGTGCATGTGGGTCCCTGTTCAAAAATTAATTTTTCTTGGTGTTTATTTGGACTCTGCTTCGGGCCTCATTCTATTCTGAAAGACCGCTTGGAAAAATTAGTATCAACCATCAGTGAATTAATACATGCTCAAAAATGCCATAGACGTGTGGCAGTGAGAAAATTAGCAAGCTTTGTAGGACAAGTCATTTCCATGTCCATAGTACTTGGTCATGTGACTCAAATTATGACTCGTAGTCTCAGTTAGGACATTTCGACCACGGTAAGTTGGGAGTCGTATGTTTCCCTGTCTGATAAGATCTGCCAGCAAATTGAATTTTGAAAAAATAACATAACCTTGCTTAATGAGAAAAATACTTCTGACTCGCATAAGTATACCAAAATTGTTTATTCTGATGCAAGTGCCACAGGTTATGGTGTTTATGTGGTAAGTACAAATACAGGTATTTCTCACGGTATGTGGTCAATGTAGGAGAAATATAGATCCTCCAGATGGAGGGAGTTAACTGGTTCAGTGCTAAATTATTTTTGGCCATCAAATCTTGTTCACATGTCTTTGCCTTGTTGCCATTTATGGGAGAGTGCCTATAGGCACTCTCCCATAAATGGTAACAAGGTAAATCTTTACAGACTAATTAACATCACTTTCAAGCTGATACAAAGTACATCCACTGAATATGAGCCCTCAAGTTGTGGTACCTGCACTTCAGAATAAAGCCCAGATATGGGCTTCCAGCACTCTACCAGTTAATGGCCATGTATCACGTTTTGACATCTCTATGTCATCAGTTAGCCGTTTAAAATGTCAAATGGTTCTTTGATAATCAAGCAGTTGTTTCGATAGTATTGAAGGGGTCAATGCAACCCAAACTTTAGAATATAGCATTTGATATTTTTAAATTGTGCATGGCTAAGTCCATTTCATTACAGGTGGAATGGATACCCAGGTCAGAAAACGATAGAGCAGATTACATATCGAGGATTATCGATTATGATGACTGGAGTATGTCTTTTGAACTTCTTACGTCTATTCAGATTAGATTTGGAAAACTTGATGTCGATTGGTTTGCGTCTGAGAGTAACGCGAAGTTGGCAAAATTCTATTCTAGATATTGGAACCAGTCGTCGACAGGTATAGATGCTTTTTCTGAAGGCTGGGGGTGATGGGTGTGGCCTATTTGTGCCGCCCATTTCCATTGTGCTCAGAGTGATTAGGAAAATGATGACCGATAGGGCAGCCGGTGGTTTGGTCATACTGGAAATCGGCAGTTTTCTGGGATGTTTGGCAATACTGACCTCACGTTTCGTATGCTGGCGCTGAACTTGAACTTTAACTTTGATTCCTCGTCTTCGACTCCGACATAAAAAAAAAGAAAAAAAAGGGCCAGGGTGGGGTTCGTGCAGCCAATTTTTCGTGCCTTCAGTTGTTTAATTATTGATATGTCACTATTGTGGGTTTAAATTTTCGGGATTATGATAATTATGTCAGTGAATGTACACCGATTTGTTATGCTGTCATCTGTAATGCCGTGTACCCTCGCCCCGACTGATGTCAACCTGATATTATACACTGCAAATTAGTTTCCGCGATTAGTAAACCCAGACTTTGCCTTGATCAGCTGTATCTTGATTAACCTCTTTGACTGCTGTGGTGTCACAAACCAATATTTAAATTGTTTTTCTTGTATAGTTACTCTTATTTTCTGACTTGTCGAACTGAGGTCTGTTAAAGTTTTTTATGTTGATGAAAACTGCTTGGTTTCTCAATTTAGAAGATGAGTTTTTAAAGCAGCTTTGCATTGAAAATTTGGCTATTTGCCTGGTATATATATAATGTGAGATACGGCTCTTGCCTAAAATTTATTGAGAATCTATATCATAATCTACGGAAACATGGCTTTAAAAGATTGCCTACCCGTGACTTTATATCTGTGTTGCGGTCGTGGACAGCCATCGTGCAGAAATGTGACCTTAAACGGCAATCCATAAATAAAATTGACATTATACTATTGTGCCATCCCATTGAGTCCCACATTTGCGTGCTGTTTCTACCCAACAGAAATACGAATATGGTTTTCAGCGTTGGAGACGGTGGGCATTGAGTAATGGGGTGAAACCCAGTGACATTTTACCTGCCAGATCCTTTCCTGTAGCTTTGTACCTCGTTTCATTATTGCAGACAGTTCCCCTTGTCCTGTTTTAACGGCGTACTCTTCCATTAAATGATATCATGATATCTGTGGTTTACTTTCTCCTACTGATTCCAAAATTGTTATCAGTATACTTGAATCTGCTAAACGAATTTTGGCTATGTACACTCGTCTTTATCAAGAAGGAAATGTCAAGAGCCGGCGCATTATTTGTGCTAGCATTTTAGCTTTCGCCATTTTTCTATGCAGCTCAGAATTGTTAAATATCAAGCTTTCTGACATTATATTTGAAGAGTCTTTTATGTCCATCTTTATCGAAAGTAGCAAAACTGATAAATATCGAGACGGTGCTTGGACTTTACTCACGAAAACTGCAACAGTGTTATGTCGTTGGGCTGAACTTGGTACATCTGATTATCTGTTTTGTAACTTGAGTACCACAAAAGGTGGATTTAAAGTTAGAAAAGACCGTAAAGTGATGTCCTATTCTACACTCAGGGATCAATTTATCTGGGCTTTCTTGTCTCATGTTCCTGACATTTCTCAGTATTGTTTGCATTCACTCAGATCTGGTGGCACTTCTGCTGCGGCAAATAATAGTGTTAAGGACAGAATGTTCAAACGACATGGCCGATGGGTCAGCGACAGGGCCAAGGATGGCTATATTAAAGATGATTTGAAGAAAAGGCTTTCAGTTTCCCTTTCTCTCTGCCTTTAAGCTGTTTCGAGCTGTCGCATGTACATTGTGCATACAGGGCTTAATTATATAATAAGTGATTAGAAAACTGTTCCCATGTACCCGTTCTTTTACTTCAGCCGGTCACCCAAGTGCTCCATTTCCATATTAATAAATGCAATTTGTTGATCAGTTGTTTTTTTTTTGTGATTTGTCAGTGACGTGGACATGTCACGGAATGGAGGGGAAGTATAGCGACTCAGGAAAGGGGTGTAGGTCTGATCGGGACTATAGGTCAGATGCCCCCAGGTCGACGAGACAATGTTTTTCGTGGAGAGGACGTGGTTCCTCCTCCCATAAGCCTTGCAGGTCATACAGGTGATGGTTTAGACCTCTATTGCTGGCCAGTTGACGGAAGGTTATCAAGCTCCGCAGAAAACTGGATAACTACCACGTAAGATCAGTGGGTGAAAAAGTGTAGTCTCGGACGGTGTACGGCTATCATTCCGAGTGAAAACCCACTAACAAGTTGTCCGTGTTGGACAAATCTTCCTTCAAATTCTTGCATAAGAGAGTTTCTCCTACCAGAGGTATAAGCTCTCTTATCAAAGGAAGCAATACAGGTCATTGAGAATCAGGATTCTCAAGATTTTTACAGTCACCTGTTCCTCGTACCAAGGCCAGACGGCTCGTTCCAACCCGTAATAGACTTGAGCTTGATAACAAGTTATCATGGCTCTAAAAGTTTATGGAAAACATTCAGTCGGTAAAAGCGAGCATTCAAGTGATCGACTATGTGGCAAGCATAGATCTGAGGATCCGTACTCTCATGTCCTGCTACATCCGGCATTCTAAAAGTACCTGCGGTTCGCCATACAAGGGAAGGTGTATCAGTTCAGAAGAATATGCTTTGGTCTGAATCTGGCCCCCTGGCCATTTCACTCAAATAATGAACTCGGTAATGTCTTACGAGCTCATTTGTCTGCGGTAACGTCGGCTTAATTGGACGACCTTCTACAGGGATACGGCAACAGAATTATTCTTCAGATCGATGTTCAGAGTCTGCTTCTATTACTCCGATGTCTCGGTTTCATTGTAAACGAGAAAAAGTCGGATCTAGCTCCGTACAAGTTGTCTATTCACTTGGGATTGAGCTTTGAGACTCACAACAATCTGCTTCATCTGCTGTTACCAAGAGCGAAGTTAGTTAGTTGTTATGTTCGCTTTTGTCTACACTCAGACGCATTAATAGTGAGGGAATTCATGCGACTGTTGGAGTTCTGCAGAGTGGCTGTGGATCTTATTCCGATGGGCCACCTGCACGCACGTCCCCTCCAGATATTCTTTACTCAGAACTGGAGTGTTAAGATGCTCTCGCTTGAACCAGTATTGTTTTAACGGACCTAGTAAATGGGCAGATATTGAGTGGTTAACTCAGGGAGTTATGCTGCAACTGTTGGATCTGGCTTTCAAGATTATGACGGATGTGAGTCAGATGGGTTGGGGCACGACCCTAAGTACCGCAGTCTTGAAGAGTCAGGGTCTCTCGGTTTCAGGAGAAACACATAAACATCAATGAGATGATGTTAATTATAGCTAGCACTACAACATTGGATTCACATAATAATGGACGTCCGTGTTCAATTTGGTTGGTCACCTCGACAGTTGTAGCATACATCGGGAACCAGGGCGGCACCCATTCATTTCCGTTATGCCAACTAACGAAGGTTTTCCAAATATGTCATGAATCATCATGTTCATCTTTCTATCCATCATATACCAGGTCATCTGAACGTACTAGCAGACTCGCTTTCTCGGTAAGGTTGCCCGTTGCAATTGGAGTGGAAACTCAAGCGAGTATTTGGACGGAATTGCTACCAGAGGGATCACCCCATGATAGATCCATTTGTGAGACGCTGGAACAATCAGTTACCATTGTGTCGCCATGCCCAGACCATTGAGCGTATGCAGTAGACACTGCCGATCTCATGAGGCTGGATGATAGGATATGCGTATCCTCTATTTCAGTTGATTCAGTAGATTTTGTTTAAGATAAACAGTCTCATTGTGAATCCTAATAGCACCTCTGTCGTCACAGAAACCTTGGATCAGTCTTCTCAAGTGTCTGTTATGGGACGTTTCCCGGAAGCTTCCTCCATGAGAGGACCTTCTTTATCAGGGGAAGTTATTGTTCTTCACGTTCTTCTCCGCCCATAGTGGCATAATGGAGTCCTATATTATGTTATGTCTAACACAAGAACTATCAAGTAATGTGGGTGAGGAGGGTTTGATATGACTTTGAATCCCCCCCCCCCCCCCCCACACCGCCAATGTGTTTAGAGGCGATTACCGGGCAAGACATAGTTTTCTTCCCGCAAACCTCTTATGATCTTATGAGTTTAAATACATACATGCATTCTTCACTTCTCGATTGGCGGCTGGGTCGTGTTCTATGGCGACCTCATGGGCACATCCACTTTTTAGTTGGTTGGTTTCCTGTGATTATTCGTCTATATGTCATATATGAGCGCATATTTCATCATAAATATTTGTTAGTCTTTGGGTACCTCGGAGGCTGCATAACCAGTTAACTGGTATTCAGATGATTACATTCGGGATTTTAATGCTCACGCGCATAATATTTATTAGGCTGACGCTTATTATATGTTATGGACCTTAGAAATTATGAATTATTTCAGGGGTGGTCTGTGTCGGAGCCTGTTAATCATACCTACTTCCATTTCTAGATCCAGGTTTCTATTAATGTCAGTACTCAAATCGTATATTCACACGTGTATACGGTCATAGATATTGGATAGTACACATCGGGGAGTCTTGTTACTGGAATTTATTGTACACCTGAATGGGGTCGCCTGTGGGTTACCTCGGAAGTGTGTTTACTCTCCAGAGATCGTTCATTGTAGTTCGATTGGACATGTGTATGTTATATATTATATCACCGGTTTTCGACCTGTCTGCATATGCCGTCTCAAATGTACGTTATATAGCGGGCAATATTAATTACCGGGATCGTCGCTATAGCCTTAACTTCTGAAGTGGTGTTAACTACCATTTATTAATAATAAATTAATACCTGAGTGCCTGTTCAACGAATATTTATATTGTTTTGTGGTACTGCTTTTACTGATTCCAGAGCACTCCCCTCTTTCTTTTTGAAGATTCCTTCAAAAGAATAGGGGGGGGGGGGATTTTTACCTCTCCTCCGGCTTGATAGGTATGTAACTATGAGGGAAGCTGTTTTGTCCGTAATTATATCCTGCATACAGCTGGAGTTTTATTGTATATGGTGTATGTTTGTGGGGGATATTCTCTCATTCTCAGATACGCCATCCTAATTTTTGGGGCTTAGTCCGGGCTAACCTTAAAAATTGGGAACTTGTTACATCCAATTAGCACAGTCTTCATGCTTAGTATACGGAATTACTTGAACTGGGTTCATTTTGTATGATATGTCTTCTCTATTACTGTATAGAGAGAAATACATGTAATTCCTAATAATTTTAATTTCCTTTCACCTTGGATTACAAGATTGGAACTATGTTGATCTACTAATTCTGAAGTCCTAGGCCCTCCACCTTTTCACGATTCAGCTAGTCTGGGCCATTGGTTTACACTGTAAAAATATTATAA